>JAFIRS010001232.1:0-407564 GCA_018342105.1 Gonioctena quinquepunctata | reverse complement strand
TTACTAGGGAAGAAATTCTGGATGATGACGAAAACCCACTTGTTCTAAATGCAAGGAAAGGAGAAAATGCACGAAGTCATTATCTATACTTAAATTCCCCCAAAATTTTAGTGATTCACTTGAAAAGATTTTCGCAGATGGAGAGATTCAGAGAAAAACTAAATGTTTTCATTGACTTTCCTCTCGATGGATTAGATATGAATATTTATGCAGTAGATAACGCAGCTCCGTGTCGCTACAACTTGTATGCTGTATCCAACCATAGTGGAACAACTTTCAACGGACACTACACGGCTTACTGTAGGCACCCTTATGCAGGCATTTGGCACGAGTACAATGACTCGAGAGTATCACCGCTATCACCAAAATATATCGTGAGTGAAGAAGCATACGTCCTCTTCTATGATCAAGAGGACACCAAATCAAAGTTTTAAATAGAACATTTTACTTATTTACATTATTTATTTTATATTCATCTTTACCTTAATAAATCTTGTCAAAATGTAATAGTATAATAATAGTTCTCTATTATTTCGAGGAGACAAAATTTCTAGTTACCCACTTTAGTTAAATGAAACTGTTATAGAAAACTTATTAAAGGTTTGATTTTTTTTGAATGAAACTAATCTATTATATAATCGTCAAAATATAGGTTTTTCCAAAACGGGCAGAGTATACATATAATCAATTAGTTCATTGCAGTTAAACGTATAGAAGGCCATGGAATTCATGTCAAACCTAATAATTCTAACTTTTGACGTTACCTTAGTATAAATTATCTAAATAAATTCGTTGTAGAGTTTATAAAATGAAGGATTTGCAAAATACGTTTTATGCAAGTTTTGTAATGAAGTTAGTGAAATTAAAACGTATCATCGGAACCTAAACTTTTTAACGTATTTATTAGAAGAATGCGGGCCAGAAATTCATTCACTGAATTTGTTTGGGATTATCAAACATCATTTGATTCTGGTGTTTGAAAAATATAGAGCTCTTCGTGGATTACAGCAAATGAGATTGTTTCAAAGTACTACATATATTTTATGAAACATAGACAATTTATACATTCTAGTGGATGTTCGCTTTATATTCTCCATTAAAGAAAGCAGAATTCCAACAACATTCAGATGCTTTAGTTGAAATGGTTGTTTGTGTTTAAATATAAGAACTAACGTAGTAACAACATGTGTTTTGGTGAATTTTGATTTTTCAAGTACATATTATATGGTAAACTGTTGATACATGGTTTTAACTTATTAACTTATAAAATAAATTCGACATAATCTGAAGTCAAATGTAAATATCATTTTACCTATGAACGTCAAAAAAAATTCCAGTCTAATTTCATGCTCCTCACCCCAAGGAGGAGAAAAATTTCCGGAAATTTTTTTAGTTGCTATTGTAACGATACAAAATACATGCGTTTGATTGGTCGAAAATGTTAGGTGTGGAATTTTCACTACTTGCCTGCAACCTTTCCCATTTGAATATTTAAAGAAGAAGCGACAAGTTTCAAAATTTTCTGGACGACATGCAACATATTTTCTATACAATGGCATACAAGTTTCGTTTATCACAAATGATCTTGGTTTCTTCGTTTCATCATCCGATATTTCAATCAAAAGCTTAGATCCAAAATCTTCTATGTCATTCAAATTTAATTGATATAGTTCATCACGGCGACATGTACCGGCAATAAAAAATATTAAGGCGCCGTAAAAAGTAAACACTACATAAATGTCTGGGTAATTTTACAATTTTTACAATCTAAACGTACCTTGTTCATTAAGTATATATAATCTGGTGCTTGAGTAATAAACGTTTCAATTTGTTCATCTGACAAAACTTTTGACTTATTTTGTCGGGAAAGCACGTAATTTCTAATATTTTGTAATAGCAATATCTCCTCTTGTACTAAGTGTAGCTCTCAGCATGGAGTAATTTGACCATAACGTAGATGCCTTCAACTTTGTAGATACATCGGAAAAGTATGCAATCATGACATTTTCAGATCGGGAGGTCGTGTTTTTCTCTTGGCAATAATTTATGGAACTTTTGTAAGCGTATTCATATTTTGCCTTGGATTTATTTGGCAATACATTTAAGATGACATCTTCAGCAGCATTTTCTAACTCTGTCCCGCACACCTGGACATCATCATAACTGTCCATTTCAAATATTTTTGAATATTTTTTAGCGATCAGTAGGTATTAAACCAAAATAAGTAATGAATCTCTGACTTTTGTCAAAACAATAAACAAACAGTGATTGTCAAGGAAACGATTTAATAGGTAATAAGATGGTAATAAAAATCGTTATGTATTTATGAAAATTCCTTAATTTATGATAATGTTGATTGTGAATTCAGAAAATAGTATAGTTACCTCGTAGTGAATCACATTCCCAGACTTCAATGTCGTCCGGGAATATATTGCTTTCACTACTAGATACACAATGTACTATGTTTATAAATAATTTTTAAACAGTTGGGGAAAAATAGACATTAGAGATTACAAACATTTTATGGTTTCGCATTTTATGGTTTCTCGAGAATAAGGAGAATATGAGATATACTTTTCTCAAAAGAAACTATTTCATTATAATAATATGGTATTCATGAGGATTATTCATTGATATACTTTTTTCTCGCAAAATGAGGAGAAAAAAAATATTTAAATCAACCCCTAAAAAAATATACATTTTTTCTGAAGTCACATAACAGCAAAAAGTATATCTATTCGTTGTGTGAAAGCTGGTAATGCCCCTAGTGACTCATAGCTAAATTTTCTGTTTCATTTCCGATTCACTATGTAAAATTAATTTTTTTTTAACAATTTAAAATAATCTACCACAATGTAACAATTTTTGCTACGCTAGTTCAGATGAATCGAAGTTTTTTCTGTAAAAGGGAAAAAAATAAATAAAAAAAAAAATATGCGTATTGATACGATAGTTCACCGCATTTGGAGATAATCCATGTAAAGTTATGATATTTCGAATATCTGAAGTAGTCTTCTTTTATTTTTAGGAATGGCAAGTGATGTGCTGTCGTTGTTAGTTTATTGTGGCAGGTTCATAAGCTCTTGGTGGGGACCCAAATAGTTTAACAAATTTAAAAAAAAAAGTACCCATATCCCCCTGGCTATTCAACCCTGACGGGAAACCACTAAAAAACATCAGATTCAAGCAAACTATTTAATGGAATTCCAAATAATATAATAATCAGAAAAGGTTAAGGGGTTTCCCTTGTACCTGTTTTGGGATCCCTTTTTACCCTAGGATGTAAGAACCAAACAGCCCCAAAATTAAAAAAAAACCTTAACACTCTAACACGTATGATTATCTAAAAAATATTGGGTATTGCTTATACGTACAAGTAACGATGTTTGATTCATCTTGAACTGCATTACTTTTGTCATTAGTTCAGATGTAAGGCCAATTGTTTTTTTAACCGAAACCAGTTCGTAAAAATTAAAACCTTAATAATCCCTCGAAGTACTATGCCCTGATAGAATGCCGTGTTTGATAGAAAATTTGGAAACACATTAAAAGTATCTCTGTCCTCTTTCAAAGGTGATTATCATTTTACAACACCCCCAGGCGTTTCCGAACTCGCAGTTTAAGCGCTTTGCTTTCCATCACTGGCTAACACCGTCCCCGGAACTTGGTTTAAAACTTTTTTCTATCCCCCTTTAGACGATCAAATCGAAAACGGAAAAATCTCAAATATTTATCGAAAAAAACCCCACGTCCCCTTTGAATTGAAATATCGTGGAATAACAGAACACTCTTTGCTGCAGTTTTGTGATGCAGTTGGAAATGTTAAAAATTTACACGACTGTTTTGCAATCGACTACACAGCAAACAGGGTTTTTATCATATGTGGATTGTTGTTTACTAAAACCCTGACCGTTTTCCCCTATGTTAAATGATTCACCGAAATATAAATTAATTTTTTAAGGGGTTTTTGAATAAACGGAAAAACCCAGAAACTGAAAGTTTTCACCTTGTGCTTTTGGTCATGATTAGTGATTACCAGGATCATTACCACTTTTACCAAGGGGCCCTTTATGTCTCATCTATCCCCCCAGCCTAATGCACACAGCGAATAGGGAAAACTAATGAACAATCTATTCCTCCAAAAACAAACCCCCCTCAATTCCCTTCGTTGCCTGGTGAAAACAAATGGGTCGGAATCCCCACTAACTCAACTTTTTTTTTTTTTTTATTTTTGTTATCGGAAAAAGCGCATGCTGTTTTAATTCCAAATAATCATAGTCGTCGCAAAAATATGCCCGTGTTTTTTTTCCCGACCTCGCTTTGCGTCGAACAATAACAGGGTATCAAGTGAATATTCAAACTAGAAAATTAGCATAAACCAAATTTAGTTATTTTCATTTACACCCGATAGAGATGCTCAACCTGTTGTTTCGGAAATTTCCTGCAAAGAATAATCCCAGGATTGCCCCTTTTATCCCAAAAAAAATTTTAAGATCTTCATCTATTCAGGGCCCAAATTCATATGAACAAGTTATTGTTTCATAGTGTAAATGTACAGGACTGAGATGGCCCCTTGAGGAACCCCAAACGTTGATTTCCTTTTGATCAAGTAAAAATTTTGACTAACTGTTTTCCAGATAAATATTCAAAATTTAAATTTGGTTGCCTGTTAAAGTGTTTATTGTATATATTTTTTTTTTTTCTTTTCTACCAGGATCGTACTTCCTTCCATGTGTTTATTGATTGGGGTAGTGATCTTTTTTGAGATTTGATCACAGAAGTCAAAATTTCAATTATAAACAATTTTTTTTTGAAATTTTTGTATGATCAATAAGTTTCAAATTTTAAATTTTTGAAATGTAATAATGTTTGTTTAAATTGTTTCAATTTTATGTGTAATTCATCTTCCTCTGATGAAATTTTATATTCGATCCCCAAAATTTTTTTTGGATCGACATTGCCCTTTTTTATATCTTATATAAAGAAATTTTAGTGGAGGGGGCAATAAATACCTTATTTTTTTTTTTTTCCAGTTGAAAAGTAAAAGGTTTTCCAAACTTTGAAAATGTTTTTTTCCATCATTAATTCAAATTTTTAAACTTGACAAAATGATTGGCAAAAATTTTCTACTTTTAAATGACCCAAATAATTTTAGAAAATTTCTATGATGACAGCAAAAGTTTTTCCGACAGACTATTTTCCTCATTTTTCAACACAAAATAAACATCATTAAGAATTTGAAAAAAAGAGCGCTCAAAAATTTAAATATCATAAAACAACTTGAAAATTTACAATATCTATTAAAAAAAAATTTTCCTCCATCACTAATAAATAAAAATTTTCGGTAACAAACCTTCTAACAAAAAATGGTTGACTATAAAATGTTACAAAATACCGTTTTGAAAATCTCTCTGAAAACGTTGAACAAAAAAAATTCCAAAATGTTTTCGAATGACAACACTGTTGGCAAAAATTTTTTTAAAAAACCCAAAACTCCTCCAATATACAAACAAACGTCGTTTTTAAAATCAACTGTTTGGGTTTTCAAAAAGCTATGTTGGTCCGGCCCAAAATTAGAAAAACCATATCTGAACACATGGGACAAAAAAAATCTTATTGCCCAAAATCCCTGCCATAGGAACATCTAGAGGGTAATTTTTTGTTTTCAAAAACTCCATCATTGAAAAACCATTACCGTCAAAGACTTCTAAACGAAATGATCAAAATTGTCCACCAAGAAGGCAATACCAGGAGGGGCATGAAGGATTGAACACGTCCTTTTTCAACTTGATACGTCATATTCCAGATGATTTGATATCTTTTTTTTACCACAATTGTTTTTCCATCAATAAAGAACTATATTGCACGGATTTTTTTTTAAATTTTATCTCAGTACTCTTTTTGTCACCATTTTAAAACCCTTTGTCCGTGGGGGTTTTCGTTTGTATCTGAATTTTTTTTGTATTATTTTTATTTACTTACAAAAACCCTTCCAATGTTAAAAACCCCCAAAGATGTTTTTGAAATTGAAACGTTGGCGGGGGAAAAAATTTTTTTTTTTAAAAAATTTTCCCCAAAAAAACCCCGTCCAAAATTTATATTTCTTTTTTATTTTTAAAATTTAAAAAAATTTTTTCCCCCTTTTTGGGTTTTTTTCCAACCCTCAGAAGACTTGTACGAGAAATCAGGGGGCCTTCTTTTATAGGGGGGCCCGGGGAAACCACTATTCATCTATGGGTGGTCCAGTTCTTTTTGGGATTCATTTTTTTCGTTTGAAAAAAATTTTTTTTTGCTTTGGGTATTTTCTTTTTTTTTCCCCAAAGTTTTCCCCCAGTGGATCATCGTTAATTACTGCCAAATTAGAAAATAGGGAAAAGGGAGGTTCCCCCTTTTTAAACTTTAATCGACCCATACGTCAGTAAAAAAACAAAAATAAGAGTCAACAAATTTTTTTTCTAAAGAAATGGATGTAGAGAAAGGTGTCCCCAAGGTTCTGTCTTCCCCCTCAATTTTAAAAATTTTTATCTAAAACCCAAACCCCAAAATTTTTAAATTTCCGCAAAATGACACGAATTTTTTGGTTTTGACAAGGACCCAAAAGCTAAGATACGGGCTGAAGCGGTATAAATTTTTTAAAAAATGGCCCAAAACAATAAAACCTACAACTGAACCCATCGAAAACAATAATTGTTCTTTTGGTAATGGGGACCAAAAAAAATGAAACTTTTGGGTTCCAATGTTTAAAAAAAAAAAGTAGAAAAAAAAGGAAATTTTTGGGGGGGTAACCTATGATGGAAACTTCACTGGGATTGTCATTTGATTGTTCATGTAAAAAAATTGAGAGCTATTTTAGTCGGGAAACAAACACCACTGTAGTAAAAGTACACACTACTGTCATTTACCATGAAAATTTTTTTTTCCCCCCTATAAAGTAGGGGTTTTTTATTTGGGGAAATTGTGAAATTTTAATGGAATGGGGCGATTAAATTTTTTTAGTATCGATATAAACGAGCTGCAGATATTATTTAAAAAAATTCAAAACCCCAACTGTTTTAACATATAAAACGGAAATTTTTTACATACTGTATAAAAAAAAAATAAAAAAAAAGTTTTTGAATACGTTGAGAAGCATAACCAAAAATACAAGTTTCAAAGGCCAACTACAACCTGAAAAAACCCCGGGGACTACGTTTAAAAAAAAAAATTTTTTTTACTGGCTGTAATTATAAAAACCCTCTCGATGAGCATATTTAAGAGCCCCCCTAATGTAAATTTTTAAAAAAACAAGACTGAAACAACAGCTAGTTCAGAAGGCCCCTACACTATAGATGAGTACTTTTTGGGATAATTTGTGGGGTTTTGTTTTTTGATATATGCAATTGATTTGATTTCTATTCAATATAGCATATTTATATACCGTGTTAAAAAAGGGCAGGTACACCCCCCGTACCCTTTTGTTTTGGGAAAGGGAATTGATTGAAATTTGGGATATCTCATATAATGATAAGCGGACCCTTTTTCCAAAAAGATTTTTTTCCCCTTCTGGTTTCGCCCCGGTGATAAACTTTCGATTTTTTGAATAGAACCCCCTTGTATGTTTTTAAATTTTGAAAAATGCATAATTTTTAAATTCCCAAAGATAATATAAATGACATTTCAAAAAGTCAATATTTTTTTTAATTCAATTTTTTTTTTTTCCATTTAAGGGGTTATGATGGTTCCGATTCATTTTCACCCGTCTAATGTTTGGTCGTCTGGGAAAAAAATTGAATTGCTTTTTTTTGAAAAATAAAGTTCATCGTAATCGATTTTGGGGTAAAAAATCTATGTCTTTAAATGGAAACCATATTGGTACCGTGGAAATTTTTTAAAAAAATATTAATAAGGAATTTATCCATACCCAAAAAAATATGCGATAAATACAATCAATTTCCCAAAAAAAAAGAAAAGTTATTTTTTCTTAAATTTAAAGCAAAAAAGTTATTTTGTTCCCCAAAAATGCCAAAAAAAAACAAAAAAAAAAAACCCCCAAATTTTTCGAAAAGCTGTCCATTAACGTCACCCCCTTTTGAACTCGCATAGCTTCGAATGCCTGTTGGGGGTAACAGGGTTTCTAAGGAGGCTTTGAAAACAATGCAATTTTCCTTCCCGGGTTGTCAAATAAATAGGTTTGGTTTATCGGTGTTTCTATTGTGTATTGGAAAAGTCTTTACATTTGTTGTTATTTTTATTCAAAATACCCCACATTTAGACAAGGGATGAAAAAGTGGACATGTTAATTATTTATGGGGAATGTAAAAAAAATGCCGTTGCGGCTAGAAACCTTTATGCCAAACGATATCCTGATAGACAATATCCAGCAAGAAATTATTTTAATCGTCTTGAAAAATCAATTCCGAAGAGAGCCCAACCATGATCCGAAGGAAACGTTGACGAAGGAACGGAAATCAATGTTTTAGCTCGAATAGAAGTTGATAAAACTGTTTCTTTAAGGCAAATTGGGTTTGAATTGGAAATTAGTCACCAAACGGTAAGCCGAATCTTGCACAAACATAATTATAAATCTTTCAAATATCAATTGCACCAGCACCTGTACGATAAATGATTATGAACGTAGGATGGAATATTGCAATTGGATCTTGCAGAATAATGTGCAGCTAAACAATGTTTTTTGGGAAGGATTTTATTTTCGGACGAGTCTAGGTTTACAAATATGGGATTATTTAACCGACAGAATACAAGGTATTGGTCACAAGAAAATCAAAATTTATTGAGGGAGCGTAACTTTCAAGTGCGGTTCGGGTTTCAATGTTTGGCTTGGAATACTCGGTCGTAGAATCATTGGTCCAATAATATTTGAAGGACGCTTGACTGGAGATAGATACTTGGGATTTCTGCGAAATGAAATTGAGGACAGGTTAACTGAATTACCTGTCCATCTACGACAGGAAATGTATTTCTAACAAGATGGAGCTCCTCCCCATAATTCAAGAATAGTAACTGATTACCTTCAACAGGCATTCCAAGAAAACGTTAATTCGACAAATGGTCCTGTGCGATGACCTCCAAGGTCACCTGATTTGACCACCTCTTGATTTCTTTGTTCAGGGCCATTTAAATAACATTGTCTATGCAACCTCCGTTACAACCCGCAAAGACCTGGAGTTCCGAGTAAGACGCAAAATTGATAGTATAACGGCCCAGCAATTAGCGAACGTTCTTCAAGAAACAGCTATGCGAGTCCAGAAGTGCATTGACGTCAATGGACAGCATTTCGAACAATTGTTGTAATGTTTTGTGTTCTTTTTTTGTATTTGAAAGCCAATTTAGTTACTTCTTAGCATTAAATTAGAACAAAGTAATCTTATTATTATCTTATTATCTTATTTTCGTTAAGCTGTAATTTTGATTGTATTCATCGCACATTTTATTAACAGGTATGAATAAATTCCTTATTAATAGTACTAATGAATGGTACCACGGTACCAATATGGTTCCATATGAAAAAATTGAGTTTTACCCCAAAATCGATTACGATGAACTTTATTTGCTCATAAAAAACGCAATTTAGTATTTTTGACGGGATTTCGATTCTTCTAGCATTAGACGGGTGAATTGGAATAAATCGGAACCATCATGGCACACTTTAAATGAAAAAATAAAAAATCAATTATCAAAAATATTGACGTTTGAAATGTCACCTATATGGTATCATTAGATTCGAAAATTATGCAGATTTCATAAAAGTAATAATATACAGGGTGTTCAATAAGAAATCGAAAGTTGTATACTTCCGGCGAAACGGAAGTGAAAAAACATTTGTAGGTTAGAAAGTGCCGCTTATTATGTTTATGAGATATCTCAAATTTCAATCAATTACCTTCAAAACTAAAGGAGATACGGGGGCTGTACCATGATCCTGTTACACACGGTATGTATATATATATATATACAACAAAGAGAGACATATATATATATATATATATATATATATATATATATATATATATATATATATATATATATATATTGTTGTCTCTTGTGTATTCACGTCTTTTACCTTTTCATGCTATTTTGTCCGAAAAGTATGTTCCTGTGAAGATTAATTTCTCAATTTTTATCATGTGTTTTAATCTAATGGTAGGTATTTTATTTTATTTGTGACTTGTCATAAACATGCATCTGTCTTTGGTCCTTGTGATTGAATTTATATGTATATTTTATGATAAATAAATTGATTGATGGATTGAGTTATTTCGCTGTTATTTTTATTTATTTTTTTTTCCAATAATTTGATGGTGTCCCATAGTTGTTTTGTTGAAATTTTTCATATTTTTCCTTTTACTTCCATAAAGTCGGTTTTGTTTTTTTCAGAATAGAATGGGTCCAAAGACAGTGCCTTGTGGTATTCCGTATTCAATTTCTCTTAATTCGCTGATGAACTTGGTCGAGTTTTACTCGGTGGTATGTTATATTATGGCTGAATTTGATTTAAATTTTTCATAATTTGTAGTTTTTGAATCCCGTGGTGCATCCCGGTAAAGTGGGTCGCACCCCCTACCTAGCGACTCGTGGGTAGTTTGCATTCATTCGCAGCAGGGTGATTAGCGAAGCGAGGCCGGCGGGGGATAATCCCGCGTATCAAATGCCGCCCGACAACATGCAACTGATACTAGTTTTACAGAGTAAGTTTTAAGGCCCGAGACCGCCGAAGAGATAATCCCCGTTCCGCACAATTACCGCCCTGTTTTCAGACGTCGCCCCTAACAGTTATTGCTTCGGAAGCAGTTGACCCGGCGCATCCGCCAGAATTAGCGAAGTCGCCCGTCGTAAGTGGCTCTGCGCTAGGTTTTATCTGTTTCGTTTTAAGTTTTGTCGTTGGAGTGCATTGTTTGAGGGAGTCGATGTGTTTTGTAGCGAATTCTGATTGTTATCGAGGAAAGATTCCGTAGTTGCACTTTAACAGGAGTGCAGTTGAAGATTTTGAGAAATTTTCATAGAAATACCGTCTATGGCGGACGACACCACTTTACACTTGATGAGGTCTCCGGAGCCCAAAAGTAACTGCCCAAAAGTTCGGAAGTCTATATAATTATGATTAATTCAAAATGTGGATTATTTTATTTCTAATACCTGTGTGACCCAAATTTCAATTATGCTTATTATCCCGTACGTTTGCTTTTCTCAAAACGTTCATTTCAATACTCTGTGCACAGCAATATGAATTTCTAATAGCAAATACTTATATATATATTCACAGACGCTATATTTCTCCTTTGTATCTGGCAACTTTGTTCAGTGATCGGAGATCAACACCTGACCCTTTACTGGAGCCATCAATCCACGATGATGTTAGGAAAAGGTAAAATTGGTCTTGATGGCCACTGATGGTACATGAGATCCCTTACCTTCATGATCCATTCCCACAACAACTAACATTAAATTCTAGAGAAAAGCGGAATCTTCGAAATGCAGTGGAATATGTGGCCTCGATAGCTCACATGGTTAGAGTATGGACTAGAAATCCAAAGGTCGCAGGTTCGATACCTGCTCTAGGTTTTTTTTTTCTTCAATTCAAAAATTTGTCTGCAATGCCACAATTTTCATCTACTTATATTGAAAGGTGAAGTTTGATATTTTATTTGGAGAGGAAGGAAGTCGGAATTCATCCATTTCTATTCCTCGATTCACTGAAAGAACTCGTGGGTGGTGATAGCTAATCAACTATACCATCCCTATACAAAGAAGGAGAACAGCTTTGCTGAAAGGTGAATAAACAATTATTTCTTGCAGATCATATTCACGTGTTTGTTGAATTTGAGGTGACTATCAATTTGTAAACCTAGACATTTAGCATCATTCTCCCAATTGAGTTCAGTGACTATCAATTCAATATCGAGATTATACATGATTGTTTCGGTTTTATTGAATAAGATTTCTTTAGTTTCTCGAGCATTAATAATTAAGGAGTTACTACTTAATTCATATTTTCCAAGTCCCTGTTTATAAGCCTACTAGCATTTCCATGACCGTTTTCTTGAAAAGGGTTATATACACTCGAGTCATCAGCGTACATGTGGAGATTACAATTTTATAATATTTTGGTAATATCAGTCATAAAAATTGAGAACAGAAATAATTAATAAAAAAACTTTTTGAAGGCAAGCTTTTATTCATATGCACTAAGGAGTAAAAAATAATTCGTTTGGATGTGTGACGTAGGTTACAGATTCAAAAGTTTGTCGTTTTTTTATTCGAACTGAAAACTTTGCGCGACAAGCTTTAGAATCTATAACTCACGTTACACATCCAAAGCAATTATTTTTAACTTTTTAGTGCAATCGAATGAAAGCATGTCTTTAAAAAGTTTTTTTATCAATCTGTGCTTTTTAGTACTTAAGTACGTCTTAATCTATGCATTTTTGTTGAAGCATCGTTATCATAGGGCCTTTTCTTCATGTAAGTTCTGAGCTCTCCTTCAGTGAGGAGACCATCTTAAGATCAACTCATCGGCCATCTTGGAGCCGCCATTTTGATTTTATGAATTTTTAAGAACAATACATAATCTTCGACCCTGAAAACTGCCACATACCAATTTTGATTCCAATTGGACCATAAACCTTAATCTCGTCCGCCATCTTAGAGCACCACTTTGTTTTTTTCCATGAGCCGCCATTTCAATTTTATAAATTGACAAAAAATTCATAATTTCCGACTCCGAAAACCCCCAGAAACAAATGTTGAATAGAATCGGGGCATAATCACAAAACTCCTCCGCCATTTTGGAGCCGCAATCTTGAATTCATGAATTTTGAGAAAAAATGCATTATCTCCGACCTCAAAAACCCCCACATACCAATTTTGAATCGAATCGTACCACAATCACAAAACTCGTCCGCCATCTTGAAGCCGCCATTTTTTTCTCTAACAAAAATTTCATAATGCATTGTCACCGGAATTATGAACACCTGCCAAATTTCAGCTCGATCGAATGTTGGCAAGTGCTCAAAAAATGGATTAAAAATTTTGAACCGCAAAGAATGACAGAACGAATGACAGAATTACATATGAACGAAGCAAGTCAAGTGAAAGCTTGTAACAAGGAGCCAAGGAGCCCTTGCGGTACTCCTGATTTAATAGGTTTTAGATTGGATCTATTGAAATTACCATCAAGATCAGTTAACTGTACTTACTGATTTTTTCCTAACAAATATTCAGTATGGATATACTTTTTGTTAGTTTGTATGAGGGACCAAGCACAGATAATTGATTCAACTGAGCTACATAAAGTTAATATCTGTTTCAATGCTCACGAAGTTTTGTATTCAGAATGAATGAGAGATAATATTAGAAGAAAAGGAAATCTGGCGATAAGGAATTCAGTAAAATTTCGAGAACTATGTTTTATTCTAAGGATATTATTCTAATTAATTGATCAAAAAGACCAGTGGTACAGTAACATATCTTTTGTCACACAAGGAAAGCGGCAATGTTAAAATGGTTACCGGTTAGTGTTAGACCTTTTCATAATAAAATGTTAAAACCACAACTTTACTGCCCAATACAAATCTATAAACCAAGGCATAAAAGATATGAAGTAAACGGACTTTTTAATGCAAAAGGTCGAAACGTATTGCGGCTGCCTGCGTATCATCCAGAACCCCATTGAGTTGGTTTGGGCTGAAATGGAAGAATACATCGTCAGAAAAAACTAGGTTAATAAATATTGTGATGACTTCTTTAAAGAATTATCACCCGACAAATGGAAATTTTTTTTTTCATTCATTCTTTGTTTTATGTATATTAATGCAAATGCTAATTCAATATATGCTTTTTTCAGATGCAGACATATTTGACAATAATAAAGTTGATTTGAAAATCATTTACACGAAAAACAAATGTACAGGGTGTTATGTAATGAGTATCCGATATTTTACAGGACGATTCCTCAGTTATTTATAAGGTAAGAAAGTCATATAAGCATGGGTCCGCAAAGCCTTCATTTTTTATATACAGGGCGTTAAAAAAATGTTTGATCTGGATTTTCAGTGAATAATTTTCAAAATAATGATATCTGGATGAAAATTGGTATTTGGGGATTTTTTAATATGAGAAATTCAAATTTGATCTGAATTTGGCCCTCAATTATAGGGGGCGCCGTCTTCAGGTTTTTGTCTCTTTTGGGGAGTCACTTTGTCGTGCATGTATGTATCACATTTTATAGAACAAAAATCGATTCCTCTATCATTTTTACGTGGAAAAGGTGAGCTTTTCAAAGAAATGTTTCTATGTTGGATTAAAAAAAAGTTTTAAAAATTGTTTCACTTTTCGACAAACACTTGCATCGATTAATTTAAATCACAATATTTCGAAAACGGCTGCTTGTAGCGACTTTCGAAATGCATACATTTCACGTAAAAATGATAGAGGAATCGATTTTTCTTCTAGAAAATAAGATAAATTCATGCACGACAAAGTTGTGACTCCCCAAAAGAGACAAAGACCTTTAGGCGGTGCCCCCTACAATTAAATGCCAAACTATGATCAAATTTGAATTTCTCATATTGAAAAATCCCCAAATAGCAATTTTCATCCAAATATCGACATTATTTTGAAAATTATTCACGAAAAACCAAAATAAGAATAAACTTTTAACACCTTGTATATCAAAAATGAAGGCCTTGCAGACCCATGCTTATGTGATTTTTTATCCTTATGAATAACTGGGGAATCGTCTTGTGAAATATCGGGCACTTATTACATAACACCCTGTATAATAAGCATGCCGGAGTCCCTTGAAAGCAATAATCATAAATATTCAGACAATTTGTCAAATAGTAAATTGGATCTCAATAAATCCCCCTATTCCAGACCCAATATATATCAGTATTCTTGATGGAGCTACCATATAGCGAAAAATGTCGAATAAATTTCGAAAATATAATGAAATTGAACAAACTGGGCCTTTGACTCTAATGCTATGTCATGTTCTAATGAGTAATATTCGACATATCCTTGTTATCCAAACTGTTTCCGTTGTGTAAACCCGAATACACCCTAATAACCTAAACATCCGGTTAATAGTTCCTTGTTTGTTATTGTTATTATAAGTGAAATTCGACTTGGCTGGCTGCATCAGCCCCCTAAGACGCAGATTTGCATGTCGAATCCAAACGTTTACTCTCCATATAGCCCACAAAATTAAGCGCCAAACAGATTACTCATTTGTGTTTGTTGTTCTTTCCGTGTTTGCTCAGATCTCGCAATAACAACGCGTGTGCACCTTAATTACTTCATTTTAAAGAGAACACATATTTACACGCATTTATTAGATCGACCTGTATGTATGTATGAATGTAATGGAATCTTTCAAATAATTTTTCACCCACTATTTCGTTGTATGTGGTATATAAGTTGGTTTTTGCACTTCCGGGACTAAAGTGTTTTATTTAATCCCTAGTGGATGTCCTAGCATAATTATTGAAACATTCAAAAACACCAACATTTCTATTTGACATGTAAAGACGTTGTCAGTGTCATCAATTGTGTGATCATAATTAAAAACGTGAAATTTTTGATAAACGAAAGAGATATTGGTTTCATGTCCAAGAAAGCCACCATCCGCATACAGTCTTGATCCGAACCTCTCAGAGAATTGTGCCTTCCGGCAAAAGACAAAGATGTGAAATGCAAAAATTATAGATGTGACATCTATAATTTGCGGAGTGAAGCTCAGACCAAGTGGAGTGTAGTTCAATGGCAGGAAATTTCGTGGAATATTGAAAGGGTACCAACAGCATAGGACAATCCACGACACCAAAAGTCAAGCTCCTAGTGGGTTCCGAGTAACGTAAATGATAGTTATTCATTACACAAGTGAAAAAAGTATTAGATTTTAGCTCGAGGTTGTGTCGTCTCAAAAAACCGAGAGCTAAAATCTAATATTTTTTTCGTGTATAATAGACAATTTTTTTCTGTGACGGAAAAACGTCGATTTAATATTGAAAAAACATATTATTACAATATATTGAAGTCAGAAAATTATCGATGTGAAATTTTAATTTTCAATCTGGGAGGCTGTTGTAGTAATAGCGACAATTAGTCCTGCGTTGCTAAGGAAACCTTTGAAGTAATCAAATATCTGTCAGTTCAGTTACGTGATTTGATTGGAAAATTGTAAACTTAGTGGTTGTTTAATTGGGACTAAAGTGACTAAAGTGTTTCATTTAATCCCTAGTGGATATCCTAGCATAATTATTGAAACATTCAAAAGCACCAACATTTCTATTTGACATATAAAGACGTTGTCAGTGTCATCAATTGTGTGATCATAATTAAAAAACGTAATTTTTTTTAGAAACGAAAGAGATATTTGTTTCATGTCCAAGAAAGCCACCATCCGCCTACAGTCTTGATCCGAACCTCTCAGAGAATTGTGCCTTCCGGCGAAAGACAAAGATGTGAAATGCAAAAATTATAGATGTGACATCTATAATTTGCGGAGTGAAGCTCAGACTTAGTGGAGTGTAGTTCAATGGCAGGAAATTTCGTGGAATATTGAAAGGGTACCAACAGCATAGGCCAATCCACGACACCAAAAGTCAAGCTCCTAGTGGGTTCCGAGTAACGCAAATGATAGTTATTCATTACACAGGTGAAAAAAGTATTAGATTTTAGCTCGAGGTTGTGTCGTCTCAAAAAACCGAGAGCTAAAATCTAATATTTTTTTCGTGTATAATAGACAATTTTTTTCTGTGACGGAAAAACGTCGATTTAATATTGAAAAAACATATTCTTACAATATATTGAAGTCAGAAAATTATCGATGTGAAATTTTAATTTTCAAACTGGGAGGCTGTTGTAGTTATAGCGACAATTAGTCCTGCGTTGCTAAGGAAACCTTTGAAGTAATCAAATATCTGTCAGTTCAGTTATGTGATTTGATTGAAAAATTGTAAACTTAGTGGTTGTTTAATTGGGACTAAAGTGACTAAAGTGTTTTATTTAATCCCTAGTGGATATCCTAGCATAATTATTGAAACATTCAAAAGCACCAACATTTCTATTTGACATGTAAAGACGTTGTCAGTGTCATCAATTGTGTGATCATAATTAAAAAACGTAATTTTTTTAGAAACGAAAGAGATATTTGTTTCATGTCCAAGAAAGCCACCATCCGCCTACAGTCTAGATCCGAACCTCTCAGAGAATTGTGCCTTCCGGCAAAAGACAAAGATGTGAAATGCAAAAATTATAGATGTGACATCTATAATTTGCGGAGTGAAGCTCAGACCTAGTGGAGTGTAGTTCAATGGCAGGAAATTTCGTGGAATATTGAAAGGGAACCAACAGCATATGCCAATCCACAACACCAAAAGTCAAGCTCCTAGTGGGTCCCGAGTAACGTTAACGATAGTTATTTATTAAACAAGTGACGAAAGTATTAGATTTTAGCTCGAGATTGTATTGTCTCAAAAAACCAAGAGCTAAAATCTAATATTTTTCCCGTGTATAATACACAATTTTTTTCTGTGGCGGAAAAACGACGATTCAATATTGAAAAAACATATTATTACAATTATCGATGTGAAATTTGAATTTTCAAACTGGGAGGCTGTTGTGCTTATAGCAACAATTAGACCTGCGTTGCTGAGGAAACCTTTGAAGTAATCAAATATCTGTCAGTTCAGTTATGTGATTTGATTGAAAAATTGTAAACTTAGTGGTTGTTCAGTAGTTATTTTGAATAATATAAAGTTAAAAGATGTCTGATTCCGAATTTTCTCTGACTCCACCGGAGTAAGTAGATGTAGCGAAGGTAGCGTTACAAAAATTATTGCCAGCTAAATCGCGGAAAATTTACGAAACCGCGTATTCAAGATTCATGGAATGAAAGATAAAAAAGACATGCAGTTCTTTCTCGGAGACGGTGTTGATGGCTTATTTTTCGGAACTGGCACAACAACAAAGCCATCAACAGTGTGGTCGAATTATTCAATGATTAAGTATGTTACAATCCAATATTTTCAAAATATTTCAAACTAATCATGTTTCTGAAACAAAATGGAAAAGGTTAAACGCCCAAGAAAGCTGCGATTTTCACGAGTACAGAAATTAGTGATTTCTCAAATAATGCTTCCGATGAAGTTTATTTAATGGCCAAGGTTGTTGTTTCATTTGGGATTGCAGGAGCTTGTCGAATTTGTGAAATCAGCCAGGTAACATTAGATGATATTGAAGAATCGGAAACGTTATTAATTGTGACACTCAAGCAAACAAAGAATGATGTGAACAGGAGTTTTGTAGTTACTGAAGAATATATTGAATTTTACCGAATGTACCTTCATCCAGCAGCAGCAAAGGATCACCGCCTGTTCTATGCATATTGCAATGGAAAATGTATCAATCAGGTTACGGGTAAAAATTAGTTTCATAAGGTACCTGAAACACTAGCTAATTTTCTTCAACTTGATAATGCTAACTGATATTCAGGTTATTCATTTCGGAGATCGTCTTCTACACTTTTAGTTGAATCTGGGGAAGACTTGATGACACTAAAGGAACATGGCGGTTGGAAGTCATCAACGGTCGCTGAAAGGTATGTTGATGGATCGGTAGCATACAGGACAGAAATAGCTAATAAAGTGTTTAGAACGTCATTCATGCAATGCACATTTAATAATTGTACTTTTGATATGAGGGAAATGTAACTTTTGTATAATAAAATATTATAAAATTGAATATCTACCTTTACTTATGTGTATACAGTGCTCGTCTAAAGTCCATTCCCCCCCTACTAATATTTGAACCACCTGGTATATCACAACGAAATTGGAAAGGCTTGAATAGGAGATATAAATCTACTTTTTCGTGTGAAAATCACAACTAAAATTTCAAAATGGCGGCTGAGCGCCATCTTCAATATTTTTTTTAAAAAGAACACCCCGTATATTATTCCATTTTCGGAGTCTGCTTATAATTCTCAACAGTTTCCTTCAATACACTTCACTCCTAAATTCAATTGTTTTCGAAATTTTGACGATTGAAAAGTGACATTCCGGTTTAAAATGAAATATGGATTTTGGTCACTTCCGGTAAAACATTTTGCTAACTAAACGTTGTTATTAATTTGTTTTTTGAATCTCTTAATGAATTCGACCAATAAGAGGCGTAACGAGAGTTTATTGAGGATAAACAGTACCGCTTACCGGAAAATCTCGAAGCCTAACAAATTAGTTAGCAAAAAAATTATAATTTATTTTTGAATAACACTTTCATTCAACCCCAACAATCATTTCATCAAGTGTTCAATGTGGCCCCCTCCTAAATCTTGCCAATAAAGTGCCCTATTATAAATAGCTTCTCTCACGTTGATGAAAGTCTGTTCATCTATTTCTTCACATGTATCTATTATTCTGCGTTCCAAATCTTCTATGTTTTGGCATTCAGTGGCGTAGATTTTTGACTTCAGAAACCCCTAAAGATAAAAATCTAGAGGTGTGAGATCCGGAGATCTTGGTGGCCATTCTGTACTTCTTCTGCGACCTATCCATCGCCCAGGAAAGTTTGCATCGAGGAACTCTCTAGCCATGCGATCGAAATGGAAAGGTGCCCCATCCTGCTGAAATATGATTTCAAGATTTTCAAACTCTTCCTGACTGTTTAATTCAATTTGTCTTATTCGAGGTTCAATTTCAGTTTCTAAAAGATTTCTGTAAAGAACTCCTGTAAGATTGCCTCTGATGAAAATCGGTCCAACAACGCGATTGCCCAAAATCCCTGCCCAAACATGAACCTTCTTAGGAAACTGGGTATGTCCCTCACCCCATTATGTTAGTTGACTTTTCCATTGAGCAAAAACGTGCATTCTTCTGCGAAACATACACGTTTTAGGAAGCCCCGTTTCCCTTCAATTGTTCTTGTTAACCACTCACAAAATTCAACCCTCCGGTCTGGACTATCTTCCGTGAGAGCATGCAGGATTTTAATTTTATAGGGATGAAACTTTCATTTTTTTAGGACCCTTTGGACACTTTTTGAACTTACTCCACAGGATTCAGCAACTGCAGACGTCGACTGAGTCGGATTGATTACCATTTCAGCAACAATTTCTACCTTTTTTTCTTCTGGAAGAGGTGGTCTTCCTGATCGTGGGGCATCTTTCAGCGTACCAGTTACTTGGAGCTTATTTATAAGTTTGCGAAAATATGACCTCGAAATAGGATTCTCGGGAAATCTATCATCAAACATACGGACTGCTAGATGATAATTTCTTCCAGCTTCTTCAAATATCAAAACTGCTTCAAATTTATCGTCTAACTTACGAGCCATGATCACACTTTTCATAAAAGGATTTAAGCGCTCAATGGACTATTTGACAGTTAGCAGTTCAGTTTGACAGTAAACAAGATGTTACCGCGACAACGATTTTTTCCAATGCAAACTTGATTGAAAGCAACATTGGAGTTTTTGGTTGGGTTTGAAATGACCAAAATGTCACTTTTCAAACGGTAATATTTCGAAAACAATTGAATTTAGGAGTAAAGTGTATAAGAGAAAACTGTTGAGAATTATGAGCAGATTTTGATGATGGAATAATGTTCTATTTAAAAAAATTATTGAAGATGGCGCTCAGCCGCTATTTTAAAACATTTAGCTGTGATTTTTTCATGGAAAAGTAGATTTTTATTTCCTATGTAGGCCCGCCAAATTTTGTTGCGGTATACCAGGTGGTTAAAAAAAATTAGGGGGGGGGGGCGGGCACTGTATAGATTCTAGAAAAAAGTACTCACTTTTTTCCGGGGAAAAAAGTAATATCATAAAAAGTGCTATTCTGTTACTTGTCAACAGAGATAAAATGTCAAACTTTTTTCCCGTCACAGAAAAAATAATATTATTATAGTTAGACTTGTACTGGTTATCTGAACGGCACTGAATGGAGAAGCAAGTCAAGTCAAAAGTGATTTATTCATTATTTTTGTGTCCTTATTCTATTCTAAATATTTCCCTATGTCTCCGCTGTAGAGCTCTGCGCTCTCTTCAGGGAGAAGCACTCAAGGGAGGAGTACATGGTGAAAGTGACCGTTCTTTCGCTGTTCAGAATCGAGTAAGCTCTTTTACGTTATGAGTATCTGTAGCTCTTTTACGTTATGAGTATTTGTAGCATGAATACCCGATAGTTCCATTTCGATGGGAATTCTATTTTTGTGGAGTTGAATTGGCATTCTTCCCGTCTCAAGTATGATTATCCCGCGAGCAGAAAAAGTCTTGATTGAAGAACTGCAGACACAATCATAACAAAACCGCAGGGCCCCTTCACTCAGGCACGAATTTAATTTCATCACTGCCGAGTAATTCCGTAGCGTTGTTCCTGCTTATCCTGCTAAATGGCGGATGTGTTTTCCTGAAAATATCCGCGGGAGGCACTTTTTTCCACAGACTCTAATAAAGTTGATGGCTTGCAGTTGCATCCTCATGCATAAACTCACGCGATATCCCCTTCTTTTCCTGCAGGCTTCCTTTTGATCGCTGCGCCAGGCGGACTTACAAAGCAGGACTCATCGCTCCGCCGGGATATTATCATAATCTGACATTTATAACCGTATGAGCTTTGCCTGTGTATTGCTCTTGAGTTCTTCCGGAGGAAATGTTATCAGTGGCGGCAAGTCAGGCAATCGAGAATGTTTGGGGATAATCAATTCAATTTTTGTTCATTCGATTCTGGAATATTTTACGAAAGTCACGCCAAAGCTGAAGTAGGATGTAAACATTGGAATGTTCGGTATACCAGCTGTATTCCAAGTATATATATATATATATATATATATATATATATATATATATATATATATATATATATATATATATATATATATATATATATATATATATATATATTTATATATTTGGCTTGTTTCTCTTGGGTTTTAGGTTCGTGGATCTGACTTTCATAAATCAATTACAACTTAGTTTTGGTATAACACGTGTAATTCATACGTTTTTACGTTTCGACGGGAGGATCCTCGTCTTCATCAGGATTACAAAATTACAACTCTACAAGGTAAAAACAATGAGTAAGTAAAATTGTACAAATTAAAAACAAATAATAATTACGATTATTAAAAATGTTTATGCCGTACCTTCAAACATAGGATTCGTTTGGACCTTCTTAGTTTGTTATGGTTTTTTGTTTTATATCCATAACAAGGTAGTGATTGAGTTGTTTACTTTACGATCTGGTGATATTAATTAGTTGCGCATGTGTAAGGTGGAAATGATTTATGGAGAGATAGTGTTGTGGACATCTGTGGGAAGTGTTTTGAATTGCATATTTTATTTGGTTAGGGAGCTATGTTGTTTTCGAGGGATTGTGTGCTCGGCTTGGAAAGGTGGCGTTACTGTTTTCATATTAGATTGTAATAGATGCTGTTCAAGTCGGCGATATCAGTTTTATCGTTTACGCAGTTGGGAGTATTTTTGATGTGAATCATCTCAAATATTTCTCTCTTTTTTTTGTTTTTTTCTGAACATAGAATGGTTGTTTTGGTATAATCGAACTCGTGGGTGGTTGTTTTTTTGTGTTTGTTGAGTGCTGTTGCCGCGTTGTTTGTATATTTGTGTGATTTTATTCTAGTTTCTAAATATATTTATATATATAACAGGGTGAGTTGGAATAAGACCGACAAACTCCGACTACAGATTCCTCACCTCATTTCGATGTGGAAAGTTGCTATCAAGGTATGTCCTAAAATGCATCCCCTGTGAGATACAGGTGTCGAAGGTACGAAAAAAATTAAGATTTGATTTCTCCAAAATTCCTGAAGGCAAAAATTTTAAACTTGGTACACTAATTGAGGTTTATCAACGTGCTAATTTCAAGTTGAAGTTGATGATTTTTTATTTTCGTAAACCAGTGACGTAGTTACGGTGGTATGTGGTCATATTCCTTTTTCTTGGGAAAAGTGAATGGACGAATGAGCGTTTGACATCAGTTTGGCTCATCGATACTCAACCTCAAAGTCATGACACTTCATGTACCTTAAAGTGGGGGTTTCTGAGATAATTGAGAAAAACTGAAGATATGTCTTAAGTCGAGACATAATTTCCTATGTGCAATAATCGTATAAAGCTAATTCCTTACAACATATCGGAATATGTGTAAATCTCCTGAACATTTCTCAATGTTGGGAGAATCGGTGAGTCAGAATAAGACCGATAACTACATTTTTTCATTCAACATATTATTTGATCGATTCGATGTCGCGGATTCACTGATATAATTCTTGCATATGATTGTTCTGACAGATCAACTGACAAACAAACCCAACCTCAAATTCATAATACTCCACTTAGATAAGAGTTAAGGTCTGAAATAATTTTTGCGGAAAACTGAAGATAAGTACTATATATATATATATATATATATATATATATATATTATATATATATATATATATATATATAAGGGATATTTTCGTGACTGTTCGATATTTATGTAGAATGGAGCAGTCATTGTAGAAATGATTTCTTCGTTTTAGTCGAGCTTGAAAATTTTTATTTTTCTTCTTCAAGACTTAACTGTTAATAATGATATATGCTGGTATTACATAATTAAGGATACTTATAACATGAATTCAGAAAATAATACACAAAGAACATGGTGTTACAAGATGATTAAGCAATGACAGATACTGTTACATACTAAATGAAATTCTAGATGAAAGATACAGAGTGAGAATTAAATAAAGAAGTGATGAAATAATAATAATCATTTCAAAGAGGATTAGTGTGATATTACTTTATGTTTTTTAAAGATATGTATATTAGTATGAGGTCATCAATCATTCTTCTATTCATTGTTTTTTCATTGTTGTTTATATGAACCATTTCAAGAAAGAGACGCTTATTGAGATTTTGTTCATTCAATAAGCGTCTCTTTCTTGAAATGGTTCATATAAACAACAATGAAAAAACAATGAATAGAAGAACAGATATTGATGACCTCAGTACAATATATACATATCTTTTAAAAAAACATAAAGACAATATCACACCTAATCCTCTTTGAAATGATTATTATTATTTTTTTATATTCATATATACTTTTACATTTTTATATTCTCACTCTGTATCTCTTTCATCTAGAATTTCGATTATTTAGGTATGTAACTGAGTATCTGTCATGTGACTGTCATCTTGTCATTTTAAATTGTAACACCGATGTTTCTTTTGTGTATTATTTTTTCTGAATTTCATGTTAGTAAGTATCCTTTAGTTATGTAATACCAGCATATAATCATGTATTAACTTTTAGTTAAGTCCTCAAATCATAATTCCACTTAGATAAGAGTTAAGGTCTGAAATAATTTTTGCGGAAAACTGAAGATAAGTACTATATATATATATATATATATATATATATATATATTTATATATACATACAGTGAGTTTCAAAAAATTTGCATCAAATGGGAATTTTTTATTATCCATTTGTCAGAAAATGTTATTCCTGATAAAATTTGGTGCATTGTGAAAAACTTGCATGTGAGTTGTCAAAATTTCTAATTTTCATACGGTGTACAGGGGACAACAAAACATAGGAATTTTGATCAAGAGTAAAGTACCTTTATTTTCAATACTATTAAAAAAAGTTTATTGAGAAAAGTTGTTTGGATTTATATAATAATATAATAGCTTTATTCGCGATAGAAATACTAATGTAACGATTACATATCATGGTGTGAATGAGGTTTCATAGCGATAAGTGCAAAGCACTTGCTTCGCGAAAATAGGTAGTGAATTAAAATTAGAATAAATGATTAAATATACATAAATAACATGACAAAATGTTCATAAAATCACAATATAAATGAAAAACCATATATAAGTAATACGAATGGAATCAATAATATATAAAAGCCATATCTAATGATACAATGGAATTTATGTTAAATGCATAAAAAATATAAATACGAAAGTGGAATACAGCAATAAAAAAATAAAGGTAAAAAAGTGAGACACATATGACTTAAATTTACAATACTATACAATGAAATTAAATCGTTGGACATGAATGAAAAAGGAGATTAAAAATGGACATAAACAAAATGGGAAAAGATATAAATATTGTGATTACACTACGTATCATCATAAAGGAAAGGTCGGAGATCATGGAATTGTTTGTCAAAATTTATAAATTTAAGATGGCGGCCCCAAAATGGCGGACGAGTTTTGTGATCCTGGTCAGATTCAATATGTGGGGGGGGGTTTTCGGGATCAGAGATTATTAATTTTTTGTCGAAATTCATAAATTCAAGATGGCGGCCCCAAGATGGTGAACGAGTTTTGTGATTATTGTCCGATTCGATTCAAAATTTCATGCGGAGGTTTTCGGGGTCGGAGATTATGAATTTGCCGTCAAAATTCATAAATTCGAAATGGCGGCCCCAATATGGAGAAAGAGTTTTGTGATTACTGTCAGATTCGATTCAAAATTCGAATGCTGAGGTTTTCGCGGTCGGAGAGTTGAATTTGTCAAAATTTGAAAATTTAAGACGCGGCTCCAAGATGGAGAGGAATTTTCTGATTATGGTCATGTTTTATTAAAAATTGCTATGTGAGGGTTTTCAGGTTCGGAGGTTGAGAATTTTTTGTCAAAATCTATGAATTCAAGATGGCGACTTCAGGATGGCGGATGAGTTTTGTGATTAGGGTCAGATTTCATTCAGAATAAATAAATAATGAATAAATAAATGAATTTATTTCACATGTACAGAAAGATTTACAAAAAACTAGTACTATGTATATGTAGTAAAATAAACCTAGAGAGATCCACTTAAGGCAGAGCCTGTGTGTGTTAATATCTACAGTGGGAAAAATAGTAACATAGTGTAGAATATAATAATATTAAAAAGTTTCATTACAAAAAACATTAAAAGTGTCATTAAAAAAAACATAAAAAAGTAGGTATCACAAAAATATATTAAAATAATTAAAATAATTAGCACTAATTAATAAAAGAGAAGAAAAACATTAAGAAGTATCAATTTTTGGAATTTTGGGGAAAGTAACTATAAAAATAAAAGAAGTCATCGATTTCGCCTCAAGCGCTTTGTGAACTATTTCAAAAGCTATTCTAAAAGTTGATGGATTGTCGCTCTTGGTAATGAAAATAAGAAATGTTTAAGCTTATTTTTGAAAATATTTGCACTGGAAATTGTCTGTATTTCAACAGGAAGATATCGAAACATTTTTGGTCCCAGAAAAGAAAAACTTCTTTGGCCTTTCGTTTTGCGCATAAAAGGAATGAGGTAGGTAGTTCGTTTGCTTCTGGTATTATACTGGTGGTCAGGGTTTTTTAAATCAGATTTGAACTGGTGTTGTCTGATGTTATCGCGTAGAAAAAATAATTGCCGTGGATTCAGTAAGCCAGTTTCATTAAATAATTGATCTGGGGGATACTTGAAGTCTTTGTTAAAAATAATTTTCAGTAATCGTTTTTGAACAGTTATAAGTTTATTGATGTAGCTCTTGCCGACCCCTCCCCAAACTAGTATTCCGTAGACTAGGTGTGGTTCGACAAGGGCTTGGTATAGAGTTTTCATCGATGTTGAATCCATTAGATCTTTTAGGTATTTCAATTTATAGATCAGAAATTGGATTTTTTTTATAATGAAATCAATTTGCTTATTCCATTTTAAATTGCTATCAATCATTACACCAAGATATTTGATTTTATTGCATATTTTTATTGATATTTTATTGTTGATACACAAGTTGTTATATGTGGGGGTATTCCTTTTATGTATATGTATGGGCAAGAAGAAGGTTTAATCGAAGTTTATCGTCAGCAACTTATGACTGAAAAACCTTCAATGTGGCCTATAAATCTTTCTGCCATATTTTTCAAAGATTGCCAGTTATCGTGGGTATATAAAATCGCCGTATCATCCGCGTAAGTGATGAGTTTTCCTTCAGTGTTAATTTAAAATAGGTCGTATAGATATATGTTGAAAAGAAGCGGTCCAAGAACTGTTCCTTGAGGTACACCAGAATTGGTGTGTGGAAGTTTTTGGGGTCGGAGATCATGATTTCTTTCAGCTCAGAACACACAGGCAAGAGACCTTGTAATAACCATGCTCTATTAGACATGAACAAATTAAGGCGAACTAACTGAGAGCAAAAAATAAAATAACTAATAAAAAACCTTTTTAAAGACAAGCTTTCATATAATCCGTGTACTAAAACGAATAAAATTAATTTAAGTTATTCAATTATTTTTTGTTGAATTATTTGGTTTGAAAAAACTTGTCGCGCGAATAGCAATAAAATTGATACTTCAACAAGTTGTTACTTACGAACAAATCATTGTCAAATGGAATTAATTGGTACCTACTTCCATGAATATGTACTTTGTTCAAATCAAATACTTTGACAAGTTCCTACTTACCAACCAATCACTGCCCAATCAAATTAATTGGTACCTACTTCTGAGAACACTTTGCGCGACAAGCTTTCTGAAACCAAATAATTCAACAAAAAATAATTAAATAATTGTCAGCGATGACTTTAACTCATTTTATACGTTTGAGTACACGGCTCAAATGAAACCTTGTCTTTTCAAAAGGTCTTTCATAAGTTATTTCATTTTATTACAAGCTTTCATCCACTTTCACCTGTCTCGATGTGTGAATTCAAATCTTACAAGTTGAATTTGATCCACTTCTAGTTGTACGATTAACGTGTGATTTGGCAGGTCTCCATAGTTCCCGTGACAATGCATTGTGGAATTTAAGTTAGATAAAAAAATAAAATGGCGGCTCCAAGATGGCAGACGAGTTTTGTAATTATGGTCCGATTCGATTCCAAATTGGTATGTGGGGGTTTTTGGGTTCGAAGATTATGCATTTTTGTCGAAATTCATGAAATTAAAATGGCGGCTTGAAGATGGCGAACGATCTCTGTGATTATGATCCGATTCTATTCAAAATTGGTATGTGGAGGTTTTAGAGGTCGGTGATATGATTTCTTCGTCTAAATTCATGAATTCAAGATGGCGAACGAGTTTTGTGATTGTGGACCGTTTCTATTCAAAATTGGTATGTCGGGGTTTTTGGGGTCGAAGATTATAAATTTACTCGGAGATTATAGATTTTTTGTCAAAATTAATAAATTCAAGATGGCAGCTCCAGGATGGCAGACGAGTTAATCTTCAGATGGTCTCCTCATTGAAGAGCTAGATAGCTCAGAAATTTCAGGAAAAAGGCTTCATAATAACGATGCTTCAACAAAAATGCGCAGTCTAAGAGGCCCTCGAAGTTTATTTGGAATATACCGTAAAATTGCATAAGCAAATAAAAAATATCATTCTGGTTGAATCAATTATTACCTTTCAGCTCAATATCTTGAATGTGTTTTCCAGCAATCCTATTGGCTTCACCTTGATGTACTACCGTCAATAACCTACTGACTTTCGTCAATTCTATTGCACTAACAAGCAGTCTATAAAATTCTCGATGTATCCTAATATCGTGGCCCAAGTGTCGGGCAAGCCAGTCATATTCATTTTCGGACATATTGAATAACTGACACACGGTTGCTATTTATTTTCTTAGCTTGGTAATAGTTGTTCACTTTTGGATTCTACAAGTCTATTTCCTCGCAAATTCTTTACAAACAATCATGTCCCCTAAGAAAGCTGACTTACTAAAAAGCATTATTAAAAAACCTTTTGAAGACAAGCTTTTATTCAAATGTGCTAAAAAGTAAAGAATGATTTATTTATATGTCCGTGAGTTCTAGATTCAAAAGCTTGTCGCTATGGTATTCGAACTCAAAACTTTGAATCTATAACCTACCTGACATATCCAAAGCAATTATTTTTTACATTTCAGCGCATTTGAATAGAAGCTTGTCTTCAAAAAGTTTTTTATACTTTTTTCATAGGCGAAAATCATATCACTTATTTTAATTCCTACTGTGTACTTCTTCGTAGATGCATGCATTTATAATATTTCTCAGACACACTACGTCTCTGGCTTTTTATATCCCATCCATTTGTATTCAGCGGTTAGCGCTTATGACTTTTCGCTATAAGCTCTGCAACTTACGATACACCTCTGGCTTTTGATAACATCCTTTTAGCATTTATATCACACTGAACCTTTTAAAAATGAAATGATTCGCCTTTATAGGTGTACATGTTTCAGAGCAATACCAGCTTTATCTGAGCTACTTTATATATAAATGCGGAAACAACAAAACCAGTCGGGAATCACAAAACGGTGATTTATGGAATATATGCACCGGGTATAACAGTATCATGGTACACCACACTTGTGAACACAAATTATTGAAAGGGCACCGCTCAAACGTTAAGGAAAAGTGATCTATGTGGGAATTGCCTGAATTTTTTATATTGATTAGGAGAAGTCTTCCTGATTAAAAGGTGCATTTGTATTTTTTTAAGGTTATGTTTGTTTTTTTATAGTAAGTTAAAAAAAGAGAGAGTTTTGGTTTGTTTTTGGCTGCGGGTTGGGTTAGGCCTGATATTTTGAGAAAATAATACAATTTTAATAAAAATTAGTTTCAAGGAAGAAACAACATGAGTTTCAAAGTGATACAAAAAGTGAATCAGCTGTTATTGTAGTGCATTTGGCAACACTGGTACCGGGATATGCAGCCTCTCGGCTTATCGTTGCCTTTTATATCAAGGGTCATAAGTGTTGGGGGTTTTATCAAAGGTAATATCATAAGTGCTAGAGGTTTTTAACCGACGAAACCAAAAAGGAGGAGGTTCTCTATTCGACCCGTATTTTTTTTTCATCATATTTTTTTATGTATGATCACGCATAACTTTTTACTGAGGCATCCGATTTCGATAATTCTTTTTTCAGTGGATAGAGTGTACTTCGAATTTTGTCCCATTTGGATTTAAGAGATGAAATCCACCCCTAAGGGTAGCGAAATGAAGGATATTGATCACTCACCCTCTGAATTCTGGTCCGTTAACCGATTCTATCAGGCATAACTTTGTACTGGGTTCTTCGATTTGGATGATTCTTTTTTAATGGATAGGGTATACCTTATATTTGGATTTCGGAAAGAATTAGCCACCCTTACGGGTAGAAAAATAGGGGATTATTGATTTTTCACTAGTGAACATTGGCATACACATACGTAGTTGCCAATGACAGATCGCTACTGACATTATTCTTGTTTCACATTCGTCAAAATCAGTATATTTCATGAGAGGATCGAATGATATACAAAGTAATGAAATAAACTAGCCAGAACAACGAAAATAATTTATATTACAACAAATAGTAAAAGTAGATAATCATATTATTCAACTGGTAATAGTTGAAGTAAGGTGGGTAAGTAAGTATTTTGGAAGTAATCAAAAAACAAGTAGGTAGAAATTGGTTGATTTTAGCCACAAAAAATTGAAAAATAAAAACTTTTTAACAAAAAATTCAACCGACGAAATACGAAACTGAAAAGTAAAAAATAAAAACTTTTTAACAAAAAATTAAACCGACGAAAAAATCAACTGAAAAGTAAAAAATAAAATAAACCTTTTTAGTCTAAATGATAATTGAGCTCCTAAACAAATGTAAGTAACTGATTTTGAGTCGGCGCCAAACAAACTAGCAATTGAATTAGGTGAAGCGTAAAACGATGGCAGCGAGATGCACGGCTGCGTTTTGATGACTTCTTTCATAGATAGTGATCTTCGATAATTGTTTGTTTGGCGCCGACTCAAAATCAGTTACCTACATTAGTTTAGGAGCTCAATTATCATTTAGACTAAGAAGGTTCATTTTATTTTTTGCTTTTCAGTTGATTTTTCCGTCGGTTTAATTTTTTGTTAAAAAGTTCTGTATTGCTCAAATTTTTTTGAAATTTTTGAGAACGCATGTTGCCAGAAAATTTCACCGAGTGTGATTTGCGGTCTTATTATCTGATCAAACCACGAAAGCGGAGCTTGAGTAATTTAATTTTTGTTAATAAGGACGCAAATTTTACGAGTTAAATTTGCTAGTGGCAAAATGCTTGAGGGCAAATAAAAAAAAATGCGATGCTCCAGCAGGAAAACTAATTAAAATTACCATAATTCATGTTAAATTCGAATTTTCAACGTGAAAAGTTACAACAATTCTTCTCGATCCATTCATTCCTACTGATTATTCACTGCTCTTGAACTCACTCAAAAACTGAAAATATACAGGGTGTTACCAAATGTTTTCAGGGGGTGATTCCTTGACGGAAATTCCGGGGGACTTTCATGCTCTCAGGCCATTCCTTGAAAAGTTACACGCTTCCAAAAATGAAAAAAAAATGTATTTTTTTTCTTGAAATTGCTGAAGAGTTGATGAAATGGCATTTTGTGGGCATGTTCAACCAATAAAAAAGCTACCTATGAATATTTTTTAAATTTTGTTGTGATCTTCTGAAGGGGTGGAACATGCAACCCCCATTCCATTTTTCACCAGAACTTTTTAAAGAAAAAAAAAGTCTCGATTTGAAAATGTGTTGAAAAGTACAATTCGTTGCAAAACTACTTTAACTCCTATGTTGAATCCGTAAAAGCAATAGTTCCCTGATAAAAAATAAAATACAACATTGTGCATGAACGGATCTTCTGTAAATGGAATCGAAAACATCTAGTAGGTGGCTGACACGTTTTGTTTGCACTCCTGGTGACTTCAATCGTGGTATTTTAAAATTATTCCGCTTGTTCCAACTGTTCATGCAGGCATGTACCAGTACCATGTTATGTTTTAATATAACATTAAATTAAAAATACAAACAAAACAAAATTATGTGTATTACAACAAAGAAAAAGGCAACAAGATCAAACGGAACGGAGTTATAAAATCTTCCCGAAATGACCACCTCCAACCATTAGACAGGAATCAAGTCTCCGTCTCATAGACTGGCGCAAACGTTGAAATATTCCTGGTGTGTTTTTGATTGCGTCGCAGGCTGCAATGATGCGATTCCTAAAATCATTCACACATAAATGGGGGTCGTATAAACCAAGGACTTCAGGTGACCCCAGATGCGAAAGCCCAAGAGGTTTAAGTCTGGAGATCTGGGAGGTCAAGGTTGAGGTCCTGCTCTGCCTAACCAACGATTTGGTTACACGTCGTCCAAGTACCGACTGCAGTTATGCTGAAATGGACAGGCGCACCATCGTGCATGAACCACATTCGTGGTCGAATAGCTAGTGGAACATTTTCAAGTGAAATAGGGAGCTGCTCCTGAAAAAAATTTGTAAATGTTGCACCAGTTAGCCTCAATGGTAGAAAATACGGTCCAATAATATTTTCGCCAATAATTCCGACCCACACGTTAGGTGAAAATTCATATTGATACCTACCCTCTTGAATTGCATGTGGGTTATTTTTGGCCCATAGATGATTGTTATGAAAATTTTTTATCCCTTGCATTGAAAAGTTGTATTCGTCAGTGAATATTACGTTTTCTAAATATTGAGCATTTCAGGTAATCATTTGCAGACTCCATTGACAAAAGTCTACTCGATGGGGAAAATTCGCGGCAAAAGTGCCTGGACTCTTTGAATATGGTAAGGATATAATGGTGATCCTCTTGAATTTTCCAGATTAGTTTATTGCTATCATTTAGTGTATTAGCAATTTGTCTTGTACTTACTTTAGGACGATCTTCAGTCATATTGAGAAACTCTTTTTCCAGTGCCACCGTTCTTATTACTCGTGGACAACCACAAATAGTTGTTCGTTTTTGAAAAGTCCCTCCTTCACAGAGACGGGTGAAGATGTACAAAAATTGTGTGATGAGGTATCACGTGCTGAGGATATATAGAGCATAGAGCTTCCAAATAATTTCCATTGGCACGACCAATCATGAAATGCATATCGGCCATTTCAGCGTTAGTGTAATTATTCATATTGAAGATTCAAAAGACACAATTGAACTTTCAACTACCACATAGAAATTAAAGCGACTTGACAGCTACCTACTAGATTTTTCCGATTTTAAAATACGATTGAAGTCACAAGTTGTGCAAACAAAACGTGACAGCCACTTACTAGATTTTTTCGATACCGTTTACAGAAGATCCGTTCATCCACAATGTTGTATTTAATTCATTTATTAGAAAACTATTGCTTTTACGGACACAACACGGAAGTTGAAAACTTCCTGCAATGAATCTTACTTTTCAACACATATTTTTAAATTGAGAGATTTTGTTTCGTTAAAAAGTTCTGGTAAAAAATGGAATAGGGGTTGCATGTTCCACCCCTTTAAAAGATCACAACAAAATTACAAAAAATATTCATAGGTGGCTTTTCTATTGGTAGAACATGCCCACAAAATGCCATTCCTTCAACTCTTCGGCCATTTCAAGAAAAAAAATATATATTTTTTTTCATTTTTGGAGCGTGTAACTTTTTGAGGAAAGGCATAAGAGCTTTGGTTTACATGAAAGACGCCTTTAAATTTTTGACAAGGAATCACCCCCAAAAACTTTCGCACTCATTTGGTAACACCCTATATATAATTTTTCACTATGAAATGAAATACTGTAGCTGGCACTGATTTTGACAAAAATAATCCACTGCTACAGTCTAGCAAAAAAGGAATGTTCAAAAGTGGTTCTCGTTGATTATTGAAATATTGAATAAATACATTTTTTATCTATGATCATTAATAAAAATGGCAAAAAAGTAACGACGACCGCGGTGTTCTCAAGCGGTCACCCATCCAAGTACAAACCGCACCCTACGTTGCTTGATTTCGCGTGACAGTCTGGTTACCTAACCACTACTCCACAACATTTATTGATTTGAAAACAAGGGACTCAAGAGTCTCTCCACAAAAAAATCAATATAAATTGAAACAAGTCGTAGACTACAAGCGCAGAACAATTGATTTCCTGGCAAATACCGCGCAGAACATTGGATGATATCCACCTGAAAATCTATGCAAACCTCCATTGATAATGAAAATTGATTGCAAATGTTTCTTTCTGATAAACTTGATTATGTTTCATTCATGCCAGGTCTGCCTGACAATTCGCATACCGGTTTCAGGCTTTTTGGCCCTCACCAGCACGGAGTAGTCACCAGTCAGAGATCCGGAGACCTCTGGCCGAAGCGAGACCCAACACAAATGGAAACACCATCAAGCTTAATCACCTGTAGGTACGCAGGAAAAAGTAACTTTCAACTGGAGATTCCTAGTGACAGAAAGAAACACTCTATACTATTCACCTATCTCAATAGGATTCTATCACGATATATTCAACAAGGCGAATATATCAAACAAGAGAGTCATGTGAAGTGTAATATCAGAGAACAAGGGACTTGACAGTTTCTCCACCAACAATTCAATATAAATTGAAACAAGCGGTAGGCCACAAGCGAAAAACAACTACTTTCCTGGCAAATACCACGCAGAATGTTGAATGATATCCACCTGAAAATCTATTTATCGACTGTCTGAGAATATGGTAGTTGAATCATTCACTGCTCTAGTTGGCTCATTTAACAGGCTGAAAAAGGTATATATTTATATAATAATAATAATATTTATTTAACAAAAATGCACAGAAATGAATAATTGAAATACACAGTCATATTCACGGAAAGTACACAGTAATCAAGTAATAAATCAGTCGTGATAGCCAGTGTGGCAAATAAATAAGGAAAAACCCACAAAGGCAAAGCCTGTACGTTGGTGATGGATATTAGGGATATGGTCTTTAAAGGACGTTAATTATGTTATGTTGAAATTTGTAACATCCAGATATATATTCATAATGCTTTATAGGTGAACAATTATAAAATGAGAAGAATTAAAATCACAATAGGAACAAAAGAAGGAAGGAATATTACATGCTAAGAAAGAATGGAATAAAACAATTATTATAGACATTTCCAATAATAGGGTAATAATATTTGCAAGATTACACCCAAGTTAATCAACTATTTGTATTGAATCATAATAGTGTAATGTTTTGCCAGCAAAACTGAGAACAAGAACAGGGATATTTTCCGATACATTTTATAGTTTTATGGTCAATAGTTCTTGATATCAATTAGCTGATGTATTTTTTTTCTCGATCTAAATAGAATCCATGTTTTCATTTGGGATTTGAAGAGTGACAAAGAGTTATTCTGTTTGAAATGGAAAGGAATAACAGTGTATGAAAGGGAAACATTCTCAATTGAATATTGAATAGAAATATTTTTCTGTGTATTGAAGAATCCACGATAAATGAAGTTATTTTTTGTGAATGTCTAACAGAAAACAACTACTTTCCCGGCTAAAGCCACGCTGGACATTGAACTTCACCTGATATATATTCTAAAAAGACCCTAACTGAAAGAAAAAATCTGTAATTGAAAAATTTACATTTTAATTCAGATAGTTATTTGATTTTCTATTCCAGTCTTAATTAAGAACTCATAAAGATGAATGAGGCAAAGACCAATGTTTTCCAAAAGATAGTACTCACCATAAATATTTCGTAACATTGACGCAAGAAAGGCAACGCATTCACTAGGTCTTCAATACATTTTTGTCGACGAAAATCTATTCCACGCTTTCACTATCATCAGGAAGACGGGAAGAAATGGGAAACACATTTTCAAGAAGCAATCTGATTTAATGAACATCCTGTTAATATTTTCAACAAATCAACACTGTATAATTAAGGAGCCAGATATGTATAGCGTCGTTGTCCAATAGTTTTCAACATTCTTGGAATGTCAATAGAATTCAATTTAGACCTCGGGTTATATTTGTGATCAACACTATTAGCTCTGGTGGACAATCAGCGTTAAGGCGAAGACTTGTCGAATGTCCATTATCCAGTATCAAATCAATGTATGTAGAAAGCTCAAAATCACTTATTCAACCCATTTTACATTTCCTGTTTCCTTATAGGTATTGAATTATATATAATATATGAATTGAATGCGTTGACATATAATGACAGGACATAGTGGGGTTTTATCGCAAATCAGTCTCGAATCTACTGGTGGTTTTATCAGTATAAAACAGCGAGAAGACGTTTTATCGCTATAAAACGGAACTGATTGGATCTTTGTTTAAAATTTCGGCCATTTGATTGGCTCAAAAATAATGAGGGAAATAGTCGTAAATATCTTGAAATATATGTCAAAAAGCGTTCATAACTTCTTTTTTTATTGATCTGACAGGAGTACCTTGTAACGTCAAATGAAATATTACTCACAATTCGTTCATTTATATGTACTCCTCCATCCATTTGATGAACTTTTCATATTCTTTTTTATATATATCACTGGATTTTCGCGGTATTAACCGCGATTCTGCCTCACTATTCAAAAAATCGATATTAGAATCATTCATTTTTGAGCTCTGGTGACAACAAATATTGATCTTTGGTAACAAATTGCAAATGAATGTTTTTCTCATTTCCATGACAACGGAAGGTATACTGATGTCACATTACGTATTCAACCTTCTTGCATTATTAGTTCTTATTTCAATTTTTTGTAGTAATAATACCAGTATATATGATTCCAAAGTGTACCAATAAAAAAAAATAACGTGAAGTATTCGTGGATAACTGGTATTAAAAACACTTGCTCTATTTCGAGCACTCCACTTATACTTTAATATACTATTTTAATTCACTCATATTCATTTTACGACCTAATGACACACAAATCTCGAATAAAATAATTTTGCTGGATCGCACTGTGCGGCGGCGCAGTCAAAATAAAGTTATTGGTCGAATATTCTTCGCCGGCCTGCCGGTCACATAGACCGAGACGGCAGTCAACATGTTAAATGTAATGGAACTATGCAATATACCCCGAATATAATGTTGGTACAGAGCGCCCATGAATGGTATCATGATTCTAGGAGATCCCAAATGATCCGAGTCCTGTTCTGTTCATTTCACGAAAAAATCCGACATAACGACACCCTCCTAATGTCATTAGCGTACACTCCAGCGCCCCATTATCTCACCCGACCAAGAAACTCTCGCCTACTGGGATCGCAACGGTTTCCTCGCAAATATTCATCAAGAGTATAATAATCCAATTTATCCTTTCTTCTGGCCTAATTTCTCTCGATCCTCCGCCTGAAAGGCTTTCAATCTCCAGAATTATGGGTCGGTCCGTCTTAGCGGTGGGTGCCATTGAATTCCCCAAGATCTACATCACAAACACGTCGGATGCGAGCCGTTTCTCGCCTTCGAGGGGGGATTTTCGCCAGTGTTGTCTTAATTATGCTGGAATTAAGGAGCGGATTCGCGGAGTGTGGACATACGTGAAGAGGCGGCCGTCGCACATGGGATCATTTGACCTCAGAGGCTGGGCAAAAGTGTTTTTTTTACGCATCATCCCTGAGGAGTGTACATGTGCCGTCTCACGTTCTAACTTTGTTAAGGTTTATGTATACCCCTAAAAAAAATCGACAAAATAAAAAAGCAGGACCAACAGCACAGTTGGTAGTGCGTTCGACTAGAAATCGAGAGGTCCCAGGTTCGAATCCTGGTTGGTCCACATTTAGTAATCAGAACGCGCAAAGCTAAGAAATAACAACGTCAAAACATAACAGTATCAGAATCGGAAAAATCAGAAATGTATTCGATCGAATCAACAACATCAGAAAGAACTCCATCAGAATGAAATTGCATCAGAATCGGAAATCATCAGAAACGTACAATGACAAAATATAACATAATCAGAATCTAACGATAGCAGAATATAACTTTTCAGAGCGTCTCTTGTCAGAACCGGACATGATCAGGAACGAACATAATCAGAACAGGACATCATCAGAAAAGCACATTATCAGAACCATACATCATCATCAGATAAGAACAGAGTCAGAACCAGTCATTATCAGTAGCGCACATTATCAGAACCGTATTATATCAGAATCGTATATTATCAGAACCGTACATTATCAGAACCGTACATCATCAGAACCGCGCACTATCAAAATCAGTAATCGTCCGAAAGCAGGGATTCAAACGACAAATTACAGTTACGCTACTTTGTCATAGATGGTGTTACCTCTTCAATAAATCAGAAATAGTGTAGAAAAATTATTTTAAAACCACGTGTATGAGAGGCCAATCAAGGCGAATAGGAAAATAATAAATTTTCTCAACTGTTTACATATAAACTTCAACATATTTTTTAGTGCAAAACACCATTGTCGTGATATGAAGCAGAGTACCTATTCTGGTAATTAATATTTCGCCTACAAATATGTGTGAATATATAGTTTCAAAATCGGTTCGCGACGCTCAAAAACAGTTCAGGGCTCCCTAGCTGGTTTTGAGGGGAAACTGGAATTTTGAACAAATAAGGACTCTCCAAATAATTTTAGTACGACTATTAGATAGACTCATCAATCAAGGGAATATCTGGGTCGTTTGAAACCGGAGAGGTCGTCGATATCATAATCAATATTCATGAGCTTCCGCATACTCGAATATCCTCTGATTTTGACTCCTAATCTAATTTTTTATGGAAATTATATCTAGTATTCTAGTATATGAACGTTACGCACGTACCATCGAGCGTTTGTGATCATATACGAAAGCTTGTTTTGCAGTCTTTCCAAGACCTCTATACTCGTCGCGCAAGTAAGTATAGTCCCAGGCAGCGGAAGCATAATAACGACAGGTTTGAAAACAATTTTATATAACTCTAGCGGGATCCGGCAATGCCTCGCAAAAGTCGCGATTTCTCTTTGGTCCTGGTCCCGTTCCTGAATCTGTCCCGGTCACTGATGATAAGAACTAAATATAGCTTAGTTTTATCTTTGTTAAGTTTTTCAACCTGATTACAGATTCGAGGGAGGCATTCAAATCATCCGTTATATCCTCGTCCACAATCAATTCAATCGCTTTAAATGATCAAACCGGCGCACTGATGCTCATGGAGCAGCAACGATCTCGATTTATTCGTATCGAGTAGGCTGGTTTAAAAATTGAATGCAACACAAGCAACGGTAGCGCACATTTTTATTCGTAGTAGGCTGCTTGAACTTTGTTTCGACGAGTCAATGACACGATAGTTGTTTATGCAACAATTGCAAAATAATTTCTATTAACTTCCGTACACATAGAAAAAATCAGATTTAAAACATGTGAGATTTAAAACTTTTCGCAATAATTCCATAGGAAAATGTTTTTTTTAATGGACAGCCTCTTAGCGGTTGTGCAACGAGTTACAAATACAGCCTGTATGGTTAACCGGTTCACTTTACAAGATTTGGTGAATGATTACCCCGGTATCCTTCACCATATTTCGTTTTCTTAGGTTGAATTAGCATTTTGCAATATATGGTGAAGGATTCGATGTACAGTATTCAATCAAAATTCCCAGTTTACTTCGGAGATGGATAAAAAATACGTCGTGTTCTATTTGAAACTAACTAAATCATGTTTTTATTTTTCATGTTTTTGGACATGCAGTTATATTCTAGTAGTGAAGATTATTATAAAACCTTCGTGTATGTTAGTGAATGAGTCTTTTGAGTGTGGAGTCTTTCCACAAAACTTCAAATTTGGTAAAGCTGTTTCTCTTATTAAGAAAAAAGACCTAACCCTGTTAGATAATATTTTTCCATTTGTTTTTTTTATTTATGTTATATGTTAATTTTGTCTTGCGTATTCTCATCTACTTTATATTTTTATTTATTTATCGACAATTTCAAAACATGAAAACCTTGTCGAATAAAAAACCATTTTAAAGACAAGCTTTCATTCAAATGCACAAAAAGTGAAGAATAATTGCTTTGGATGTACGACGTAGGTTATTCCGTGCAAGCGCGTATGTGAGGGGAGCGGGTAATGGGGGTAATTACCCCCTTCCCCCCAAGAAACAGTTTTTTTTTAAATTGATGGAATGGCCACCACACTCCATATCTCTACTCAAATCTTTTTCGATTTTTTTGCTTCTAGGTGCACATTTTATATGTGTACTAAATAATATCACGCTATAAAATTGTTTAAAAGTTGATTATTGAAGTATTTCTGAAGTTAACAAAATATGAGAAACCTAGTAGATATTGTAACTCTTTTAAATTGATATTTTACATTATTATCTGTTATATATCTGACAATGGCAATATACAACGTTTTGAAAAAAATACGCCATTTGTTTATGAAATATTCATTAACAAATGGATAAGTTGAATATTTTTCAAAAATTATTTTTTGTAATAGGTAGTTTATTATGATTGAAAAAAAAATTAAAAAAATATTTTTTTAAATTGTTTATAATAGTTTTTACAATTTTTTTATTATTTAAATAATATATAAGGAATTTTTTTCTTCTAAATTAAAATTTTCCATGGATAATGTAATTGTGTATTTACTCAACAATTGAACAAACTTTGATTGGCAATTTGATTTTTAATGGTACAAAAAATAACAAAAACAACCATATACGGCAAAATTTTCAGAAAAATTTGTTCGTAAATTTTATAGAATTTTCTAGAAAAATTATAAAATGAAAATCTTGAACAGTTTGTCGTATATGGTTGTTTTTGTTATTTTTTGTTCCATTCGAAAAAAATAATAATGCCAAGTTTGTTTATAACATATTGTAAAGTGAATAAACAATTACCTAATTATTAAAAACAATTTTTCCTTATTAGGTGGAGAATAACCAATTTATAATTCTTAAGAAAAAAAATCCTAATATATTATTTAAATGATAATGAAAAAAAATATTATAAACAATTTAAAAAAAATTGGAATGTTTTTTTTTTAATATAATAAACTCTCAGCAACTAAATGCAAGGATACAATTTCTGAAAAATATTCAACTCATTCATGTTCATGAATATTTCATAAACAAATTGCGTATTTTTTTTAAATCGTTGTAAAATGCCTTTGTCAGACATAAAACTGATAATAATGTGAAATATCAATGAAAAAAAAAAAATTACAATATTTACTCAATTTCTCATATTTTGCTAACCTCAGAAATCTATAATTGAAAAATAATCAACTTTTATACAATTTTATAGCGTAATATTATCGAGTACACATGTAAAGTGTGCTCCAGGGAGCGAAACAGAATGTGGAGTCATTAGGAGAACAATTAACAGGTTTTTAATAAAATCGGCGGTTCCAAAAATGTTACTTTTTGACCAATAGCCTCACATTATCAAAATCCAATGAAAGAATCATTTTTGATTAAAATTACATTCTCTCAAGTGTTCAGCTAATGGTATTATTTTTTTGTTTTTTTTAATCTTGTGACGCTAACATATTTCCCTTGATAAAAAGTGCTTTTATATTTAAAATACAATGCCCGTTAGTGTGGTTGGTTGGATTTGCTCTACTTCATGTTCATAGAGATTTGCAAATAGATGTTTTGAATGTTATTGAAAGGTTTGCAAATAAGAAAAACCGGAGACTGGCTATCATTTTGTGATTTTTATTTCAACGAAATCTTTGTTTTTGTGCCTATTTATAAGTATATGCTTTCATTTTATTACATTTTGTATTTTTGTTTGAATTTGAATGAGAAATAATACTTATATTTAATTAGCATAATTCCTAGATACGCCACTGATTCCGTGAGTTATAGATTCAGAAGCTTGTTGCGCAAAGTTTTCAGTTCAAATACAAAAGCGACATACTTTTGAATCTATAACTCACGGAATAACCTACGTCACACATACAAAGCAATTATTTTTTACTTTTTAGTGCATTTGAATGAAAGCTTGGCTTTGAGAGGGTTTTTTATTAATTATTATATTTTGTGCTTTTTAGTTCTCAAGTACGCCTCAATCTATGCATTTTTGTTAAAGCATCGTTATTATGAGGCCTTTTTCGTGTAAGTTCTGAGCAATCTAGTCCTTCGAAGAGGAGACCATCTGAAGATTAACTCATCCGCCATCTTGGAGTTGCTATCTTCAGTTTATAAATTTTAACTGAAAATCAATATTCTTCGACTAAATTCATAATCTCCGACCCCAAAAACCCCGCCATATCAATTTTGAATCGAATCGGGCCATAGTTACAAAGCTCATCCGCCATCTTAAATTTGTGAATTTTGATAAAAAATTCATAGTCTCCGACCCCAAAAACCCCCACATATCATCGGATCATAGACACAGAGATCATTGGCCATCTTGGAGCCGCCATTTTTATTTTATGAATTTTGAACCGATTTTTAGAATCGGACCATAAACCTAAATCTCGTCCGCCATCTTGGAGCGCCATTTTGATTTTTCTCTAACGAAAATTTCATGAGCCGCAATTTCAATTTCATAAATTTCGACGAAAAATTCATAATAATCGACTCGAAAAACCGCCACATACAAATTTTAAATAGAATCGGACCATAATCACAAAACTCCTCCGCCATTTCGGAGCCGCCATTTTTAATTTATAAAGTTTGACAAAAAATTCATAATCTCCGACTCCGAAAACTCCCACATACAAATTTTGAATCGAATCGGACCTTAATCACAAAACTTGTCCGCCATCTTGAATTTTGACAAAAAATGCACGATCTGTCAGTTTTGAATCGAATCGTATCATAATCACAAAACTCGTCTTGAAGCCGCCATTTTGATTTTTCTCTAACAAAAATACCATAATGCATTGTAATTTTATTAGATTGAATATCTTCATTTTTTATAAGATTTGTTTTATTTTATTTCTTCTTTGTACATGATCTTGATTTTATGAGCTCCTATGTTATCGTATAGTTAAGGTAGTACCGCCACGAGACAGTTGAATTAGAAAATTATAAAAATTTGGCATACGTATTGTTTAACATGTGAACAACACCTCTATGAAATTTTTACAAGTTTCACCATCCCGAACCCGAGATATTTATATATATAATATATAATATATATATATATATATATATATATATATATATATATATATATATATATATATATATATATTATATATATATATATATATATATATATATATATATATATATATATATATATATATAATTGACACGTAACATATGGACCATGCATAGGCAAACAGCACATTATTGATTCTACCGTTAGTAATAAAATTAAGAAGTTTATGAAAAACGAGGAGAAGCTAGAGCAGGATTTCACAGATATTGTGAAAAAATCAAAGTGATTGACCATCTAGTTCGACAGATATAATCAAAACTACTCTCGTTATTCAAAATAGTCCACGGGGAAGCGCACATTATTAATTCTACCGTTAGTAATAAATAAGAAGTTTATGAAAAACGAGGAGAAGCTAGAGCAGGATATCACAGATATTGTGAAAAAAAATCAAAGTGATTGACCATCTAGTTCGACAGATATAATCAATACTACTATCGTTATTCAAAATAGTCCACGGGGAAGCGCACAGCCTAAAGGGGGGGGTCGTAGAGAAATGCGGATTGTGCCAGGGGACTTCTTAAAGAAGGGAGGGGGGACCATTTGAGGGTCTGAGCGCGAAAAAAAAACTCCTTCTCCTAGTTGACCCCATCGATTTTAACGATTCCCCCACTTCCCCCCAAAAAAAAGTTCAAAAAGAGTACTACAAAAAAGTCCATTGAAGTTTTATCGGAAAACGATAATGTTTCCCCATGACGTATGATTTCTAGTGAGGTGGGGAGGGGGGGCACGGGTCTGAAATATTTTTTTTTGCTGCGCTTTTCGGGGACATCAATTTTTTGAGTCGCCGACTTTCTATAACCAAGAAATTTTTTGGAGTCGATTGGGGAGGGGGGCAAGTGCCCTCCTTCAAAAAGAAATTGTTTTCACGTTCCGTCGAAAATGATTTCCTAGTTCAACTGTCTCATGGCGAAACTACCTTAATTACAATCAAATCACAAGTCAAGAACATCTGACCTATGAAATTACCTCCGATTTTTTCCAGAAACTTCCCCCTGAAATGCAGATGAACCACTGAAAGGTCTTTTAAAAAGTTATTGCCAGAAAGGGCGAGAACGTCATATCGATCTGAATTTTAAAAGGACCATAATTAATTTTCGCCCTTTTATAATCGGTTGAGATTTTCCTACACTCATCCAATCCATCGGAATATCCTACAGGATGATGAATTGGAATTTGAAATGGATTTGACTGGATGGACGGGAAACATAAAAGAGGATCTGGCGATGAATTGAGTTATCTTGGCTCAGATTTGGTTTATTGCGCTCTGAGTTGCTTGTCTACCCTTGTAGAAGAATTGACGACGTTACTCAAAAAACATTGGACAGAAAAAGTTGCAGCTCATTATACTTCCAAAATGAATCACTGTCAAGGAAAATGTTTATTGACTACATCACATACTTCATGAATATATTTGTAGCAGGACTTTTAAAATGTAAAGTATAACTAGTTTCTATATCTGGGAATTACAACAAATATCACCCAGTTAACATTATGATTGAAAAATATTGAACCGACGAAAAAATCAACTGAAAGCAAAAAATAAATAACCTTCTTAGTCTTGATGATAATTGAGCTCCTAAACTGATGTGAGAAACTAATTTTGAGTCGGCCCCATACAAACAATTATCGAAGATCATTATATTACTTTGAAGAAGTAATCAAAACACCACTGTGCAGTCATCATTTCACGCTTTTCAGTTGATTTTTTCGTCGGTTTAATTTTTTGTTGAAAAGTTTTTATTTTTCAATTTTTTGTGGCTGAAATCCACTTATTACTATTTAATTCTTGATAACTTTCAAAATACTTATTCACCTAGCTCACTTCAACTATCAATCGTTAAATGATATGATTATCTACTTTAACTATTTATTGTCATATAATATAAATTATTTTTGAAAGTTCTGGTTAGTTGATTTCATCACTTTGTATATAATTCCATTCTTTCATAGAATGTAATTATTTTTACGGATGTAGGAGGATCTGTCAATGTCAACTGACATTGACAGATCCTACATCCGTACCAATGTGTGCCAATGTTCACAAGTGAAAAACCAATAGAAATATTTATTTATCCTTTGTGACATTACAAACATGTATAGGACATGTCAGTCACCCGCTGTAAAAGGTGTAATTTGAGGTTATCTTAAAATTATGAACACGAATAATATATAACAATATACAGTTGGTATGAATAAAATGAAATAAAATGGTATTAAAATAGTACATTTCCTATAAACTAACATAGAATGTATTTATTGCACTATAGAGACATATTTATGCAAATACAGACGGCATAGACAAAGACAGTTTCTACAAGCTATCATGGAGGTATTCTTTTAGACTATAGTAGCATTTTTCTAGCATTACATTTTTTATGGTCGTTTTGAAATTACTGAAGCAGTCCCTACTTGTAAAAAATAGTGGGAGTTTATTTTAAATTTTCATTCCTATGTATCTAAAACTATTTTCAAGTTTTGTAGTTTTGTGTCTAGGGACACATAGATGATCAGAATTCCTGATATCATAATCATGATTTGAAGAATTCATTTCACATTTCACATTTCAATCATCCCCTATTTTTCTACCCATAGGGGTGGATCATTTCATTTCGAATTGAGATATGATCAACTATGGGGTATACCCTATCTTATGAAAAAGAAACAACCAAATCGGGAAATCCACTACAAAGTTATGCCTAATAGAATCGGTTAACGGACCAAAATTCAGAGAGGAACGATCATTATTCTCCATACTGCTACCCTTAGGGATGGATTTTTTGTTCAAATTCAAACTGGACCAACTTCGAAGTACACCCTATCCAATGAGAAGAGGATCATCTGAATCGAACTGCTCCTGAATAGTTATGCGTGGTCATACATAAAAAAAATATACGCGTTGCCTGGAGAACCTTTTCCTTCTTTATTTCGTCGGTTAAAAGAACACAATACAATTCAATCTGAATAAAGTAAGAGGAAGCACAAATATCATCACTTCAACATTATTATCAAAAGACAAAACACAGTCGTACGTATTGAATAAAATAAATCAAAGCCTAAATGGTTGAACGTTTCTCACAAATCCTCGTTCGTATATGCAAAGATGAGAAACTAATTTTCCGAGTAGAGGCAGTTATTCAGTAAATAAAATTTGACTCATTGTTAAAAATTGTAGAAATTCAGCGTTCTTATTGCTTCAGATAGCTTCTTGAAAAAATGTTTATTCAGAGAATATTATTGGGATACTAAAAGCCTGTACCTTGGCGTTATCAGCAAATTTCTTGAACTCATATGATTGTAAAGCATAATCTGCTCTTTTTTCATGCATCTCACACTATGATCCACCACATGAGTGAGACTCACAAAAATCTAGAAGAAGCACAAACGAATTCCATAATGAAAAGGGTTTTTGAGAAATATATCATGAGACACGCAATCGAACGCTTTTGTGAAGTCGCAGAGCATAAGTATCTAATGAAATGTAATGATTATTTCAGAAAACCCACATTGAAATCACCCGCAAGTATTAGTTTTTTGTTAGTCTTCAATACATTCTCAAGAAAATAGCCGAGAGAATAGAAAAACTATGAGAATTGCCAACAGTAGCAATAATCAAACCTGAAATTTCAGTTCCACAAATCGCCAAGTCAATTTTGCTAGTTTTTTTTTAACGTGAATGTTTTGAAGTTTTTCACAGAAATTGCATCTTCACGTGGTATACATAAGTTTGTCTACAGAATTAATTAGTCGGATAATTTTCACTTATTAGCTCCCTAGAGCATGAATTCTTGCCGGAAATTTTTTGAGTACATGAATTTTCTTTAAAAATTCATGTACGAGACGAATTTTCCGCAATTAATTCAAGCTCTAGGGGGATAATGAGTGAAAATTATTTGACTAATTAATTCTGTAGACAAACTTATGTATTAACAAACTTATGATTTTTTTCTGATTTTCCCCGTTCCCTAGTGAGATAAAATATATAATATCAGATAAACTATTATGTAAAATTAATTTTTCATAAATTTTCTTACTGGTTTCAGGGAAATGTTAATATTGACTAAAAATGAAAGTGGATACGTTCGTATTGCGGGAGATATTTTTTGATTTTCCCCGTGCCCTACTAAAATAAAATATATAATATCAGATAAATTTTTACATAAAATTGATTGTTTTCATACAATTTTTTTACTGGGTTTCAGGGAAATGTCAATATTGATTGAAAATCAAAGGGGGATGTTGGTATTGCGGGATAATTTATTTTTATTTTTCCCGTGCCCTAGTAAAATAAAATTTATAATAATAGATACATTATCATATAAAAATAATTGATTTCATATAATTTTCTCACTAGGTTTCAGGGTAATGTCAATATTGACTACAAACAAAGGTGATATACAGCAAAAAATATATAACTATACCTATACATATATACTTAAATATTTTTCATATTCTTTTGGGTTTAATTCTTAGAAAAATTAATATTAACTGTAATAATTTGTTTTTCAAATAATTCAGGAAATCGGGATATTTCATTCTTTATTTTGAATCGAATGTTGTTGGCGTATGTTGCCGGTTGAAAAAATATTTTGTAAAGTTAGCCATGGATTTGACATTCACTACTCCTGTCAATCAATATTTCATTTGTGGCATTATAAGTTCCTCATAACATTGTATACAATCATAAATTCGTAAAAAATGATAATAAAATGAACTTTCAATCGTAGGAATTGTGTTCCTTTTGCAAAGAATCACAGCCCATTAAAATGTACCATGAAAATGTAAAATATCTAACATACCTAGTGGAAGAATCTGGATCAAATCCTGAGCAAGAAAACTTATTTAAAGAGATTGGCAATATTCTGCGTGATATTGTGTCTTTTTTTGGACACAAATCTAATACTCAAAGAAATGAACTGGTGTCTCAGTATTATTTTTATTTTATGAAACACAGGCACATTGTAAAAAAAACACCGGTTCTGTGTTTTATTCACCACTTAGGAAAGAGGAGGTAGAAGTGGAATTTTTGAAGAATTTGAAATTAATTAATGATATTGTCGTGAATTGGGGTTTATTCACGACTAACTAGGTAGATGCTGACCCTTTAGTGATTGAGAACACTTTGTAAAAAAATATAGAAACATAGTTATTAAAATGAAACAATGAATTCAATGAATTGCAAATGAAAAACGAACCAATGAATCCCTTCCAGTACCTAGTTATTAATTACAAATGTATAGAGCTTACTTACTTACATACAGAAATAATTGTGGACTAATTCCAAAAACCATAATCTTCAAATTGGAAATAGGGCAATAGGGCTCCTTAACCTTTCGAATGTCTAACTGCCCCCATTGCCCTTTTGGGCACGGCAGAAGCCCAACGTCGTCTCCCCGATCAAACCATCAGTCGTCACTTTTAAAACATCTTGTTTATGTTTGACACCAATTCGTGTTTTGCAGACTAACACATTTGTGACCCACTTGGAAATTATAATCATTGATTTACTCTACGGGGTGTTCGATACATTTTTGACAATATTATAGAATGTACACCTTAATAAATTGTTGTAATATTTCCAACTTATAAATTAAGTAAATAAAAAATATTGTCAATATTATTTCCATATTATTTTTGTCTAATTATATGATAGCTGTCATGTGCCGGGAAATTTCCACTTGTTAATTTCACGTCTACATGCTCATGTGGATGGAAAATTTTCAGAAAATTTGCTGGTTACCATAGTAACAATGTCGAAATGAAGCATCTGCTTGGTTGAAAATGACTGGTATAAAATTTTCCGGCAAATTTAATATTAATAAACGAAAAGTTTAAGAAATAATAAAATCTTCCACTTTTTCTTTGGAAAATGGTGTAATCAACGTAGGAAGGCTAGGATATAATAGTTATAATTCATCATCCCCGGAAGTTATCTTGTCAAAATCGAGAAAAAGTACTTGAGGACTTAAGACAGCACTTTCTTCGATTTCATACTAGTAAAAGATACTTTATTAGTGTGTATCACAGAAACCTTCATGAATAAAAATTATTCGAGAGAAAAAAATCATACCATTTTCAAAGCGTGGTGATATTCATACAGTGTGTCCAATTAAGTCGACACCATATTGAGAACTTTGTTATAATTTGTTTTATAAAAAATGTATTGCTGATAAAAAGTTCTGCATGGCCTAAAACCCAAAGTGGAATGTGAAAAAATTTGAATTTTGCTCAAGAATAAAGTTCCTTTATTTTTCACAATATCGACAATCTTCATTGACAAAAGTTGATCCCAATCGAAAACTACGACAGATATCCAATATTATCCATCTATCATGAAAATACAAAGAAGTTAATAGAGCTGCCATTGTTTGTATTTTATAAATTCTCACTAGCGTTTTGACGTGTGCTATAAAAAATTATTAGTTTTTTCAGTGCATCCTAGATTGTAGCCATAAATCATCAATGCTAATACAGAGAGGGGTTAGTAAAATTAACAAAATCTGTAGATGGATAATATTGGATATCTGACCGTAGTTTTTAATTAGGATCAATTTTTCTCAATAAAGATTGTCGTTGAAAACGGAAACATTCTCAATTGAATATTGATAGAAAGATTTTTCTGTGAATTGAAGAATCCACGATTAAAATGAAGTTATTTTTTGTGAATGTCTAAGAGAAAACAACTACTTCCCCGGCTAAAGCCACGCTGGACATTGAACTACATCTGATAGATATTCTGAAAAGGCCCTAACTCAAAAGAAAAAATCTGAAATTGAAAATTTGCATTTTCATTCAGATAGTTATTTGATTTTCTATTCCACTCTCAATTGAGAACTCATAAAGATGAATGAGGCAAAGAAGAATGTTTTCCAAAAGAGAGTACTCACCAGAAATCATTCGTTACATTGACGCAGGAGAGACATCGTATTCACTAGGTCTTCAATACATTTTTGTCGACGAAAATCTATTTCACGCTTCCACGATCATCAGGAAGACCGGAAGAAATGGGAAACACATTTTCAAGAAGCAATCTCACTTTGCAAAGATGGAAGAAGTTAGAATCATTTCTTTTGAAGAGACACTTTGAAATTAGTGTTTTCTGACATTAAAACCTGTCATGGGGTATGATTGTCGATATTGTAAAAAGTGAAGGTACTTCACTCCTGAGCTAAATTTACATTTTCCGACAAATTTCATTTTGGGTTTCAGGCCATGCAGAACTTTTTATCAGGATTAACTTTTTTCATAAAACAAATAATAACAAAGTTTTCCATATGGTGCCGACTTAATTGCACACACTGTATATCTAAAGATAAAACTTCTAAATGTCAGTAGAAACCAAATCAAATTAAAATGTTCCTAATTCAAAGTGCCTGAACAAGAAAGCATCTCGCTGGGTAGATAGAAGGGGCCACTACGACCCGTCGATCTTTTTCAATTTTTCAAGTGACAGTTGAAAATAGAACAAATCGGCACCGCGTTTAATAAATGTGGCTCCGCTATCATCCCACTCGCGGAGATGATTTGACATCGGAAGTTAATTTGACATGACGCGAAAAGCAAGCGGGTTGAGTTTTGGAAATCTATTCAATTCTGGACGATTGTGCGACGAAATCAGCGGCGGGGAGAAGGAATAGGAATACGGTTTGGATAATATGGAATGAATCAGTTCCTAAGCAGGCAGATACAATAATCATTTATTTATTGAACTTGCATTTATACTTAATATATAATGATAATAATAGCGTCTACATTTGTACCATTTTCTTATACGCTCCGTAAAATCCCAAGATTTATAAAATTATTCAATTTTTCAAGTTTCTGAAGAAGATATTGTAACAGCCATAATTTTTTTTCGAAGGTTGTAGACGATGTGGTAACTTGATTACTCTCGTTTCGGACGTCCATCGTCCATTGTGGATATAAAACGTTTTCACGATGTTTCGAATGCTTGTATCTGCAATCGTCTCCAGGTGAATACTGACAAGTTTAGGTGCTACTTACCAATTTATATGACTGCCGGTGCAATGAGGCCTGTAATTCCGCCATGTGCAGTGGTGCGTGTGATTTCGCGCGGTGAGGTGGTGCGTGAAGTTTCGCGCTTCTGCAGACCGCCAGAAAGAGCAAGCAGTGGTTTCCATACGTTCTTGATCTCAACGCTTGGTTGATTGAAGGCGTTATTGGCTTCGATGTAGACGGCCTCTTTGAACTACCGTTTGAACCAATGCTCCTCTCTATGTAGAACACCTGCGTCGTCCCATAGAACTCGATGGTGCTCAGTCCAGGCGTGGTCAGCGATTCCCGATTTTGACTTTTCTTCACATTGAGTCCATTTCTTGTGCTCATCCAATCTTACCGATAACGGCCTCTTTGTCTCTCCAGTGTAGGAATCTCCGCATTCACATGGAGCTCCATGAATGCAGTTCTCACTGATTTCATTTTTGTTGTCAGGTTTGGTCTTGGTTAGGAAACTCCGTAAAGTACTGCCGGATTGAAAGCAGCTCTTGATGTTGAACTTGTTTCCGATCCTTCTGATCTTCTCGGAGACACCTCTGATGTACGGAAGGTAGATCACTGTGCTTTGTTGTTGCTCTTCAGATGTCTTCGTTCTCTGGAGTTGTTTCAATACTTCTCCTAGGAGTTTCTTGGGATATCCATTCCGGTGAAGGTCCTCTCTGATTCGGCATCTAGTGACTCCTCGTCGTTGCATATGTGAGCGCTCTCTCTACCAATGTTCTCACGATCCCTCTCTTCGTCGAACTCGGATGGTTGGAGCGGTAAATGAGGTACTGCCCTGGGTGTGTCTTCTTTCCGTAGACAGAGGTGCGGATTCCATTGCCTATTCTCTCAACGTTCACATCGAGGAAGGGTGAGGCCCTGTTGGTTTCCATTTCCATCGTGAATTCGATCGAATCCCTGATTCTGTTAATTCTTGGGAAGAAATCCTGGAGATGCTTATCTCCGTGATTCCATATAATGAAGGTGTCATCTTCCAGTACTGATTCTGCAGGTGGTCTGGATTTCCTTAGACCTAGCCACATACAAGACATGATCAGTCATAGCTCTGGTAGTGCTGGTCAAGAACTCATTTATTCAATCACAAATTTGTGTAATTTTATTCAATCTGGCAAGGTCAATTTACAAATATATCGTTTACTTTTTGGTGCTTATATCTGTGCACTTCAAAAAAAAGACATTCGTATTCGTCCAATTGCTGTTGGTACTTTTTATCGTCCCTTACAGTTTGGTTTTGGTACGTCAGGAGGTTGTGAAGCAGGTGCTTATTCAGCTCGTAGATACATCAATCAGCATCCAGACCCTTGAAACTCGACTTCAAAAATGCTTTCAATATGATTGATAGGAATGCCATGCTCCTCAAAGTGAGAGATAACCTTTGTAATGATTATACAAGTTAATTGTTGTAATAGAATGCCCAGACTATTCCGTGAAGAGCGGTGTGGAGTTCTTTGGACCGCCTTGCTAGTTTCAAATTCATTTATGTTTCAAGCAAAGGGTTTTTAGAAATTGTGAATTTGAATAGAGGCCAGAATTTTTTTTTGTTAAATTGGGACAAAAATTCAAATTCTATACTCAATTATGATTGCAAATCAAATAACGTTTCCTTCTGTAAATAACTACAACAATAAAACCAATACCAAACTTATATTAATCTATTTACAAATTTACATCATTTCCAGATCTTTAACATATATGTATCAATTGATAAATGTATTTAGTTTCCAGAATAAGAATAGAAATATTGTTTTATTTTATATTAGCTGAACCTGTCGGTTTTATCGATGACGATGTACCTCTGATTATGGTTTGTGTAGCTCTTAGCTAAACTTCACGTAGTTGTATGGCTCGGGCAATCAGGTAGGTAGGTGGATCAGGATACAAGCATCAGCTTCCTGTCCATTGAATGTGTTCTCAGCAATATTGCATGAAAACAATATTGTCTGTATCAGAATTTGATATAAAAAAACAATTTCTTGAAATTTGGAATTTCTCAATACACTCCTCAACGCATAGTTGTTACAAATGAGTGTAATCTCATCGAGAGATTACTCAACATTATCAGAATGTCACCGCGCAACTCGATACCATTATTTTACGCCTTACCTAATTCATTTGCTTGTTTGTTTGGCGCCGACTCAAAATTAGTTTCTGACATCAGTTTAGGAGCTTAGTTATTTCATTTTTCACTTTTTAGTTCCGTATTTCGTTGGCTTAATTTTTCGTAAAAAAGGTTTTTTAAACAAATATATAATAACGCGAAAAACTCATTTATTCCATACCTACGGACCACACTGTATAATTGTTTGCAGTATTTTTCAATGCGAAATGAAGACCTGTTATTGTTATTATTACTGCTCTAAACAGACCCCCTTCATTGGAGGATACGGAGAGGTAACAAGATAGGAAGATTAAAGCAAAATGGTTGTGATTCAGAATAAAACTTTCCAAGTGCAGTTAACGATGTTCTCCTATTAGTTTCCCGAGGATGTTTAATACTGTTTGTCTACTTACGGGAAATAATGTAAAAACTAACTTATCTGAAGTTCCCGACCACCGTTCCCCAGAAAAAATTGAATTATGTATGTACTATCTCGAACAAGTTTAATGAATTGAGTGGGTTGTAGGATCTTCATTACTTTTGGTCATAGATGGCTCGAGAGAATGGGTCAGGAGTCTCTTAGTATGAAGTGAACTACTATTTCCTCATGTTGTCTTCTCGAGTAGTCTTGGCAAAGTTGGCAGTGAAATAATAATAATAATCATAGTCTTTATTCATCTCATGGAAAATGCATGCCACTATAGCAAGTGTTAAATTAACAAAAATTAACGAAAATTAATCAATAGTAGGAAATGAAGAAGAGCAGTGATAGCTAATGCTGTTTCGCAACTGAACCATGTTGATTTCTATCAAATCGTACGCAACGTGTTAGATTACGACTTAACGATATTTCGTATTACTCTGAAGTAGGAGCGGTAAGCAGCGGCGTCCCTCAGGGGAGTTTGTGGGGCCTCTGTTATTTATAATTTTTGTGAATGATATAACATACAGAAACATGTCTGGAACTCACATATCGTTATACGCAGATGACACTTCTGTTGCCTGCTCTGGGACATCACTAGCAAATCTGAACAACACATGTACTGAGGCCGCAAATTATATCAATAATTATTGTCAAAAGAACAACCTTATATTGAATCAAAACGAGACTGAATTGATCATGTTCTCCTTGAAGGATTTGAATAAAAGTTCTATAATAAAATTATATGATGAATCTATTGAACAAAAGCAAGTAGTAAAATACTTGGGAGTCTTAATAGACTCTAAACTTTCATGGACGTATCAAATTGATAACGTTCTAAAAAGATTAACGAGACATTGTTTTGTAATCTGGCAACTTCGATCAAGAATTGATAACAATCTCTTGAAATTGTACTTTTATTCATACGTTTATTCAACCATGAATAATGGGATTCTAGCCTGGGGCAACAGTTCTAGGTCTAATGAAGTTTTTATTCAACAAAAAAAGATTGTACGTAACATGATGTTCAAACCCAGAACGTTTTCCTGTCGCCAATTGTTTAAACAACTTGAGCTTTTGACGTTCCCTTTCTCCATTTATAATTGCGTATTATATATGAAATAACCCAGCTATTCTCAACCAGTCTCGTCAAAATATGGTACACAACTTGAGGCAAAACTTCAATATCAATATACCATCCCATCGTTTGTCAACTGTGGCTAACAGTCCGTTGGTTTTGTCGATCAAATTATACAACCACTTGCCCACTAGGCTTGAAATATTATCAAATGTGAACAAATTCAAGTTCGAAAACTTTTAGTTAACGGGTCTTTTTATTCGGGTTCCAGAATATATGTGTTGTAACCTGGTATAACCACTTACTCATGTACACTTTTATACAATGTCCTTTATACTTCTTTATACACTGTTCTTTATACACTGTTTTCTGTCTCTACACTCTGTTTTCTATACACATTAGCATTTATTATATTATTATATACTATACTATTATATATTTGTATTCTGTAATTATTTTTTTTCAACAGATTATTTAAAATTGACCTGACAATATCCTATACTTATGTATGTATGAGTCTGATTGGAAATGAAAAAATTGAATTGAATTGAATGTTTGAATCGCACACAACCGTGAGTATACATTGCATGCATTTCGTTAAGAAAAATATTTTGTTGACCTATGTGAATATAATCATAACTGACCACGAATAGTTTATTTCTTACTTGAAATGTATTTTATTCAGAAAATATTCATTGTGCCCTATCGGAAACATCATGCACCCGAGCAAGGTTATAAAAAATGTAGTCTTTGGAATAATATCAAAACATTCATTTATTTTCAGGTAGACGTTCAAGATACAACATGGAATTCCTTAAAATATTTTTTTTGTGTAAAAACATGAATGAAGCGTTAGTTATCATTAGTCTCCTACGTAGCAGGTAGTGATGACAGGTTATATGATAATTCATTACATCCCATGATATGTTTATCAGCCGTTTATAGAGGTAACACATATGGCAATCATAATATTTCACTCATGTGGAGTGTTTTGAAGTTCATTCTCGGATTAAGGATCGTTTTTATGCATTAAAATGAGCTTTTTTAATTCTTAGCGGGAGACGTCCACATGGTTGGTTTTTAATGGCTTTAACAAATCTAAGAGATTTATGATGTATTCACTGATAATACGACTTTCACTTGCGGACAATTCTCATATGTGTTGTTTTTCAACATTCTCATTATGGATAATTCGTCAAAATAATTTTTCGTATTTGAGGTGGTCACATTTTTCATATACACATTCGTTAAATCTATGTGGGTATATTCTCGGATCATTTTTGGTTGAATATTTTATTTCATTTCTCAATTGCGGAAATCCCCATCGTATATACGGATAGCATACACCACCCTGTAATTTTGAACTTCTCTTCCCATTTATTTTCAATGAAAATTGAGCATGAACGCGAGAACTCGTTTCTTTCATGCGAAAATATAAGCTATATCGGAATGAAATGGTCCTCTCACGACCCCGATATTTCCATTGATTCGGAATAAAATACTGAAAAAGTTTTTATAGATGCTCAACGATATATTCTTTCTCAAGCTGAAATCGCAATCGAAACATCAATAAAAGTATTCCGGTCTTTCCTGCTAGCACGTGGAATATATAAAGGGATTAGGTGGGGATGTTTTCTACATTTTCGTTTGCATAATGGCAAGTGTAATGAGGCATTCTGAATAATACGGAAGTTTTACATGTATTGATCTTAATTACAAACACTAAATGGCCGCTAAAGATATAAAAAACTAATAATATTAATCCTTATTCCAGCCAGATGATATTGGAATGATATCGGAATAGTCGAAGAAACAGTACATGTTTACAATGTACACACATGTGCTCGTCTAAAGTCCGTTCCCCCCTACAAATTTTTGAACCACCTGGTATATCGCAACGTAATTTGGAGGGCTCGAATAGCACATAAAAACCTACTTTTTCATGACATAATCACAGCTAAAAGTGTTATAATGGCGGCTGAGCGCCATCTTCAATAATTTTTTTATATAGAACACCCCGTATATTATTTCATTTTCGAAATCTGCTCATGATTCTCAACAGTTTTCGCTAATACACTTTACTCATAAATTCAATTGTTTTCGAAATATTGTCACGCCCTACTTTGGGAGACCCAGTGAAACCCTGGCCCCCTAACTGTTTAGGGTGCCCACTAATTATCCTGCTTGGCTTGCGAGAGGCCAAAACATTTTACTTCTCTGATTGTGACCACCATGGTATAGTGAAATGAAAAAGTGAAGTGAAAGCTCTTGTGTTTATTAAAATTATAAGGAGACAAAAACATACATGATGGTGAAAACAAAAAATAGTAAGTGCAGTAAAAACTCTTGTGGATCATTAAAATTATAAGAAAACAAAAATAACAATGATGAATACGAAAATTACCAACTAAAGTGAACAATGGGGATATGTACCAAAAAACAAATAAAAATAACACTTACATTATAATGAAAACCAAGGGAAGGAGATGTGTCATCGTGGACCAGCCGCATAAAACCAAAGAGTCCGATTAAAAACAAACACTTTCATTTATAGGAGTTGCAGAATCACCGTTCTTGCTATTGATGAATGCAATACCGGACTGAAACCCAATCCCTGGTTAATGACTGGCGTTGAACTTTGAATTTGCAGGAAATACTGTATTTCAATAAATGTTATACTGGATGATGAATAACTGTAGAATTAATGAACTACAGATTTTTCCACTTTGAGTTCAATTATGTTTGAATTTCATTTTCAAGTCTGGTGAATTAATTTAGAATTTTGAAAAAGAAATGATTGGTATATTTCTATTGGGTAATATTTTTCATACTTGACAATATTAACGTTTAAAAAGTGGCATTGTTATTAATTTGTAGTCAAATCTCTTAATGAATTCGACTAATAGGAGGCGTGAAGAGAGTTTATTGAGGATAAACAGCGCCGCTTACCGGAAAATCTCGAAGCCTACGAATGTGTTCTGTAAATTCACAATAAAATCAAATTAGTTAGCTAAAAAAATATAATTTATTTTTGAATAACACTTTTATTCAACCCCAACGATTATTTCATCAAGTAGTCAATGTGCCCCCCTCCTAAATCTTGACAATGAAGTGCCCTATTATAAATAGCTTCTCTCACATTGATGAAAGTATGTTCATCTATTTCTTCACATGTATCTATTATTCTGCGATCCAACTCTTCTATTGTTTGGCATTCAGTGGAGTAGATTTCTGACTTCGGATACCCCAAAAAAAAATCTAGAGGTGTAAGATGCGGAGATCTTGGTGGCCATTTTGTACTTCCACTGCGACCTATCCATCGCCCAGGAAAGTTTGTATCGAGGAACTCTCTAGCCAAGCGATCGAAATGGGGAGATGCCCCATCTTGCTGAAATATGATTTCACGATTTTCGAACTCTTCCTGATTGTTTAATACAATTTGTCTTATTCGAGGTTCAATTTCAGTTTCTAAAAGATTTCTGTAAAGAATTCCTGTAAGATTGTCTGTGATGGAAATCGGTCCAACAACACGATTGCCCAAAATCCCTGCCCAAACATTCACCTTTTCAGGAAACTGGGTATGTCCCTCTCTTAAAATATGCAGATTAGTATTGCTCCAGTATCGAACATTCTGTTTGTTGACTTTTCCATTAAGAAAACACAAACACGTTTTAGGAAGCCCCGTTCTCCTTCAATTGATCTTGTTAACCACTCACAAAATTCAACCCTCCTGTCTGGACCATCCTCCGTGAGAGCATGCAGGCTTTTCATTTTATAGGGATGAAACTTTTCTTTTTTCAGGACCTTTTGGACACTTTTTGAACTTACTCCACAGGATTCAGCAACTGCAGACGTCGACTGAGTTGGATTGATTACCATTTCAGCAATAATTTCTACCTTTTTTTCTTCTGGAAGAGGCGGTCTTCCTACCGTAAGGGTAGACAAATGTCCTGACTAACTGACGATCAACGCCCAGACCAAACCGCTGGACCTGAAAGAAAAAATTTCGACAGCATATGTTGTTTATATTCCATTCCTGAAGGGATGAGAAGGTGTGTGAGAAGGAGGGTGAAAGTGAAAGTACAGATGGTTTTTGAAGTAAGAGTAATGGAAATTAGTATTTTGGCTCATCTTCACAAATAGAGATTAATGTGTTCCAGGATTTTTGAGAATTCAGCCCTAAAGGCGTAAAATGGGAGTTAAATTGGGATTGGAAGTTTGTAAAAGAATTCCGTTGGTTTTCAAGTTGGGGTCATAGAAATTGGCATTTGAAGTCTCTGTTCCAAATAGAAGGAATATGTATTTCAGTGTTTTTGAAATTGCAACCCTAAAGGGTCGAAATGAGGGGGGTGAAAGTTTGTATGAGGGTTCCGTTAGTTTTCGAATTAGGGTCATGAAAATTGGTATTTGAGGTCTTTGTAAGGGATAAAAGAATTCATGTTTCAATGTTTTTATAAATGCAATTCCTAGGGGGGTGAAAGTTTGTGTGAGCGTTCCTTTAGTATTGAAGTTTGGCCCATGGAAATTGATATTTGAGGTCTTTGTTACAAATAAAGAAATAGGCGTTCAGTATAGTGAGTGAATTTGTAATAGTCGTCACGAAAAATACCAATTTCAACGCGGATGAAGTCGCTGGTACCAGCTAGTTGTGGTATATAACAGTTAATAGTTAAAGTAAGGTGGGTAAGTTAGTATTTCAGAAGTGATCCAAATTAAGTAGGTAGCAATTGGTAGATTTTAGCCACAAAAAATTAAAAAAATAAAACTTTTTAACAAAAAAATTTCGAAAATTTTTTGAAATTTTTTCGAATCATCGATATTTCCTATTACTTTTTATTTATGTGTATTATTCCGTGATATATATTTGATTTGCTTTGAAATTTCATATTTACATCATTTATTCATTCTCAGTACTTCGTAATGTACTTCTTGTTATTGTAATTCAATGAGTCCTTTTATTTTGTAATTCCAAACAATATACATAAATTTTGAAAAAGGAAACATTCTCAATTGAATATTAAATAGAAATCATATTCTGTGAATTGAAAAATCCACGATGAAATTTAAGTAATTGTTTGTGAATATCTAATAGAAAAAAACTACTTCAGTCGCAGATTATTTCTCATCTGATCTTATGAACATCCCGCTCATTGATTTGTTGAAAATATGAACAGGATGTTCATATTATCAGATGTGGAATCATCTGCGACTGAAAGATAAACTTCAGTCACTATCCTCCATCGACAAGATAACCTCTTGTGGGGTACTCATGTTGAAAAGGGAACTCATGTTGAAAAGGGAACTCGGAAAAATAATCTGGAATTGTAAATTTGCATTTTTATTCAGATTTTTTTTTCATTTTCTATTCCAGTCTTGATTGAGAACACATTAAGATGAATGAGCGCAAGGAAGAATGTTTTCCAAAAGAGAGTACTCACCAGAAATCATTCGTAACATTGATGCAAGAGAGGCATTGCACTCGCTAGGTTTTTAATACATTTTTGTATTGAGGACCTATTTATTGCGATGCTTTTTTGGAAAACATGCTTCTTTGCCTCATTCAGCTTTATGAGTTCTCAATTGAGACTGGAATAGAGAATCAAATAACTATCTAAAAATGCAAATTTTCAATTTTGGGTTTTTTCTTTCGAGTTAGGGTCTTCTCAGAATATATATCAGATGTAGTTCAATGTTCAGCGTGGCTTTAGCCGGGGAAGTAGTTGTTTTCTGTTAGACATTCACAGAAAATAACTTCATTTTTTCGTGGATTTTTCAATTGACAGAAAAATCGTTCTATTTTATTATTCAATTGAGAATGTTTCCCTTTTCAATCCTGTTCATATCTTCAAATAAATCAATACATAAATTTATTATTATTATAAAAAAATATAATGGCGTTTTTCCACTGCCAAGACGTTTTTTGGAGTGGAATTCCCCACCTAGCACAAATAAACACAGAATACCGACGATTCTTTTCAAAAACCATCTTTCCTTATAAAAGTGAATCTCATTCAGTTCGATCAAGTATTGTCAGAAACGGGATCCATTCCAAAGATGCTTTGGATAGAGATAAAGAAGTCACAACTCACAATGCCGATGAAAAATTGGAAGCGCGCGGAGAATTGCAAAGCCGTAGCGATATATCTCGGAGGGCATTACGGCACTTTCCACTGTCCAGATTAAGGATTAAAAAAGGACGCTATTGTAACACATTGTTGCTTTATAGGCGATAGTAATAAACTCCTATTACCGGATGGATTTTTATCTCTCTATATGGCTCTAGTGGAAATACATTGTATGTTTCGTAAGCCTTTTTATGATTGGTAGTTTTCAGGGAGGTGATAATTGGGTCCAATTATATTTGATATACAGATTTCCGGAACTGCGTCTCTCATGGATTCTGAATAGCTAACTTGGAGTGCAACTATATCCCGATAGAATTGTGGGCATATTTTATTCAAAAATACAAAAGCCACAACAGGTACACGCACAATTTTGTGTATCGTGTGTCAACGTATTCGTTAGCCATGGTTTCCAAAGTTCCGAAAGTATGAGTGGTTGATTTGTTGAAAACATAAGCAGGATGTTCATAAAATCAGATGTGGAATCATCTGCGACTGAAAGATAAACTTTAGTCACTATCTTCCATCATTTTTGTCGACGAAAATCTATTTCACGCTTCCACGATCATCAGGAAGACCGGAAGAAATATGAAACACATTTTCAAGAAGCAATCTCACTTTGCAAAGATGGAAAATGTTAGAATAATTTCTTTTGGAGAGACACTTTGAAATTCGTGTTTTCTGACATTAAAACCTGTCATGGGGTATGATAGATTGATTTGTTGAATATATAAACAGGATGTTCATGAAATCAGATATGGAATCATCTGCGACTGAAAGATAAACTTTAGTCACTATCTTCCATCGTCAAGATAACCTCTTGTGGGGTATTGTTCTTGAAAAGGGAAACAATCTCAATTGAATATTGATAGAAATATTTTTCTGTGAATTGAAAAATCCACGATCAAAATGAAGTTTTTTTTTAATATTCCATACTCTCCCATCACTTCCGGTTTTCCTTGGGAATTTCAAATGTAACACCCTGTATATTTTTCCTTCTTTGTATTTTAGGGACGATTCTGAGTACGATCATAGTTTTGTAACGAAAAATTTGTACATTTGAGTTTTCAGAAGCATTTTTATTTTTGAATATAGAGTGCGTTGGACCAACTTCAACCAAACTGAATTATTTGACAGTTTTTTCCGCCTAGTTGAGTACCTATTGCGGTGTTATGACCTATACAGGCTGTTATTTATTGAAATACCACATATCTCTGATTAGCCAATTGTTTTTCGAACCTCACATTCACTTTAACAGAAGAAACACTTTAGAAAACCCCGATATGAGGATTTTACAAGTACCGCTTAATGATGTATAACCATACTGCAATTTACTTGTATTATTTTGGTTCACTCTACTCAATACTGAATCTTTTTCACACCATTTGATAGCACAAAAGCGTGTCTTGAAAAGTCCTCAAAGGTTCTATACAGAGTGTTGTGAATAAACAACTTGAGGTACTTGAAGAGCGGTCTCTTCAAGTAATTCACTCGGTATATGACTGTGGTTCGTTCTAACCTATGTACTCGGTCATACCTCAAGTTATCAAAAAAATTAAATATTGAGTTAGTTGTAAATTCAAAAGACATAATTTAGATAAATTCTCAAGAAATTACACAAAAACATAAATCAATAACTCTTATTAAACCATTTACCTGGAAATATGAGTATAAAAATAGCAATAAAACCGCTAGCAGAAATCAACATCATATCAGTTACAATGCTCTATGATTTTAAGGCAATAAACAATGTATCTTCAGTCGATTGTAGCATAGTCAAAGGTAGCAATATATTTCAATAACTTCTTTTTGTGCTTTATCAATATAATCTGTAATCTTGTATTTTAAAGTATAAAATTAAAACACCAAGGCCAATATCTTGCCTAGAACAATTATCATTCTAATTGTTTTTCTACTTCAAACAACAATTTAATATTTTACTGAACTTGGAAACATAATATCAAATTTTCAATTATAAGCATTGAATAGCATTAATCATAGAATAATATCCTTTTAGAACAAGCAAACTATCAAAATCTAATGAAATGAAGAAATATGTATCAGATTAGTTGATTTACACTTTAAGAGATGTAGAGTATGAATGTGGAAAAATGTTCAATATATAAAACCTGGTACACAACACCATCAAAGAGAAAAAAATATGCAGTCTCACCCTATATATACACTTGGTCCGAAGATCACTTCACTAAAATCATTTCCGGTAATTTATCTGGCAAATATTTTAATTAAGTGTTTTTTGTTTGTTTAGTCTTTAAAAATCCCGTGAAGTAATCATTTATTTATTTACTTCTGTTGCAATTGATGAAATTCGGATGTTTTCTTCCAACTACATATCTTTGTAAGTAGTTCGATTCGTTTTCTTTGTAGCTACGATGGTGAAGTTGTTTTTTTTCTTCTTAAAAACTGGTGAACAAACTCATCAGTGTGAGTCCTAATAACTGGTACATATTTAACTTGATTGTATCTGAATATAACTTGAAATACTATTACAAATTTTCATCTATCCGACTGAATCATAATCTAATCAAAGCAACTCAATTGAAGATGCCGATACGCATCATAAGTTACATACTGAATAAAAAAGAATACCCAAATGGAATGAATCTCATTGTTAAAAAACAAATTATATATGTTCGTGTTCCCCCCTGGAAGGCAATTCTATAACCGATAAGAATTTCATCTACCAAGTTGTCTTTGTTTTAGTTTCAAATATAATTACACTATTTAGGGTCGTATATAAATAGAATCTATTATGCATATGAAATCTTAGTTTACTGAAGTTCATATTTATTTACGATTTTATTTGTTTATATATTTTAGTAACCCCTGTTTTGAAGTTCATTGCTTTCCACGTGTAGTATATAATTATATTTTCGTCCCCAGCACAGATATGTGTTGTTATTTTCATAATATTAAGGTTCACTGATTTCAATACTCATTTGAATATTATAACTTTCCCGTAATATGAATTTATATATTAGTACTGTATTTTCTCCATAGTTTTGAATGTGATCTTTTTCAATGAATATATTATTTCAATTCATTGTTCTTTTCCAAGCTCTATATACAGCGGCTTAATATTTCCAAAACCAGTAATTGTGGAAAAAGTAATTTTTTTCAAATGACGACATTATTTAGATACACATTTCTAGATCCTAATGTTCATTAACTTCAATTTCACGATCAAAACAAAACGTTTAATTATTTTGCGACTGAATCAATTTCTGAATAAGTCAAACATTTCGCTTCACTCAGAACTGAATCAAACTTTGAAATTATTGATCGAACGCTCTGAATATAATTATACATTTTGAATTATCAAGAATATTTCGAAAGAAAACAGAGAAAAAGAATATATGCGATCTCCAATAAAAATTATAATAAGGAAAAGAAAACAACATACATACTTTTACCATACATAGACAAACTATCGCTGTTTGTGAACTTTGTTCCCAACTTTGTTTGTGATTGTTGAGGTATGCTCAGTTTACTGGTAAGTTGTAGATAATCTTTTATCATGAACACCTGTATTTTCTATGTTAATTTTAGAGTGCCTGATGATGACAATTGATATTGTCGAAATACATTGCATATTCGTTTCATAGAAATGAATGCACCTTTTTATTGTGGTGTAGACCTCTCTTCTTCCACCCAATTATCGAATAAAATTGTTGAAACAATGAAAAAATACAACGTAAATATATATATATATATATATATATATATAATATATATATATATATATATATATATATATATATATATATATATATATATATATATATATATATATATATATATATATATATATATACCGGGTGAGTTTGAGAGATGGGGCACCCCTATTTTTGAGGGAAATAATCCGATTCAAAGCAGGAAAATCCAAGGATCTATTGAACAACTAAAATGTGATTTTTTGAGATGAAAATTAATTTTGTAGCACTTCCGGTTTCGCCAGGAATGATCTGAGTATTAGTTTTTCAAATGGAACACCTTGTACATTTTCACATTTTTGAAATCTAGAGCAAATTCTGAATATGATAAGCTAAATTTTTTTTTATTTTATTTTTTCAAGGATGATGATTTTTCACATGTTGGACGTGTCTCTCCAATGCCATGTTGTCCGAGAAAATGAAATTAGCATTTTAATTATAATACTTTGCCACCAGCCGCTGTTTGAATGTGGCAAAATCACATTTTTTCGATTATCTCATGTTTTTTAAATGGCATCTCTATGGAACACTCTCTGCAACAGATTGTTTCGAAGGAAAGGAATCGGATGATACCAAAATTTTGAATATCTGTCAATTATTTTCAGATTTATCACTATTACAAAAAATGTACCAAAAAGTATTGTGGCCGCTGGACTAATAAAAATCCCAAATAATAACATTATTTGAAATTTCACTTACTATACCAATAAGAATAGTTGGCAAATTTGATGTATGTATTTCTAATAGATGCATACTCCAGAAAAATGTAATGAAAATTCTGATTTGCTACCAGCAGATATTTCATTACGTCTATAATTCACATTTTGAAAGTAATTCGTCTTCAAAAAGACTAATTACTAGTATTCCCATGATGGACCCATTATGGTTGATAGGAACACAGAAATGACACTATCCACTAAATGAAAATAAAATTTCCCCAACATATTTACAAGAAAAAGTTATGTACAATGATCAAATCCACGGATACAATACAAGATTCAGAACTGACTTCCATATTCAACAAGTCACATTGACACATACCCAAAATTCTGTTTTTTTCAAGGCACTTGATAGCTATAATAATCTGCCAGAAAAGATCAAACGTTTAACATCTTTAACATCCTTCAAGACAAAGTTAAGATCATATTTTCTCAATGAATAAAAACCTAGTAGCCACTTTCTCATTTTGTTTGTTTCGATTTAATATTTTTAGTTACGACAGGTATACAAATATTTTAGTATGTTTAAAGTATAGTATTTTTTTATTTATTAAATATTTTTTAGAATATATATATATATATATATATTATATATATAAATATATATATATATATATATATATATATATATATATATATATATATATATATATATATATATATATATATATATATTGTCACGCCCTACTTTGGGATACCCTGTGAAACCCTGGCCCCCTTACTGTTTAGGGTGCCCACTAATTATTTTGCTTGGCTTGCGATAGGTTAAAACATTTAACTTCTCTGATTGTGACCACTTGGTATAGTGAAATAAAAAAGTGAAATCAAAGCTATTGTGTTTATTGAAAATATACGGAGACAAAAACATACATGATGGTGAAAACAAAAAATACTAGTGCAGTAAAATCTCTTGTGATCATTAAAATTATAAGAAATCGAAAATAACAATGATGAATACAAAAATTACCAACTGAAGTGAACAATGGGAGTATGTACCAAAAAACAAATGAAAGTAACACTAACATTATAACGAAAACCATGGGAAGGAGATGTGTCATCATGGACTGGCAGCATAAACAGGCACAAAAAAAGAACCGAGCCAAAAACAAACATTTCAATTTATATTAAAAATATCGTTGATTCATGATTTATTGCGCTGCCTATTGCAGAATCAATGTTCTTGCCCTTCAGTACTCAGGAATTGGCTTGGAATCCGACACCTGGTTAATGAACGGTGATGAACTTTGAATATGCAGGAAATACTGTATTTCAATAAATGCGATACTGAATGATGAATTACTAATAAATAAATGAACTATGGAATAATGGGCTGAATTATTGAAAAGGGAAACATTCTCAATTGAATATTGATAGAAAGATTTTTCTGTGAATTGAAAAATCCGCGATTAAAATTAGATTGCTTCTTGAAAATGTGTTTCCCATTTCTTCCGGTCTTCCTGATGATCGTGGAAGCGTGAAATAGATTTTCGTCCGACAAAAATGTATTGAAGACCTAGTGAATGCGATGTCTCTCCTGCGTCAATGTTACGAATGATTTCTGGTGAGTACTCCCTTTTGGAAAACATTCTTCTTTGCCTCATTCATCTTTATGAGTTCTTAATCAAGACTGGAATAGAAAATCAAATAACTATCTGAATGAATATGCAAATTTTCAATTTCAGATTTTTTCTTTTGAGTTAGGGCCTTTTCAGAATATCTATCAGATGTAGTTCAATGTCCAGCGTGGCTTTAGCCGGGGAAGTAGTTGTTTTCTGTTAGACATTCACAAAAAATAACTTCATCTTAATCGCGGATTTTTCAATTCACAGAAAAATCTTTCTATCAATATTCAATTGAGAATGTTTCCCTTTTCAACATGAATACCCCACAAGAGGTTATCTTGACGATGGAAGATAGTGACTAAAGTTTATCTTTCAGTCGCAGATGATTCCACATCTGATTTTATGAACATCCTGTTTATATCTTCAACAAATCGGGCTGAATTATGTTTACATTTTAATCTTCAGGTCTGATCAAATAATTCTGAATTTTGAAAAAGAAATGATTGCTATATTTTTATCGGGTAATATTCTTCATATATATATATATATATATATATATATTACAGATATTTTTATATTGTGTCAAATAACGTGTTATATTTCAAACTCAATGTTTTCAATTAATTATTTTAGTGCATACATTTCAATATTGTGTTAAGTAAGATATGTCTCAAACTCTATGTTTTTAATTTTTAGTGTTTTTAACCTGAAGATGACAAATAATGTCGAAACATCGTTAAAAGGAATTATACGAATTGATTGAATCATACCTTTATTCCGAGAAATTGAAGAATATATATATATATTATATATATATATATATATATATATATATATATATATATATATATATATATATATATATATATATATATATATATATATATATATATATATATATATATATATATATATATATATATATATATATATAGGGTGTTCCAAATTAAGTCGGCACCATTGCCAACTCCGTTATTATTGATGCTACGATTTCGGTTAAATGGGCAAACTGGTAGCATTTTTAGTGACCTTCTCGATGCCGAAAAAAAATAAATTGACAGTCGCGTTGTCATAATATTTCATAAAATGATATTTTTTTCAATGGAACACCCTATATTTTTTCATGCATTTCGATTCGTAATAACATTCTCAACAACAACAAGCTCATTTGACTTTTTTTCGTAAAGGTGAAAATAAGACAGTTGTATTAATAGGTAACATTTTGTACATTAATACCAAATAGCTTAGTGGTGTCAATTGAGTGGTGCGACATGATGATCACGGGTTTCACGAGTTCACATCCCAGCGCAATTTTTTCTTTTTACTGTCTTATTTTGCTATTAGTAACAAAATATTGTCATTCGTATAAGTACAAAAAATGGGTGTTTGGACAATCATGATGTTTTATTCGCCAAAACAAAGAAATTTTTTGTACTAGTGATAGAAATAAATATTTCCACATAAGTCGCTCATTTTCCACTTTGGGAAGAAAAGTGATATGAGCTTTGTTGTTGAGAATGTTATTACGAATCGAAATGGATGGAAAAATATTGGGTGTTCCATTGAAAAATATTTCATTTTATGAAATATTATGACAACGCGACTGTCAATTTTTTTTGTTTTCGGCATCGAGAAGGCCACTAAAAATGCTACCAGTTTGCCCATTTAACCGAAATCGTAGCATCAATAATAACGGAGTTGGCAATGGTGCCGACTTAATTTGGAACACCCTGTATATATATATATATATATGTATGTATAAATGTATATATTTATATTTATATTGGTGATGTCCGCAATATTTTTATGAAATCTATTATAATTATTAGTAACAACTCTTCAAAAATATTCTATCAGAAAGTGAAGTGAAATGTACAGGGGCAAACATATTTTTCGAAGCTACATCCTGATCCCTGTCGGCGTCGCCAGGCCAACGTAACAGATAGAATGTAATTTCAATATCTGAAGGAGCCTCCTCAGATGTTTCCCGGCAGATATGTATTTCACATTTCAATACGTATTTTCTCCACGGCGAAAGATGTTTTGCTCCCCGAGGATCCCGCCGTGAAATGGAATCCCTGCAGCGGCCACGCAGGATTCAGCAGGATACGGTGAGATAGCAGGATACAAAACGGGCTGCGACACAGAGTTACATGTCAATAACAAACACGACGGTCGATGTAAGGTCCGGATCGCCTTTATTTTGCACAGTCGATTTCAGTGTTCCATACGGAAATATATTAACCAATCAGTTGTTCTTCATTTCCATTTTGAGTGAAGAAATGTATATCTTCACAGATCGTGGTCCCCAGAACTCGAAAACAACAGCATTTCCACACCAATATTGGCAAACTTTGGGTTGTTCGATAGAACGCATAACTTGTATTCAAAAATTGTTTCTCGAGGGTGTACAATTAGAAAATCGCTGTAAAGTTCAATGCATTCATAATTTTTGTTTGATCTGTATGCTTCTTCTGGCTATTTCAGGAAGCAAACTGGAAGAAGTCGTCATGCAAGAATACAATTTACTGCAGAAAAAAAAACCGACAACAGAATCAAATTCTTCAAAATAAATAATAAAAAACCTTTTTAAAGAAACGCTTTTATTCAAATCCTCTAAAAATAAAAAAATATGGCTCTGGATATGTGACGTAGGTTATAGATTCAAAAGCTTGTCGCGCAAAGTTTTCACTTCGAACACAAAAGCGAGAAGCTTTTGAATCTATAACTCACGCAAACACCTACGTCACACAACCAGAGCAATTATTTTTTACTTTTCAGTGCATTTGAATAAAAGCTTGTCCTTAAAAAGGTTTTTTAGTAATTATTTTATTTTGTGCTTTTTAGTTGCCATCTTCAATTTATGAATTTCAACTAAAAACCCCGTTATACCAATTTTGAATCGAATCGGGTCATAATCACAAAACTCGTCGGTCACCTTGAATTTGTGAATTTTGTAAAAAAATTCATAATCCTCAACCACGAAAACTGTAACAGCAAATTATGTCGTCAAAGAAGTAGCTTTCAAAAATCATTTCGGTATCATAAATCAATTTAAAAATGTTTGCCCACCTTGTAGGTAGGAGATATCGATATCTATTTACAACCTCAGAAAGAGGCGCCGCCGAGAAAAAAGATCATGAATTGTTTTTCGGTAGAACCGGTACCGAAGTTTTCGAATGAAATTTGGCAAAGAGATAGCGTACTCGAGCATTTTTCTGTTGAACGTCGTCGAAGCTATGTGTCCCCGTAAATGTTGGATAAATGTGTAGAAATGACCATTCAATTTTTGAAGGTAGGAATTTTCGTTTTGCCTTAATCTTGAGCAGCCCCATTTTGGGAGTTGAACTTTGTGAATTCATTTAAGGAATGGTAATGATGTAGTTAAACTTTAATTTTAGATTTGCCGGCCAATTTTCTCAACCCTATCACAAATTTCACATTGAGAAGAGTTACGTAGGTCACGTATCCAGTAAATAGTCAATTGCTAGAAACTTCCTACGGGATAGGATCCCACACACGGCGGAATATTATTTGGGGAACGAATAAAAACTGTCATCACCCAGAAACGGGCCCCAGAGCAACTGTCGTGGCACACCGAATTAGTCAACAGAAAGGGAAGGGCGGTAAAAGCCCATAAGGTTAGATCTTTCCATTTAATATCACCAAAGTACCAGTCCTACCAGTCAGTAATTTTGCGACAAGATATCCAGACGTTCCAGTGTTATCATTTTTCCAATCATTATTTTTAACATAGTTTAGGTGAGCTTCAGCTAAAACTGTATTTCACAACAAACAAAAGTGTAAACCAAATATAGCTTTATATGGGTACCAAAAGATAAAGTGTAAATGAACTTTGACTTTACAACTCAAATAATTCCAATTCATCTAATTTGTATGAAAAATCATAATAGTAAATCTCTGAACCCATCATATAGTTTAATTTACAACATATTGAAATTTCTTTCGGTTCTTAGTTCTGCCTTAAACTAAGTGGCGCCCAAATAGAAGCAAAAACTCATATATTCAAATCTGGTAACATCATGCCTATTAGAACCACGCCCGCTCCCGAACTATAAAGAGAAGCCGCCGCAATTGTGCCCTGTTACGAAGAGAAAGGGTTACAAAACCCTCACATACCAATTTTGAATAGACTCGGGCCATAAACACAGAGACCAACGGCCATCTTGGAGCCGCCATTTTGATATTATGAATTCTGAAGGAAATTTGATAATCTTTGACCCTGAAAACCCCTACATACCAATTTTGAATCGAATCGAACCTTAAACCTTAATCTCGTCCGCCATCTTAAAGCGCCATTTAATTTTTTTCTATAACGAAAATTCTATGAGCCGCCATTATAAGTTCATGAATTTTGACAAAAAATTCATAATCTCCGATTCCGAAAACCCCCACATACAAATTTTGAATAGAATCGAATCATAATCTCAAAACTCCTTCGCCATTTTGGAGCCGCCATCCTCAATTTATAAATGTTGACAAAAAATTCATAATTTTCCACTCCGGAAATCCCCACATACCAATTTTGAATCGAATCGGACCATAATCACAAAACTTGTCCGCCATCTTGGAGCCGCCATCTTAAATTATCGAATTTTGACAAAAGGATCACAATATCCGTCCCCGAAAATCCCCACAAACAATTTTGAATCGAATCGTACCATAATCACAAAACTCGTCCGCCATTTTGGAGCCGCCATTCTGTTTTTTCTCTAACAAAAATTTCATAATGCATTATCGCCGAGATTAGGAACACCTGCCAAATTTCAGCTTAATCGGATGAAGGCAAATGCTCCAAAAATAAATTGAAAATTTTGAACCGGAAAAAATCACAGAATGACATATGAACGAAGCAAGTTAAATAAGAGTTTGTAAAAACGATGAAAGAATATTCACCCAATGATACACTAAATATACCTGGTCGGGCAAATATTTGAGTAGTAATAAGTATAACCGACAGAGCCATTCAACTCTGTCCAGCAGTCCAGAGTTAAGACAAGAATGCCCGGGAAGAATCAGGAAAATACTATTAAATAACGACTACCCAATGAAATTAGTCAATGAAATAATCAAACAAAGAATAAACAAAGTTCATAATTCTGAACAGAGAAACACCAAAACCAGGTAACTGCTCTCACATATGTACAGGCCTTCTCACATATGTATGAGGCCCTCTCTGAGAACATTAAAAATATTTTGAAGAAAACTGAGGTCTACTCTAAGGTACACAAGTTATTAAAACAAAAAAGGTTCAACCCTCTCGAAGTAAATTTCCCAAAATGAAAAACTCAAACCTTATTCATAGCATTCTATGCTACGATTTCAACAAAGAGTATATAGGTATGAAATGACAAATTTTAAGCAACAGACTAAATACCCACTAATATATGAAAAAATCAGGTACTGCCTCAAATAAACATATCATCCAAGATAAACATAACCTAAACTTTGAAAGATGGCTAATAAAATTTGATATTCAATAGTATCAAATGCCTTGGAAAAGTCCATCGATAGAAGGGCAGAGGATTCACCAGAATCTATATCTTTGAAAATACCATCAGTTATATCCAATAAGGCAAGATTGCTTCTCCGGTGATATATTATACTCAAAAATGTGTTATGACAATTGAAATTCCATCATTTGTTTCAAAACTTTAGGCACGGCGGGTAGCACCGATATAGGACGAGGTTTATTGAGATAACTAACTTTTTTTTTAAACGAATTAACTTCAGAAATCTTCCACAAAGGAGGAAATACACTGTTAATATGACATGTATTGATAATGTATGTGCGGGCAGGTAAAAGTTGAAGTTATCACAATAAAATTATTTCAATACTGATTTCATCCGTTCCTACGGCTTTCGATTTGATATCTTCTCATAAACAGGTGAAAAGGTGAATAATTTTGAAATTCTCCTCGTGATTATTTCTATAAAATTGAAATGAAGTAGTGCCCGGAGCTCCAACAGTATTGGAAGAAATAAGAAATAATTGTTTACCAGATTATCTTCCTTTGAAAAACAGAACGCCACTGGATTTTAACATTCCTCGAGTTCACAGTATATTTGTGAAATTAGCAGTTCTCAACATGAATAATATTTCATTTGGTTTTTTAAAGAAACTATTCTGCTCCGATCTCAAAACTTTCTGTTGATCAGTTATAATTACAAAGTCTTCATGAGCTAGAATGCCCCATTGGACTCCATCTGCTTATGAGCCAGTTCGAGCCTGGTGGAGGTCACTCCAGTCGATATGACACTGAGAAATGCTAGTATGAATCTCGACAGGAGAGAAATCCCTTCATTTACAGAGATTTCGGACTTTTTCATCTCCGATGTGAGATTGACTATGAAAAACTGATTTCTCAGAAACTGACGCGAAAAATACTGACAGTGGAATTTGTCCATGGGATTGTATTGGATTCATGTGATAAAAAAGATTGATTTAGATTTTTTTTCTCAACTGTATGGCCTATTCTATAAGAGAATAATTCAGACCGGATATATTCCAATATTATAATGATTAATATCATTTTGAATTCCAATAAAAACCAGGAACTTAGCTGTTGATTGCAAGAAATACACATAATGAGAGAAAGCTATTTTTCAAGTAATTCACTGATTCATTTTTCATTTACCTCTATTTCCATAATAAATTTTTATATTTCTTTCCGGAAGTTTATTGCAAGTCACTTCCTGGTGCAATCTAACACATAAAAAAGTGGTAAACTATTTATACCAGATCATTCCAACTTATGGAACTTCAGTGTGGATTCAGCAGCCATTCGATATTTTAGAATTTCGAATGGAATTTCACACTGAGAGAAATCCCTTGAACATACTAGTTTACCAGAAATATTTGGTATCATGTATTTGATTATTAAGTCATCTACAGTTCCAGTAAACGATTACAGTTTTAAAAACATAATAGTATATTATGCAACGATCATGTAAAGATGGTTATTAATACACAAGCATTAACCGGGATACGAAACGAGCCGAAGGCGAGTTTCGTATGGTTTATGCAAGTGTATTAATAACCATTACATGAGAGTTGCATATGCTATTTTTGCTACACCCGATAAAAAATGAAGAACTATAAATATTATATTTATATTTGCATTGAACACAATGACAGTAATTACTCGTATTTCTATAGAAAAAATTACAAAATTGTAATTAATGGTATTACCTCGGGTATTACCATGGATATAGGAAAGCTATGAACATTCTATTTATATTTATATTGAACATAATAATTGTAATTAATCTGATTTCTTAAAATATTTAGATTATTTATTGTGCAGTTGGAAAAGTTTATTCTAGGTCCCACTGATCTGGAAGTGGAAGGAATATTTACATTTATTTCATTATTGCTAGTCTCAATAGAGTTCAATATTGTATTGGAAATGCTGATTTCATTCTGAACCAAATTTTAAATGTATCCTTCCACCACTGAATTGGATTTCCAGCCACCATGACGTTTTAATGCAGTAATATCACCACCGGCATCAACTAATACGGTTGCAGATGTCCTTCGAAAACAATACCCTGTATATAAATTCGGATCAGGTAGATTTAAATATGTTTGCTTCCCTTAATTACCAGATCTATTAATGCCAATCAATGTTTTGAATTGTGCATTTTCCATTAAAATAATTAACGAAAAAAGAAGGCGTGGGGCAAATTTTCGGCCGTAGATCCATATATTTTTTACTAATTTCGAAGTATTTGCCGGTAATTGTAAATGTTCGTTGTACTTTTGTTTTAGTTTCTACCACATTAACAATTAAGATTCCATTCATATCTTTGACATTTTCACATTTTAGGTCATGTGGTTCATGCCTTCGATATGCTCCCATCATTCCACAAATCATTGCTACCTAAAACAAAAAGATAAATAAAAAAAATACAACGATAAGAAATAAAGGAAAGAAAAAGAAAAAATTAAATAAAAAGCAAGATGACCTAGGCTAGCTTCGAACCCGCGTCTCATACTGTAGTCTATAGTTCAAATCTAGCGCCTTATCCCGCTTCGCCACGAGTTAACTTAACAAGTTTTCTCGACATTAATGGAATATATCATGCATGAGTCGAATGGAAAATGTAATCATGACAAAATTTAAAAAAATGCAATGTTAGGTAGACTTACTTTTATAAATAAAAACTTTTCATCGGGTGCTTCGTCGATAAACGTTATTATTTGATCAGGTGAAAATATTTTAATTTTTTTTGCAACACATCCTCCGGACTTTCGCTTAAATAAAGCTTGTAGCTTCTTATATTTAGAAATTTCCATATTATGGTTGATATTTACCAACGATTTTATTATTGAATAATGTGTCCGTGTACTAGATGATTTCATAGTTTCCATCAATTCTTGAAAATAAACAATCAAAACATTTTCGGAGAATGTCGAAATATTATTTGTATTTCTCCAGTCCATGAACCGTTGATATAGTTTTTCGTACACTTTCTTAGATTTTTGGGGTAAAATATTTTGTACTGCATTCTCTACTTTCTCTGATATGTGTGGGGGAGTCGATGGTAATTCTTCTATATCGCTGATATCAGACATTATGATAATATAGTTATCGAAGTTTAGCTATATTCTACGAAAATTTAATACCTACTGACTTTGACAAATAAAACAATTAGATAGGAATCTAGGACAAACGTCAAATGCACAGCATGCTTGATTGAAAAATTATGGGTTTATTTGATTAAAAATCTGTATCGTTATGAAGAATCTGTATCATAATGGATCTCATTATGAAACGGATTATGGGCATATAAGTGTATTATTATAGTAGGGTGTAGAAAAACAATTCTTTAAATAAGACTAGGAACTCCATTATCAATATTTAGGAGAAGTTGACGACAGATCAAGTTGAAGTAACATCTTCATATTTGAAACACTGATGTACTATCGAATGTCATACCCAAAGGTCAAGTATCTACAGTGTGACCCATTTAAAATGGAACCACCCCTGTAGAATACGCATTTTTCGGTTAATCTCAAAAATATTTTTTTCTAATATTGAGCATCGAAAACTGTATCTTGACACAAATTTTCATAACTTTAGTTTCATTTCCAAGGCACTCTATGGTTTTTTTTCGTTGTCAAAAACGGCAAAATATTATTGGGCAATTTTTTTTTTCCAAATTTGACTACACCACTAGATTTGTTGTCGTTATAAATGGAAACCATCAAAATTTTATAAGAAAATATTGGTTAACAACGAAGTTACAAAACTTTAATTTTGGGAACAAAGTATTTGATTATAATTTTTATTTAGATTGCAGACATATTTGAAATCTGGCAACACTGCCGATACAAAGTAGAGCACAAGTGAAGTTGTACAGCGAAAATCCGAAGTCAATAGCTCATTCCGTTCAACAGTTATAACCACTGAAAGTATGGTAATGTGAGCGATTTGTGGTGTATTAAATCACAGCCTACTATTGATTTAGTATAATACCTATGCCCAATGTATTAGTTCAGCTTTCCTCAAATTATTGATACCTTCTCTGAAAGCTTGTTTCAGTTGAGTTTTGCCGAATAAAAAAGGAATATTTTTTGTCCTGCTTTCTGTTTTATTATTGAATACATAATTTTGATACTTTAAAACTTGATTCGGTTCATTTCGTTTCTATCGGCTATTGAAAACTGCATAACTTGAAAATGAATTTTTAATTTTCTGTTATTTTCGAATACACTTATAACCTAAACTTAAATGAATGATTTTGAGGGAATATAATTCACAAATCCAGTGGCGTAGTTAGATTTTTATTAGAAATTCGCTTCCACCAGAAATCGCTCACATTACCATATTTTCAGGAGTCTATTGACTTCGGATTTTCGCTGTACAAATCCACTGGTGTTCTACTCTCTATCGGCAGTGTTGCCAGATTTTAAATATGTCTATAATCTAAATGAAAATTAATATCAAATACTTTGTTTCCAAAATTAAAGTTGTTGTAACTTCGTTGGTAACTAATATTTTCCTATGGAATTTTCATGGTTTTCATTTATAATGACCACAAATCCATTGGTGTAGTCAAATTTCAAAACAAAAGTTGCCTAATAAACTTTTGCCGTTTTTAACGAAGAAAAAAACCATAGAGTGCCTTGGAAATGAAACTAAAGTTATGAAAATTTGTATCAAGATACAGTTTTTGATACTTAATTTTCAAAATATTTTTTTTGAGAATGACTGAAAAATGCATATTTTACAGGGGTGGTTTCATTTTGAATGGGTCACACTGTATGTAAGTACAAAGGGTAAAAAAAAATGCTGATCACAATAAGCAGTGAATTACTGGAATTTATATGTGCTTATTGTGCTATAAATTTGCATTAATATAATAATGATATATGAGTAATATAAGTAATAGTTTCACTTTAAGTTAATTGCCTCTTGAGAAATGAAAATAATAATAATTAGAAATAAAAAAGAAGCATAATTATGAAACTGTATCTCTGGATTGATAGAAAACCATCTAAGCGCTGCTATGCTTGTATTATGTTCTCCAGTACCAATCAAAGGACAACACATTTAAAAAATAGGTAGGTTCAATTTAGTAGCTAATTAATAAATCAAGTAATTGTTTGAATCAAAAAGGTTATACAATTACTTACAAATTTTTTCGTTAGCATTGATGAATTTCTTTATTTCTCTCTTGAAAATAAACTTACTTTTAATATTTTCTAATTCAATTGCCATACACAATTTCGGGCCAATATAAAAAATAAATTTTTGCGCATGGCTTTTTAAAAACAGTGGTATATCTATAGATAGGGTTGTGACCAATCGAGTTAGGTGCTGTTTGTTAGTGTTGATTTTTTGTTCTGTTTTTGAGTGCATATATAGTAGGATTGGTATATAAATAGTTTTTTTTTATATTGAATAAATCTGCTTTGTGATATAGTAGAGTTATAGAAAAGAGTCTGTTTTTTTTCATACATATTTTGATGAGACTATTTTGTGTAAATTTTTCTGGACGTTGATGCTAAGTCCTCCCTCAGATTGTAATACAATATCTCAAGAGAGATTCTACTAATGAATTGTAAATTAATAGTATATTTCTCCTGTTCAGAATGTCTGTTAGTGAATGTCAGTTGTCTGAGTTTTTTTTGCAATGTCAGTTGCATGTTCGTTCCACTTCAGAAATTGGGGGTTCACATGAAAGTTCATGAATACTTATATTATTCGTCCTAGGTTGATCTACACTATTTAGGCTGGAGGTTGAAAATTCAGTCTTTGGAAATTTAGGCTGAGCAAACTGTGATTTAGCCATAGATATATGGAAGTCAGACTCTTCTCAGCTTTTCTATAAAGCCCGTCCCAAGATTCTTCACTGAAAACGATTGCCGTATCATCTGCGTAACTTACTAAGTGGCTTCGAAATTCTTTCAGATTTGCAATTTCATTGATATAATCCAGGAACAGTAAAGGACCTAGTACTGTTCCTTGTGGTATTCCGCAGTTCATTATATGTGGATCACTCAATGTGCTATCAATTTTGACTTCCTGGATTCTGTCTGTTGAATACGCTTGTAACAGTTTTAATGCAGGACCTCTTATAGCAACCATGTTTAGCCTATCCAATAACATATTATGAGGAACAGTATCAAAAGCTTTGGCCAAATCAAGAAACACAGCCATGCATTTTCTTGACTTGTCCAAATCCACCACAAAGTCCTGAATAAGATCTATAACCGCATTTTCAGTGCTAGTATTTTTTTTAAAACCAAACTCTCTATCTGTCAGCACTTCATTCGTTTCAAAAAAATTAATCAATCTATTTTTGAGATATTTTTTAAATCTTTTTGCGAAGGTACTGATTGAAGATATAGGCCTATGATGATGAGTATTTTCATAATTTCCTGTTTTATTAACCGACAAAACCAAAAAGGAGGAGGTTCTCTAGTTGACCCGTATATTTTTTTTTCCATCATTTTTTTTATGTATGATCACGCATAACTTTTTACTGAGGCGTCCGATTCCGATAATTCTTTTTTCAGTGGATAGGATGTTCTTCGAAGGTGGTCCCATTTGAAATGAAAATCCACCCCTAAGGGTAGCAACATGAAGGATATTGATCACTCACCCTCTGAATTCTGGTCCGTTAACCGATTCTATCAGGCATAACTTTGTACTGGGTTCTTCGATTTGGATGATTCTTTTTTCAATATATAGGGTATACCTTATATTTAGATTCCAAATGGGATAATATACCCTCACGGGTGGAAAAATAGGGGATAATTGATTTTTCACTTATGAACATTGGCACACACATACGTAGTTGACAATGACAGATCGCTACTGACATTATTTCTGTTCCACATCCGTCAAAACCATTATATTCTATGAGAGGATGGAATGATTTACAAAGTAATGAAATGAACCAACCAGAACAACAAACATAATTTGTATTACAACAAATAGTAAAAGTAGATAATCATATTATTTAACTGGTAATAGTTGAAGTAAGGTGGGTAAGTATTTTGGAAGTAATCAAAAAACAAATAGGTAGTAATTAGTATATTTTAGCCATAAAAAATTGAAAAAAAAAACTTTTTAACAAAATTGAACCGACGAAATACGGAACTGAAAAGTAAAAAATAAAATAAACCTCCTTAGTCTCAGTAGCTAAGCTCGTAAACTATTGTAAGTAACTAATTTTGAGTCGGCGCCAAACAAACAATCAACGAAGATCATTAACATCATTAAATTACTTCAAAAAAATCATTAGAATGTTACCGCGCAACTCGATGCCATCATTTTACGCCTTACCTAATTCATTTGCTTGTTTGTTTGGCGCCGACTCAAAATTAGTTGCTTACATTAGTTTAGGAGCTTAGTTACTGAGACTATGGAGGTTTATTTTATTTTTTACTTTTCAGTTCCGTATTTCGTCGGTTTAATTTTTTGTTAAAAAGTTTTTATGGATGGGAGTATTATGGATTCTTTCCACTGACTTGGGATTACACCGTTTGTAAATATGAATGAATTTTATTAATTTGACAGAAATACCATTCCGACCTGTTGCAATGTTGCTTCTTGAAGTTCCTATTTCTGTGATCAATTCGTTGTTAGTGACGGCTTTAAGAATAAAATATATTCAAGGTCGCTATCAAGAGCTCAACCCTGCTTTTGTTACGAATTACCGGAATAGCGACCAGCAATTTCATTCTGTTTATGGAGGTGAAAACAAAGGTACAATAAACTAAGTGTGTGAAATATGGAATGCAAAAATCTCAAGTACACCATACTTTTCTCCGTGTAACTTGCAATTTTCCCCTAGCACCTATTAAATTTGATGAAAAATATTACACAATCGCGCTCTGCTGCGTTGGTGTATCATTTTTATGTTAACGATTGTTCTAGTTGTCGAAGCAATGTGCAGGGTTGTGAGAGACATCATAAATGTTAACTGCAAATCGCAAACGTTAGCTGTTAGAGCTGTTCATCACGAATATTAACGGGATATAATTCCATCTTCCATCTCAGGTAAGTGTGATATTCTCCCAATTACGACTAGTTGTAAGTTGTCCGGGTATTACGAATGACTGGTCAACTGTGTTGGGAAATTGTTAGAAAGGTTATTAAGTTGTGGAGAGTACTGTGTGTTGATGAAACAACAATAACCACGTCCGGAATAAGAACACCAATTGTTACAAAATTGGAAGCGTCTTATAGTACAACCAACGAGTTGTGGCACTCGACATTGGCGCCGTTTTGATTGTTTTGAGTTGTAGATGTAGGCAGCTGAGAGACCACTATTTGTTGGTCGTATTATAAAGTGCAGGGGTTTTCAGATGGCGAAGTAGGCAATAAATCATTGGTGAGACTAAATGCATATATTTATTTCCTCTCAACTTTATCTACTTATGGCAATGAAAATGAGTGACATCTGTCGGGCCAGCCCCAATTACGCTAAGACTAACGTCTTTGAGGATGCATGTGCGGTGGAACAGAAGTGAATTGGTACTAGGAGATAGGATTATGGGATTATTGAACTCTGATAACTGTTTTAAAACTAAGCTATATTATTGCTCTATTAGCTACATATTGTAACAAAGTCAGGAGATAATTTCTCAGTGGTCTGCGTCTGAAGAAAAATTATCTTCTTCGGATGATGAATCATCATTTAGATTGATTATAATGGGTAATATTTGACAATCCAACATTTTTTCCCGTTCCCAATTTGTACTAATGAGATTTTCGTGGGTTTAATACAATATGCCCACTTCTGCTTGGTAACTTTATTCAAGGCTCCTTTCCATGTATTCAATACAGCCTTGCTGTAGCCCTTTTGTCCTATTTTCTTGTTATAGAATGTTTTGCATTGTGTCCACATTATTTCAATGGCATTGAACTGGTATGGTGGTAGTCGCAGAACCCATTTTATAAATTAGTTCATCAGTCGCATATGCTATTGCTGCACAATCTCCAACAGTTTAAATTTAAGGGCGAGCTGAGGAATGCGTATATTTTCAGTTTGCAGTCATCGTATGATTTCCTTGGTCGATTGGGAATTCGGATTTTTTCCAGAAGTCTTGAATGATACCTTGCATTCATTATCCATGATATTCAATGATGGTTTCTGAAATCTCGGTAACAATTGTTCTGCCATCCACTTTTCGAGTAATTCCGAATTGATATTATAATGGTAATCAGCACTTTCGTTTATAGTCGAAAATATAAGACCGACCCCATCAATAAATTCATCTTTATTTCCAGCATGAATGCATGTATCGTTTGCCTTCTGAGCAACTTTTGTTTCGCACAAATTTTAATTTTGTAATGTATTACTTTCGTTGAAAAATCCACGTTTCATCAAAGAAAACCATATCTAAGGGACTATCACATGCAGCGTTATTCCCATATTCTCTCAAAAACTTCACCGGTTTTGATGCAATCTCTGGTCTTTTCATCAGATCTCTTCTACCATTATCTATCGGGAAACGAAAACCTAGACCTCTTGAAATTATATCTAAGTATGTCTTACAGACATCTTTAATTTGTCTATTAAGTAGTTCTTGTTGTAGGTTTTCTCTTGATACAAACTGTTTATTTTCATATTATGGTATGAATAATTGTAGGTATTGAAGATTCAATCCATTCAGACAAATCTCGTGTTTTGGAAGATGTTCCCTTGGCAGGAACATGATAAAATTGAAATAAATCCATTACATTTAGCACTTGTAACAATAAAAAAAATACTTACACTTATTTCTCGTGGGCCTTCGTGCCGTATTCTAGAAATTATCGTAGGACATAATTCCAATATCTCAGGTGCACAATTAATAACAGACATGTTTCCAGTGGAAGTCTCTATTTTGTTTTGGAAATACTCCAAAACACTTGACACAAGTTTCCTACTTCGTTCAAAACTTCGCGATGAGCCATTTTCAAATTCCGTTAATGTATATTGAGTTCTACCTTCATTTTCGTACAGCAACCAAAGAATTTCTGATTACTTCTTGGAAACGTGTTTTCTATAATGTACCATCTAAACAAGGAGATTTATGTTGATATATTTTGCTGCATATGGAGTCAATCGGCACACAAACCAAACTTTGTGATCCAGTCAATTCCTAATATGTTCAAATCAGCAACTGAAGTAACGAAACATTTCCCAAAGTTTGACTTCTGATTGAAACTTTTGTAACAAAGAAATACTGACTCAAGACGTAGTATGTTGCCAGATGCGTTTCCAGAAGAATGATTTGTAACTTGTCATTTTGGATTCACTGTCGAATTCAACGTTATTTCGGGAATAATAGTTATGTCTGTATCAATTTGTAAATTCACTGGAACTCCATTAATAAGTACATTGATATATTTCCTTCTTGTTCTCGATTCGATTTGATTGATATCATATATGACATGAGCATCGAAACGTGAAATGCAGCTGATTTTTATGCGTCGCTGGAAATTGTTTCTCCTTTCGACATTGCAGTAGCCATTCTTATTACCAACCTTGTTGCGGCGTTGACATTCATGATTTTTATTACTGCAATTCTGAGAATAATGAAGATCACCACAATACAAGCATGGATATTGCGGAAATTGCTTTGAATCATCATGTTCAACTGAATTCTCATTATCTCTCTGTCAGTTATGTGAATTATTCCTCTATTGGTTTCCATAGTGATCCTCGAAACGTGATTTCTGGTGTGATACCTCATTGACAGTGTTACTTTCTTCATTTCCAATCACCGCAGTGTCTTTCTTGAGATTGATTATCCTTTGGCATTCTAGTAATAAATCTTGTAGGTATTTTCTGAACCTGTTTTTTCGACTTTTGATAAAAGTCTGGTACGGATTTCAGCATCTCTTACTGAATGTAAGCCGCAAATGAAAATCAAACTCTTGAATTGGTCTGGAGTCATCTGATTTATTTTAAAATCTTCGCATTGTTTGTAAACTTTGTATGCGAAAGCAACAAAATCTTCACCATCACTTTTCGCAAGCTGTAAACACTGATATCTGGTATAGAATATTGAAACCTTTTTTCCGAACAATTGATTAAGTTTCACAATAGTTTCGTTATATCCGGCTATGAACAGGGTGTTATGAATAAACATACCTCACCTGGAACACCAACCAATATAGGATGTTGTTTGAAAGAAACTCCACACCTGAGAATCAAATGTTATGACCTATACAATTGTAGAAATAAAAATCCCACAACTTCAAGTCAGCTCTCAAACCTCCCGTATAACTTTAAAAAAAGGACACTTTAGGAAACCCGGATATTATGGTTTCTCCATGTACAATTTTATGAAGTAAATCTATGATGAAATTATTTTAATTTATTTTTGTTCACTCTAATCGATGCTGAACTATAATTATTTGTACACTATTGACTGTACAAAGGTGCATTTTCAAAACTTCCAGAGGTCCTATACTGAGTTTCGTATAGCTAATCGCAGTACAACTGTATTTATTTGGGGAGCGGCCTAGCCAATTCAATTTCTCAATATATGATTGGAGGAGATCGTTCAATCTATGTACTTGGTCATATCTCATAAGTCAATCAAGAAAATAAATACTAACAGGATGTTGGTGTAAAATATGATAATATCAATCGAAAAACTTAAGGGTTACAGTCGTGATAAAAACATCATTATCACTAAAATAGATCTGATCTGAAAGTATGTATCCGTTTATCCTTAAACAATCTCAGTTATGAGTAATTGCAAAATATTTATGAATGAAGTTTAAGCCATATATCTATTATCAATGGTTTACTGTCATGTTCAATCATTTCAAATTGAAATCAATTGATGAATTTTTCTTACATTGATTGCCATTATAGACAAGCAGTATATAGTAATATAAAATGCAAAACATTGAACACTTGCAAGAAAAGAGAATTAAATTTACGTTGTAAAATCAAATCTCATGATTGAACTCATTTGGAATGTATAGTATGATTATTGTCAAATTTTCTACATAAATGTCATGTCCACAAATAATAAGCAAGGAAAAAGTATCTTACCGTGTGAACTAAAAATTCTTGTTGATTTTTCATTAGGAGTTCTTGAGGTTTTGGCATTTCTTCCTGTTGAGTTTCAATGAATGCGAGCAATGACTGACTGGCTTCTTCTTGATTCATTTCAAGGTGGGTTCTAACACTCTCGTCGTCAAATGTTTTTATTCTTAATTTTTGAAAACTGCTTATGACATTTCTGTCATTCACCATTTCTTATCTATATATCTGAACAAATGGATACTAATAATAAAATAACTGTGATCAACATAGAGCTGATTCCTAACAGTATCACAAACTCATCACAACAGAAGAAGCAACACAACACTCCAGGAGGATCAACACATTCAAAATGAGTCAATTTCCAGGCTGATTTCCCCCTCTGTTAAATCATCTGTTTTCAGGGGCGAATCTGGGCATGCCTTGTATATCTGAAACTAGTGAAAATGGCTTAGACGTATATGTCAAGTCTCACCAATGATTTATTGCCATCCGGAAACAGTTTTACTATACCTAGACTGAAAAATGTACTGGACTGATAACCATAAATCCATACCATTTTTCACTCGAATTATATGAACCACTGAGAAAGATCGCTCTTGGATAAACAAATACGCAATATAGTCTGGATTATTTGACAGAACGCTTCTATACATACAATTTCACAGCCGGCTATCCGCAGATGAGTTTTCAGTTTGTTCATATTCCTAACTTAATGCTCGTTTATCAGCGCAGTTTTTAGCTGGTGGTAATTAACAGAGGCCAACGGAGATTTGAAAGTTGGTTTGTTTTCATCAGGGAGTTATTAGCGCAATTACAATAATTCAGGAAAATATTTTTTACACGGTGGAGTGGGGTTGTTAGTAAAGTAAAGTAAAAGTAGAGTTTATTTAATTAAAATGTGGTACCAGGATGTAAATACTCATTCATAAACATAATTGATTATTGATAAACGATTCATCGTCCCAAGAATTGAATACAGGGCTTTTCACGATAAGCGTTAATTAGACGTTTCTGGCGAATCATACAACGGATCAACCTGAAAATTCCACAGTATGCATAAATAGGGATGATCTACATGTCTAAAATATTTCAGACGATGCGGCGTTGCCGCTCCTACTATAAAGTGGCGGGAACTTTGATTTTTCAAATGGAACATCATATATCATATTATGATTTCATATCATTTTGTCAACAACTTCAAGTACTATTTTCCTATACCTATCTATTACCGTTTAGAAGATATAAATTAATTTCGATTTTTTTTTAACAAATATGTACTTTTATAAACGCTGATAATCTTTAACTCTCTGGTACTAAGACGATCAAATTCGAAATGGAGTTGAGTGATACCATGAGGATCTTCACCTCGAGTCATATTTTTATTTGACTCATACAAGGTCTTCGAAAAATGCAGATACTTTGTTCACATGAAAAAATTAGTGGAAGTCATTTTTTCAAATAGAACACCCTGTATATTCCCACATTTTTACGCACTACATCCAATTTTAGATTGACTTTGTTCAAGTTATCTTTTTTCGATTTCCAACTGTTTTCGAGATAAACTGTTTCACACAGAAAATGACGTGGTTTCCTTGTATTCATCACTTATTTTTGAAATTTAACATCCATTTTATACTACGTAATATTTATTTTCGATTTAGTTTTTCAACAGTCTCAAATCAGTCAATTCGAAATTGATTAGTGGAAGTCATTTTTTCAAATAGAAACCCTGTATATTCCCACATTTTTACGCACTACATCCAATTTTAGATTGACTTTGTTCAAGTTATCCTTTTTCGATTTCGAACTGTTTTCGAGATAAACTGTTTCAAATAGAAAATGACGTGGTTTCCTTGTATTCATCACTCATTTTTGAAATTTAACATCCATTTTATACTACGTAATATTTCTTTTCGATTTAGTTTTTCAACAGTCTCAAATCAGTCAATTCGAAATTGATATGTACCTCAGAAAAAATTACAATTTGTATGCATTGAGGTATTGAGTGTCTCTACCGTACAACATTGCAAATTAATATTTTTTAATAGTGTGCTTGGAAAAATGAATGATCCAATTTTGAAACGTCAAACTTTTGTTGGTGGTTTTGACTCTTTGTGATACCAATTATAATGGAAAAATGTCAAGATTAGGTTACAGTTACGAAGATTTCTTGAATTGATTAATAATTTATGGTGGGTGCAATAGAATTGCAAGTAGAATATGCCGAGTATTTCATGAAAGATATCCACAACTTCCGAAGCCGAATAATAATGTGATAAATCGACTACTAAAAAACTGTAGGTTGAATGGAACCTTCCGTCCAAAAATCATTCGTAGAAAGCCTGAAGTGGATGATGATGACAATGGCATAACAGTTCTGGGATTTTTTCATGCATTTTCAAATGCTTCTCTACACGAGGCTGAAAGGGAGATAGGTATACCCTACGTGACAACTTATCGCATTATTAATAAGCACAAATAGCATCCCTATAAATACTACGGTGTCCAACATCTGGAAGAGACTGATTTGCCCTGTAGAGTGGAATTCTTTGAATGGTTACTTGTCAAGACTCAAGAGGATGAACATTTCCTTGACAATATCATATGGTCAGATGAGGCCAAGTTTACACAAAATGGAGTTTTCAATAGACACAACAGTCATTCTTGGGCGCCAGAAAATCCCCATGTCGTTCGCCAAAGGGGTTTTCAAGAAAGATGCGCCAAAGGGGTTTCCAAGAAAGATGGCAATTTAATGTATTTTGTGCCATAAAGCATGGGTCAATTTTTTATATCGACTTTTATGATGATAAGCTGAATGCAACAAAGTATGAAGATTCACTGAGGAATGGACTTCAAATGATTTTAAATAATAGACCAGGAAGAGAACGTGTATGGTACCAAATGGATGGTGCTCCACCCCATAATTCTCGTTCAGTAAGCGAAGCTTTAACTGAAATCTCCGAAGACAGATGGATTGCTAATAATGGACCTTTTTGTTGACCTCCTAGAACACCGGATGGCAATCCATTAGATTATTTTGTGTGGGGTTCCATTAAAAATATGGTTTACTCCAACCCAGTAACAACAATGGAAGATATGAAATCGAGAGTTAGAACTGCTTCCAATAGTTTAACTCCAGACTCAATCAGAAGCGCTACACATGAAAATCTTTTGAAGAGATTACATGTTTGTTTAAGTAGAGGTAGAGATGAGTTCGAACATATTCTGGAATACACTGAAAATTGAATTAACTTACTAATTCATGAAATTATTTTCGGTTCGTGTGTCAGCGTTAAGAAAACTATTGTTTGAAGAGAAGTTCCATTTGATGATTGAAGAGTATTTTAATAATTATCTATTCATTGTATTATCTGTGACTGATGAAGGAACATCGAACGGAATCTGTTAAATTTCAAAAATAAGTGATGAATACAAGGAAACCACGTCAGTTTCTGTTTGAAACAGTTTTTCTCGAAAACGGTTCGAAATCGAAATAGGATTATCTGAACAAAGTCAATCTTAAATTGGATGTAGAGCTCAAAAATGTGGAAATATACAGGGTGTTCCATTTGAAAAAATTGACTTCTGCTCATGTTTTCATGTGAACAAAGTATCTGCATTTTTAAAGACACTGTATGAGGCAAATAAAAATATGACTCGAAGTGAAGATCCTCATGGTATCACTCCACCCCATTTCGAATTTGATGGTCTCAGTACCAGAAAGTTCAAGATTATCAGCGTTTATAAAAGTACATATTTGGTAAAAAAAAAAACGAAATTGATTTATTTCTTCTGAACGGTAACAGATAGGTATAGGGAAATAGTACATGGAGTTGTTGAAAAAATGATAAGAAATCATAATATGGTATTATATACAAAGTGTTCCATTTGAAAAATCAAAGTAGCCCCTACTTTATAGTAGAAGCGGCAACGCCGCATCGTCTAAAATATTTTAGGCGTGTGAATCATATCAATTCATGCATTCTCTGAAATTTTCAGGTTGATCCGTTGTCTGGTTTGCCAGGAACGTCTAATTAACGCTCATCGTGAAAATCCTGTATAGTTGGATTTAACGGGAGTTAGGACCAGGGACTAAAACTAATTTCATATCGCTGATGTTTCGGAATTAATTATTTCCTTTTCCAAAGCTTCAAAACTGAGTTCTTCTGCTCATGGATTCAACTGAAAAATTATACAGTTTTGGACCAATATAGGTGACAAACCTCTCATTATGACGGAGTCTAGCGAAATGAATTTCAATATCCCAATTCGTGTTGCGTCGTGTATTATGCAGCTATATTCTGAAATTCAATGGTTTACTGATAACCCGCAGGAGACATTGATTGATATAGGGTTTTTTCGCAGTGAAGACATTTGCTTCTTTGTACAGCATTGCAGTAGAGAAAGCTTTCCTTTTCTACAAAATAATTTTCAGTAGGGTATTTTGGACGGTCTCCAAATTCCACAATGTAGTTCATATATCGATACAATAATGAATGATGGATTCTGCTGTAGATCGCCATGAGAGTATTTTTATTCAAGATATCCCTGAGTTGGTAAAATTTGTAAATCTGTTCACGCAATCTTTTTGTAGTGTATGTGATATGCTCATTCCAGCGCAGAAATTGGTCTGCCATAACTCCCAAGTATTTGATAGATTGTGTTTTCTTTTACAATGGGACATTGGCAGTTAGTGGAACCTTTACAGTCGAGGGTATGGATATGAAGGGTCAGGAAATTTGGTTGATCTTTAGCCGTTGAGGAAAACGTTCAGCTTTTTCAAATGTTTCATCCTAGGTGTTACCTACTGAAGAAACAGCGGTATCATCACCGTAGGTCGTTAAGTCACCTCCAAGTTGTTCAATACAAAAAACACTGGTAATGGGTCACTGAAGGAAGTATTCAATTTATCAACCTGCATCAAATTCGATAGATAATCTTTCAATATATCTAATGACAAGCCCCTGATAACATTCTTCTCCAGACGTCTGAATAGGATTTCATGATTAACGGTGTCGAAAGCCTTAGCTAGATCTAAGAACCGTCAAGCATTTCTGTTGATTTTGAAAACATTCAAACACAGTGTTTATCAATTTCTGTTGAGAAGTTTTCGCTGAATCCAAATTGGCTCTCTGACAAAATATTATTTTTAGTATGAAAATGGATCAGTCAAGTCCCCAAACAGTTTTCAAAAATTTTTGCGAAATTGTTTATTACGGTTATTGGCCTGTAATTGGTAGTTTTTTTCCTGTAGTCACTTTCAAATATTGGAGTTGTAAATGATTCCTTGAAACGGGAAGGCACAATTTCACTTGTTAGAATCAAGTTTAAAATGTAACACAATAGTTCAGCAAAAAATTTATGAAAGGTGAACTGAGATTTTATCTGGACCTGACGATGTATTATTCTTCAGAGCAGATATAATGTTGATTACTTCAGTATTCGTTACAGGGTCTGAGAATAGTGAATCTTTGATATTCACATGTTTTTCCGGGACAAATTGGTCTGATTTCAATGTTTTGCTTGCCATTCTTGTACCAATGGTGGAGAAGAACTTGTTGAACTGATCAGCCATTTCTTTATCAGTGTCCAGGTCGTTATCTTCATCATCGTGGTTGATGAAGGTGTTCGAGACTGATGAATGCTCGCTATTTGTAATTTCTGTGATACATTTCCATATTTTTTTAGAGTTATTCTGTGCCACTTCGGGTTGGTTTTTGTAATAAGGATTCTTCGTAGTTCTCAGGAGATATGACGAGAAGTTGCGGTATATTCTGTATTTTGTACTACAAGCTGAACTTCTTGTTTTTACAAATTTTTTGTTTCAATTGATCTCTGTGTCGTATGGAGAGGAGTGAACTGAAACTGGGGAAATCTCTGAAGTAGGGACATGGAAACTTTATACCGGTTATCTGTTGGCAATTGGTGTTTTTTTTTTCAAAAACGCCAGTATATGTATTTGAGAGAATGTGTTATGGAGTTAGTTTTATATCTTATATCCTGATCGCTGTTAGATTTGAATTAAATTTTTGTAACAAGTATCATTTTTAAATATTAGTAATGATTGATTTGTTTGGAAATATAAACAGGATGTTCATAAAATCAGGTGTGGAAGATGAACTTTAGTCACTATCTTCCAACGTCGAAATAACCTCTTGTGGGATATTCATGTTGAAAAGGAAAACATTTTCAATTGAATAGAAAGATTTTTCTGTGGATTGGAATATCCTCGATAGAAATGAAGTTATTTTTGTGAATGTCTAACAGAAGACAACTTCTTTCCCGGCTAAAGCCACGCTGGACATTGAACTACATCTGATAGATATTCTGAAAGGACCCGAACTCAAAAGAAAAAATTTTAAATTGAAAATTTGCCTTTTCATTCAGATAGTTATTTGATTTTCCATTCCAGTCATAATTAAGAACTCATATAGGTGGATGAGGCAGAGTGGAATGTTTTCCAAAAGAGAGTAATCACCAGAGATCATTCGTAATGCAAAAGAGGCATCGCATTCAGTAGATCTTCAATACATTTTTGCCGACGAAAATCTATTTCACGTTTCCACGATCATCAGGAAGACCGGAAACACATTTTCAAGAAGCAATATCACTTTGCAAAGATGGAAAAAGTTGAAATCGTTCCTTTTGGAGAGACACTTTGAAATTAGTGTTTCAACATATTTCTGTTTCAATCGATCTCTTCGTCGTATGGAGTGGAGTGAACTGAAACTTGGGGAAATATCTGAGGTGCCTGAAAACTCCATACCGGTTATCTGTTGGCAATCGGTAGCTTTTTTTTCAATAACGGCAGTAAATGTATTTAATAGAATGTATGGATGTAATGGAGTTGATTTTCTATCTCATATCCTGATCGCGGTTAGATTTAAACTGAATTTTTGCAATAACTCTTTCTTTCAATACTAGTAATGATGTTCATCTACGGAAAATGCAGAAATACAATTAATTTGTGAATAGACAGAATGTCTCAGAAATGACCAGAGACACATATAGTGTCGGGTGAATATTGGCAAATCGGTTGAGTATAGACAGTTGAGCAATTTCTAACTAATCAGGTTAGGCGATGATATGATATATGCTTTTATGAAATCGCGGAAATCCTGTTGTGACAAATTCAAACAAGAGGGTTTTGTGATGTGCAAATCCTGTATGGGGATCTATCGCGTATGTTGGTTGGGACCGTGAAACCAAATAGGATTGTCCCACCGCAATCCTACTTCGTATGCAGTGACGTCAGAGTGATGATTTCATTATTTGTGGACGTCCCACAAATCGTGATGTGGATATATTACGCTGTATATACATTCATTTGTAACCTTTGTCCAGTCCAGTGTCGCTGCTTACTTCATTGACTTACTTATTTCCATGTCTATTTTACCCTAAACTGTAAGATTGTTGGGGTCGAATTCGTTCTCTATTGGTTTTCGTGATCAACAAAAAAAATGCTACACCATTCTCGAAGAATTATACTGCGGGTACGCGAATAGCAGATAATTTTCATAAAGCTCATAAGCCAAAACAGACAATCGCATAGAAATCACATGACATGTGGTATAAATTTGGCAGTTTCCTGGAGCGCCACTGAAAAAAAAAGGCAACAACAGAAATATAAGATATGATGATAATTTGGTGAGGGTGCTACAGTCCCATCTACATGTATATTATTTACCAAAGAAGCAATGACTAAGACAGTCGAAGAGTTTCAGTGAATTCAAACGAAACTCATCCGGTTTTTTTATTTAAACGGTTTCATTTAGCTTGTTTTGTTTGTGGCAGATATCACTGTAAATCCAAAATGGCCGCTGCCACGAAATGGCGGATAACATATTTTTCTACAACCACCTTTATATGGATATCAAATGAAAAAGTTCGACTAGTAGAATACAGTACACCATGAAAAAAAGCCAAATCCAAGATGGCGCCCGGAACAAAATGGCGGATCATGGAATTTAGTCAATACAACCCCTTCACTATGGATATCAAATGAAAGGGCTCCACTAGTGGAATATAGTACACCATAGAGTTCAGACAGTCAATACAACCCCCTCAATATGGATATTAAATGAAAGGGTTCGACTAGTAGCATACAGTACACCATGAAAAAATTCCAAATCCAAGTTGGCATCCGAAACAAAATGGTGGATGAAAAGAAAGATTGTGGCATATCAGAAAAGTTATTAAATTAATGAAAAAAAAACCATCCTCATCTTCAAGCGTAATTCGAACCCACGACCTCTGTATCTTTAGTCAGACTAGAGATCCAGAGGTCGTGGGTTCGAATCCCGCTTGAGGATGGTTTTTCATTAATTTAATTGATTAACTTGTCTGATATGCCACAATCTTTCTTTCCATCTATTTTTGGAACTGGAACTGAAATCTAGGTATCTAATCGAAACGAAGGACTTTGTCAACTCAGAATCGTGATTCAAGCATGGATCCCCCACCCAAGTAATGATTTCGTATCGTTGTCATGGGCTTCCACTATCCACAAAATGCAAGGCAGCACCGTAGACCACGCAGTTGTGTATTTAGGATCAAAATTGTTTGAGGAAGGACAAGTTTACGTAGCACTGAGTCGAGTGAATTCTTTGGAAGGATTATGTATTGAGGAGTTAGATTGCAACAAACTGACAGGTAAGGAACCTTGTAATGATTAGGCACTAAATGAACTAAATAGAATAAGAAATATTGAGTAACTGAATAGAAAATATTTTTTATTTTTAACGGTTTTATTGTAAAGATAATGTAATGAAAGCTCAAAAATAATTAGGTAGGTACTGGGTACCAGTCATAACACCATTCTCCTCATCAATATAGAGCATTGATCAGACTTTAATAAAATCGAAGGGCGCGTAGAATTTCTTTTATCTACAGTCAACCGCTCATAACATTTTATGCTTGGGATGCATCTTCTCAATAGTCAACTTATTCAAAATGTGTGTAGAAGTAAATCCGTCACTATCATCACAGATCGATCATTCACACATTAACTCAGGTTACGCTACGCCCCACGATTTTATATTAGTCTGTTCAATGCCCTTTAATAATAATAATGATAATTTATTGAATCCTTTAAGATCAAATACATGATATAGGATACGTCAAGGACACAAAAAGGTAGACAAATAATCAAAATACTAGAATACAAAATATAAATGTCACATATACACAGATAGAACTAACATTTTATCTCAAATTCAAAACAAATCAAATGTAAAATATAAGTGTCATATATACACAGACAGAACTAACATTTCATCTCGAGTTTAAAAGTTCAGAAATGCTTCTTGACATGTTTTTGGGTAACCTTCCACTGTCTGAAAATTAAAATTTAATGAGGAAAATCTATACAACAACAAACATAATACTTTATGTCCCCGGATTATCTGAAAAGATCAAACGAATTGGACATAGGTATGATGTGAGAACATCATTTAGAACAACAAACCCACTGAGATCTATACTAACACAAACAAAACCAAAAAACGCAGAAGGAAGTACCAAAAACTGTGTTTACAACATACCTTGTTCGTGTGGTGATAGTTATATGGGTGAAACGTCAAGACCATTGGAAGTGAGCCAAAGTAAACATCAGAGTTACATCAGAAATCGACAAATAACCGGATCAAAAATTGCAGAACATATCCTCACATCCGATGGCGATCATACGATTGAATGGAATAGGACAAAAATCTTGATGAAAGAACCACATCAAGAGAGGAGAAAATTGTTGAAATGGATCATATATCTCTATATCTCTACTCAGGGAAGGGCAAAAACTAACAACACCCCATATATCAAATGAGCAATACGTCACTCTCAAACTGTTTTGGCAGATCTCAATTGACATCCGTCAGTTGAAAAAGCGAAAAAGACTGCAAGAAAAATCCAAATTATCAAAACAATTAAAGGAGATTCAGAAGATTTTGAGAACGGGGGCAGATATAGTCCCCGAAACGTCAATCAAAAACTATATAGAGAAGTATCTTTTGAATTAAAAAAAAATTGATAGGAAAATTCAGAAAACGACAAGTTATTGACTAATTGAATCATTTTTCTATAGGAAATATAATTTGGTGAACGCAATAACCTATCGGGGTGAACTAATTAGTTTGCCCTTTCTACACTTGTATATGTTTTCCTGATTATTATTTCCATTTTCAGACTGTGGAAGGTTATCCAAAAAACATGTCAAGAAACGTTGTTCCTCCACAAAAAACCACATTCATTCAATATTCAGAAATGCTGTAAAAACAGTTTTCCTGCAGATATTTCTTCAATTTTGATTCGAACATATTTTTGTTTTGAATTTTCCTTAGATCAGTTGGAAGATGGTTGAGGAATGTAATTCTTGTATATGACGGACTGTTCTTGAAGAATGATGTGTTATGAGTCGGGATCCTGATGAGATCTCCGTTTCTAGTGGAATAGTTATGATGTTGGGAAACATATGTTCCTGTTTCAGAAATAACGTTATACATTTGAATATATATATATATGTATATATATATATATATCTATATATATATATATATATATATATACATGGATATGTTAAGATATTAATCTTTTAAAATATTCTCTACAGGAATCTCTGATCTTTGGAATGAAAATGAGTCTGATGACTCTTTTGTAGAATAAATATTCTATTGGAGTTGCTGGAGCTGCCCCAGATGTTGATATTACAGGAGATGTGAAGGTAGATTATGGCATAATGAATATTGATCAGTTGAGTTATATCAAAAAAACTTTAAAAAAAAAATTAAACCGACGAAAAACTCAACTGAAAAGCAAAAAATAAAATAAACCTAGTCCTAGTCTAAATGATAATTGAGCTCCTACACTAATGTAATTGATTTTGAGTCGGCGCCAAAGAAACAATTATCGAAGATCATTATCTATGAAAGAAGTCATCAAAACGCAGCCGTGCATCTCGCAGCCATCATTTTACGCTTCACCTAATTCAATTGCTAGTTTGTTTGGCGCCGACTCAAAATCAGTTACTTACATTTTTTTAGGAGCTCAATTATCATTTAGACTAAGAGGGTTTATTTTATTTTTTGCTTTTCAGTTGATTTTTTCGTCGGCTTAATTTTTTGTTAAAAAGTTTTTATTTTTTACTTTTCAGTTCCGTATTTCGTCGGTTTAATTTTTTGTTATAAAGTTTTTATTTGCCAATTTTTTGTGGCTAAAATCTACCAATTACTACCTACTTGTTTTTTGATTACTTCCAAAATACTTACTTACCCACCTTACTTCAACTATTACCAGTTAAATAATATGATTATCTACTTTTACTATTTGTTGTAATATAAATTATTTTCGTCGTTCTGGTTAGTTTATTTCATTACTTTGTATATCATTCCATCCTCTCATAAAATATACTGATTTTGACGGAACAAGAATAATGTCGAAGGATGAAAGATGAAAGATGAGTGACATGTGAAGTGGAATGAATAGAAAAATCGAATTAAACGGTTTTCTTCACATAAAGGATTCAATATGAAATTGAACCAGAAAATGGTAGATCTCAGGTGAAAAACAACTACTTTCCTGGCAAATACCACGCAGAACGTTGAATGATATTCACCTGAAAATCCATGCATACTTCCATATAATGTCAATGGACATTGAATGCAAATGTTTCTTTCTATTTTTTCTAAGAATAATGTCAGTAGCGATCTGTCATTGTAAACCACTTATGTGTGTGCTAATGTTCATTAATGAAAAATCAATTATCCCCTATTTTTCTACCCGTAATGGTGGCTAATTCCTTCCGAAATCTAAATATAAGTTATACCCTATCTATTAAAAAAAATCATCCAAATCGAAGAACCCAGTACAAAGTTATGCCTGATAGAATCGGTTAACGGACCAGAATTCAGAGGGTGAGTGATCAATATCCTTCATTTCGCTACTCTCAGGGGTGGATTTCATATTTTTAATCCAAATGGGACCAAATTCGAAGTACACCCTATCCACTGAAAAAATAATTATCGGAATTGGACGCCTCAGTAAAAAGTTATGCGTGATCATACATAAAAAAATATGATGGGTCGAATAGAGAACCTCCTCCTTTTTGGTTTCGTCGGTTGAAAATATTTTTCAGTTGTAAAATGGCATAATAACCACTATTTAACTTTTTACAAACAGCATTTATATTTGCTTCTCATCTCATATCACTATCTACGAAAGTTCCGAGAAATTCAGTATTTTCAGAGAGATTGATTACATCATCCATCACTCTTACTTGAAAATTTGTTATAATTTTTGATCTGCGATAGAACTGCATACACACCGTTTTGACTGAGTTCACAATCAAAGAATTTTCTTCACACCAGGTTGTGAATTCCTTTGACAATATATTCAATTAACCTTGTAGTTCCTCGGGACTGTCAGTATCAGCAGCCAAAGTTGAATCATCAGCATAGAGAACTATACATTGTGTGCTCATATGGAGTGGTAGATCGTTTATAAATAATAAAAAAATCAATATTGATGAGGAGAGTGGTGGTACCTACCTAATTATTTTCAAGCTTTCACTACATTATCTGCATCATCATTATGTTTCTCTACAATGAAACTGTTTAACTTGAAAACGTATATGTATGTCTGTCTGTAATCAAATCTTGCAAGTTGAATTTAACCCACTTCTACTTCACCGATTAACGTGAAATTTGGCAGGTGTTCATAGTTTCCGTAACAACGCGTTATGGGATTTTTGTAAGAGTAAAAAACCTAATGGCGGCTTTAAGATGGCGGACGAGATTTGCGTTTATGGTCCGATTCGACTCAAAATTGGTATGTGGAAGTTTTCGGAGTCGAAGATTATGAATTTTTCGTCAAAATTCATGAAATTGGAATTGCGGCTCCAAGATGGCCGACGATCTCTGTGATTATGGTCCGATTCTATTCAAAATTGGTATGTAGGGGCTCTCGGGGTCGGAGAATTTTTATTCAAAAATTCGCAAATTCAAGATTGCGGCTCCAAGATAACGGACGAGTTTTGTAATTATGCTCCTACTCGATTCATGATTGGTATGTGGGGTTGTTGGGGTTGAAGGATATGATTTTTTCGTCAAAATTCATGAAATCATAATGGCGGACGATATCTGTGATTATGGTCCGATTCTATTCAAAATTGTTATGTGAAATTCATAAATTCGAGATGGTGGCTCCAAGATGGTTGTCAAGTTTTGCCATAATGGACCGTTTCTATTCAAAATTGTTATGTTGGGGTTTTTGTGGTCAGGTCGGAGACTATGAATTTAGTCGGGGATTATTGATTTTTGGTTAAAATTCATAAAATGATTCAAAAGCTTGTCGCTTTTGTATTCGAACTGGAAACTTCGCGCGACAAGCTCTTGAATCTATAACTCACATAGTTGAATGGAAGCTTGTCTTCAAAAATGTTTTTTTTTCATTAATTTCCACTGTTACACCATTTATTTTACCAGGAATAGAATTCTAATTTTTTTGTTCATCAATGTTTAATTTTTCCGGACTATCACATAACTACTATTAGCGGGTATTTTGCACGATGGCGTGACGGAGAAAACTTGGGAAGGACGTTAACGCTCTGGTAATATTCAAAAGTTCCAGACAGGAACTCTCCCCGAGTACGGAATTATATTCGAGCTCTTTAGTGGCTCGTTCTTTATGTATTCATAAGATAAATGACATATCTTCCCGGAATAGTGGTGCATGGCTCTCTCTTTCCAGATTCCGCTCCGGCTCGCTGTAGGAAAGCTAATGGGAACTAATAACGCGTAGACTTTTGGCAAACACTCCGCTGGCATCTAAGGATATTTACATTCGCAAGTTGGGATGGGATGTTTGAGTTTCCCGAAGATGCCTGCAAGATGTTTCCTGAATTGTTCGACTGGAATACTCAGTTTCATATTTTTGAAGCTGATAAGAGTTCGCTTCGATTAGTGCCAATGGGGCAGTGCCAGTGAATTGATTCTCATCGATAGATTTCCGGTTGGAGTGGACGTTACCAGAGATAGAAACCCCTTCTCCTCTACCCACAGGTCACAGCGTCAACGAATCAACCAATCAGAGTGCTTCACCACCAATGCAATGGGCAACTTTCCAATCTAAAAGTAGCAACAACTTAGATATTTTAAAGGAGACGCCCTGTATATTATTGCACTTTTTGGTTTGCTATTGCTTTACGATCATTTTTACACGCTTTATATTAGCTTCACTTGTATGTTTGTTTGTTTGTTTGTTTGTAACCGACTCCTTTGGGCGCGATTTTGACCCACTTCCAGACGTCCGAATGATTTGAAATTTGGCAGGTGTACATAGTTCCGGTGAGAATGCATTTTGTGTGCGGAAAAAACAAAATGGCGGCTCCAATATGGCATACGAGTTTTGTGATTATGGTCCGATTCACTTCAAAATTGGTATCCGAGAGATTTTGTGGTCGGAGATTATGATTCCTTGTCAAAATTGGAAAATTCAAGATGGCGGCTCCAAAATGGTGGACGAGTTTTGTGATTATGGTCTGATTTCATTCAAAATTGGTATGTGGGGGTTTTTGGAGTCAAGTATTATGATTCTTTTGTGAAAATTGGAAAATTCAAGATGGCGGCTCCAAAATGGTGGCCGAGATTTGTTATTATGGTCCGATTTGCTTCAAATTTGGTATCTGAGGGTTTTTGTGGTATATATATATATATATATATATATATATATATGAATTTATATATATATATATATATGACTGTCTCTCCTTGTTGTCTCTTGTGCATTCACGTCTTTTGCCTTTTTATGCTATATTGTCCGAAAAGTATGTTCCTGAAAAGATAAATTTCTCAATTTTTATCATGTATTTCAATCTAATGGTAGGTATTTTATTTTGATTTTCATTTGTGACTTGTTATAAACATGCATCTGTCTTTGGTCCTTGTGATTTGATTTATATGTATACAGGGTGTCCCTGGACTTCCTCTTTTCCTTTCGAGAATGTATAGATGGGGTCAAAATATCAGCAGTACTTCATATAACTTTTGTTCCCAAAAGCCTTCGTTACCAAGTTACGGGCCCTCAAAGTTACAAAATGAAAAATGTTTTTCTTTGATAACTTTCGAAGTGAATATTCAAAATCATCTCAATTTTGGCGATTGACTGAACAAATAAATTCCTTCGATGAGCTTCCATGCAGGAGTCAGTTGTTTTGCTACAAAATCAGGAACGGACTACCCCCGATGGTCCAAACCCCAAAACTTTGAAATGACAGATAATTTTTCAATACTTTTCAACAAAATAAGGTTACGTAGACAATTTTCTGAATGAAAGTACTCGTGTGGAAAGTCGATCGGAGAAACGATTCTTAATAAAAATGCAGTTTTACTCGACGACATCAAACCCGATCGTCCACCATTATTTGAAATAAACAATTTTCACTGTAGAAATACTAATGCTAACGTTAATTCAAGAACATTTAGAACAGGGATAATACAAAATATGCTAGAATAAAGTCGTAAACAAGAAGTACAGTACCTAGTTGAAAGTTTCATTCACAATGTAGATATTTTTTCAAATGAAATATCAAGTTTATGTAGATTCGTGGTGTTTTTGAACTATCAAGCTACTCCACTATGAAATATCGAATTCAGTCCATATTTTGCATGTAGGCGTGGAATAAGCACGTTTCGTGTTGTGTTATCTTAATCTCATGAAACTCAACATTTGGATGTTGCAAATTCGTATTCACAGCTCAAATGTTGAGGAGTTTCACTGATAAGTATAATTTCATGGGAGAAAATATTTAACCGCATGGGATATTGCAAACCAAACACCAACGGAAATTCAACGTGAATGTTTGGGCAGTATCATAGGAAACCATCTTATAGGACCATTCGTTCTACATGACCAATTGAATGGAGAACGTTATTTGGAGTTCATTCAGAACGATTTGAATGGACTTTTGGAACATGTTCCATTGCAAACCCGAAGAGATATGTGGTTTATGCATAATGGTGCTCCTACTCATTTTAGTTTGATTGTGCGGGACCATTTGAACCAGATTGCCCCCAATAGATGGATTGGTAGAGGTGGGCAATATTCATGGCCATCGCGGTCTCCGGATTCAAATCCATTGGATTTCTTCCTGTGGAGGCATCTGGGAAGCCTCGTTTACGCAGCATCTATTCACACCAGAGATGCCTTGTTGAATAGAATTACATTTCATTGTGAAGCCATACGAAACGACCCTGGCATGCTATTTCAAGTGCAGAGAGGGTGTTTGCGCCGACTAAGAAAATGTATTGAGAGAGACGGGGGTCATATCGAGCAGTTTTTGTAGCAGATTTTGCATTTCTGTTTGCTCTTGAGACTTGCGATTGATTACTTACACCTTGAGTTTTGTAAGGTAAACGTGTTTGCATGATAAAAATTCGTTATGAACATTGTACCTATCATTTCCATTTTCATTTCAAATTAATCTTTTCGAATAATGGTAGACATCTCAGGTTGGATGTCGTCAAACAAAAACGCATTTTTATCAAAAATCGTTGCTCCGATCGATTTTGCACACGAGTACTTTCATTCAGGAAATTCTCCAGGTAACCTTGTTCTGTTATAACATATTGACAAATCCCAGTCATTTCAAAGTTTTGGGGTGTGGACCATCGGGGGTAGTCCGTTCCTGACTTTGTAGCAAAACAACTGACTCCTGCATAAAAGAAAGAATTCATTTGTTAAGTCAATCACCAAAATCAGGATGATTTTGAATATTCAATTTGAAAGTTATCAAAGAAAAACATTTTTCATTTTGTAAATTTGAGGGCCCGTAACTTGGTAACGAAGGCTTTTAGGAACAGAAGTTATATGAAGTACTGGTGATATTTCGATCCCATCTATACATTCCCGAGAGAAAAAGTGGAAGTCCAGGGACACCCTGTATTTTATGATGAATAAATTGATTGATTGAACAAGATACAAAATCCTGACTTGGGTGAGGGATTCATGATTGAATCACTATCCTTAGTTGACAAAGTCCTTTGTTGTGATTAGATTCCGAGATTTCAGTTTCAATGTATTGACTGTCTGAACTCCACCATTTTGTTTGGGACGCCATCTTGGATTTGAAAAAATTTCATGGTGTACTGTATTCTACAAATCAAGCCCTTTCATTTGATATTTATATTGAGGGGGTTGTAAAGAAATATGTAATCCGTCATTTTGACGCGGAGGCCAATCAATGCAACATCTGATGACAGTGATGACACCAACTCAGAATAATTTAATTTTATATGTTCATCTACAAGTTTTGAATCCTGTTTTTTATATTTCAAGAAGTCATGTCATATTTTTCTTACCCAGTGGAGAATAGTTTTTGTGTTGCATTTGTTTTTCTCTTATACATTGTTGATTATTTCTCAATTATCTGTGTTTTGTTTCATAAAAAACTGATATCAAACAACTGTTTTTAAACAAAAGTTTTAAACAGAGGTTCTTGTTTAAAACATGTTTTAAAACAAATGCTTGCCAACCCTGATCAATATCCCCAGTTATAGCTGAAAATCGACTGAAAAACACTTTCAAATGAAAAACGAATACGTCTCCTTCTTCAAAGAGGAATCCCGAAGGAGAACTCCATCCAAAAGTAATTACTGACATCCAGCAATTGATTTAGTTGTCGCTAGTAAATAATAAAGTCTTCTCTTTGTCGTACTCATTAGTAGCTCATTTGGGAGTACAGATAGAGAAGTCATTTGGCGCTATAACTGTAAATTAGGGGTAGTTGTAGCCGAGTTAATTGCCATTAGCAGCAAGGGAACAGCGTCGCAGCTTCATTTCATATTCGGCTGACAGAGACAGATGCGAGACGACGCCGACGCAAGTCGGAAATGTTTCAGGTGACGTAAATATGATAACGAGCAGCTGGAATTTCGATTCGACTTCACAGCAGTGGCGGTTGCCTGTGTATTATACTAGAATATGTCCATGCAACCGTCATTCATTTTTATAGTTATGTCCCCTCCTGCATTTACTAAAATTGTTGCCGAAGAACGTCTGAATCAGTGACCTGTATATAGATGGGAATTTTCCAATTAAAAAAAAATTGCAATTGTCTTAGCCATACTACCAAATTTGTTAACCTGTCTAGTACATTTTCCTTGCTGGTAATTTGAAAAGAAATGTTTTCTGGCAAATCAATCGATCGAAGAGCATCATATTTTTTATATACAGGGTGTCCCTGGACTTCCTCTTTTCCTCTCGGAAATGTATAGATGGGGTCAAAATATCACCAGTCCTTCATATAACTTTTGTTCCTAAAAGCATTCGTTACCAAGTTACGGGCCCTCAAAGTTACAAAATGAAAAATGTTTTTCTTTGATAACTTTCAAAGTGAATATTCAAAATCATCTAAATTTTGGTGATTGACTAAACAAATGAATTCCTTCGATGAGCTTTCATGCAAGAGTCAGTTGTTTTGCTACAAAGTCAGGAACAAACTACCCCCCATGGTCCACACCCCAAAACTTCGAAATGACAGATAATTGTTCAATAGTTTTCAACAAAATGAGGTTACGTTGACAATTTTCTGAATAAAAGTACTCGTAAAGAAAGTCGATCGGAGCAACGATTCTTAATAAAAATGCAGTTTTACTCGATCGTCCACCATTATTTGAAATGAAAAATTTTCACAGTAGAAATACTAATGCTAACGTTAATTCAACAACATTTATAACAGGGATAATTCAAAATATGCTGAAATGAAGTCGTAAACAAAAAGTACAGTACCTAGTTGAAAGCTTCATTCACAATATAGATATTTTTTCAAATGAAATATCAAGTCATGTAGATTCGTGGTGTTTTTGAACTAACAAGCTACTCCACTATGAAATATCGAATTCAGTCCATATTTTGTATGTACGCGTGGAATAAGCACGTTTCGTGTTGTGTTATCTGAATCTCATGAAACTCAACATTTGGATGTTGCAAATTCGTATTCACAGCTTAAATGTTGTAGAAAGAAATAAAATCAGTGTGGGTAAAAAATGACAACTGGAATGCGATTTTGTTTTGTTGAGTGGTGCGTTGTCATTGTATTGTCAATATTCTAATAGGATATGATGAACAGTTCATATTCAACGAATATGCAGATATGCATGCATTGTATGGACGAGCATTTGGTAATGCTGCAGAAGCCCGTCGTCTGTATGCCGAGCATTTTCCCAATCAAACGTTACCAGCAACGTTCGAGCGTGTCGATCGCAGCCTGAGGGAGACAGGTATGTCTCATGGATAATTAATTGGAGCCTGTTGTTTTATTTCGATATTATTGTAGGTTCAGTTTTGCCAAAACGAGGTGGTGAGGGCGCTCCTAGGGCTGTGCGTACCGTTGTATTGGAAGAATATATTTCGGAAGCTGTCGCTGATGATCCATCAATGAGCATCAGAAACCTATCAGAACAGTTCCATACATCCAAGTCCACTATTCATAGAATAATTAGGGAACAAATGCTCCACCCATATCACATCCAGAAGGTACATGCCATGACACCTGAAGATTTTCCAGCACGACTGGAACATGCCAATTGGTTCCCGGATAAGCAGAGAGAGGATATGACTTTTATCACTCGAGTTTTATTCACTGATGAAGCAGGTTTCAGTAGAGATGGAGTAATCAACTCTCATAATCTCCACATATGGGCCGAAGATAATCCCCATGGGATATTGCAAACCGAACACCAACGGAAATTCAACGTGAATGTTTGGGCTGGTATCATAGGAAACCATCTTATAGGACCATTCGTTCTACATGACCGATTGAATGGAGAACGTTATTGATTGAATCCAGAACGATTTGAATGGACTTTTGGAACATGTTCCATTGCAAACCCGAAAAGATATGTGGTTTATGAATGATGGCGCTCCTCCTCATTTTAGTTTGATTGTGCGGCACCATCTGAACCAGATTTTTCCCAATAGATGGATTGGTAGAGGTGGGCCATATTCATGGCCACTGCGGTCTCCGGATTTAAATCCATTGGACTTCTTTCTGTGGAGGCATCTGAAAAGCCTTGTTTACGCTTCACACATTCACACCTGAGATACCTTGTTGAATAGAATTACATGACATTGTGAAGCCATACGAAACGACCCTGGCATGCTATTTCAAGTGCAGAGAGGGTGTTTGCGTCGACTGAGAAAATGTATTGAGAGAGCCGGGGGTTATATCGTGCAGTTTTTGTAGCGGATTTTGCATTTCTGTTTGCTCTTGAGGCTTGCGATTGATTATTTACTCCATGAGTTTTGTAAGGTAAACGTGTTTGCATGATAAAAAATCGTTATGAACATTGTACCTATCATTCCTATTTTCAACACAAATTAATCTTTTCGAATAATGGTAGACATCTCAGGTTGGATGTCGTCGAACAAAAATGCATTTTTATAAAAAACAGTTGCTCTGATCGATTTTCCACACGAGTACTTTTATTCAGGAAATTGTCTAGTTAACCTTGTTTTGTTAGAACATATTGACAAATGCCAGTCATTTCAATGTTTTGGGGTGTGGACTATCGGGGGTAGTCCGTTCCTGACTTTGTAGCTAAACAACTGACTCCTGCATGGAGGCTCATCGAAGGAAATTCATTTGTTCAGTCAATCACCAAAATTTAGATGATTTTGAATATTTACTTTGAAAGTTATCAAAGAAAACATTTTTCATTTTGTAACTTTGAGGGCCCTCAACTTGGTAACGAAGGCTTTTAGGAACAAAAGTTATATGAAGTACTGGTGATATTTTGACCCCATCTATACATTTCCGAAAGGAAAAGAGGAAGTCCAGGGACACCCTGTATATTATAAAATTCTCCTATTACAGTAAACGTTCTTGGCTTTTTTGTTTTGGTGTTATCAAATTTCACCAGTAGAGCCGAATATAAATCCCCTAAATAATCGGTTTTTAATTTCCACAACTCTTCTCTACAACATGCCTCTGCTACGCCATTAGCCACTGCAACCTACAAATGGAAATATCAGGAAGTTAAATTTTATTTTAAAAAAAACAGTCCAGCCCGGGGTTTGAACCCGGGTCGTCTGTGTGCCAAGCGGATACACTATCCACTGCATCATTGAGCCTTATTTCAAAAGTTTTGTTCAAATGTACATATATCTATCTAGCAGAATTCAAAACAGAAATTTAAATAATTATCTAATTCTTTTTATCAACTAAAAAACTCACTAATTACAAAAAGATATGTTGATTCGAGGAGAAAAGCGAAGGAAATTCTGAAAATAGTTTTGTCTGAATAAACTTACCTTTATTAGTAGATATTCCTTGTCTGGAGCTTCGTTTAAAAATCTCTGTAATTGGCTTGCTGTCAATATGTTTGATTCTTTGGGGACGTAATTGTCGGACTTTCTTTTCAAAAATGAACGTACTTTTTGATACGTGGATATATCAATGTTATTTTTTATAGTGAAAGTACTTCGCAACATTGAATATTGTGACCAAAGTGTAGACGCCTTTGAAGTTTTCGACATCTCTTCAAAGTATACCAAAAGTACACTTTCCGAAAAAGATTTTATTTTTGTATTTCTTCTCCATTCCATAAATTTTTTGTATGCCAATTCATACTTTTTTCTTGAAATTTCCGGCAACAAATCTAACGTTACTTTTGCACTTTTTCCAATATCTCTGGCGGAGTATTATCAAAATCGTCACTACTGTCAGTTTCCATATTATTTATTATAAATAGGTATATGTCTTATTAAAATAATATTCAATAGAAATTGCGATTTTTATCAAAGCACGAATGGAAACTACCTTAAAAATTTAAAAAACTTCTATAATCTGAAAGTTGTGATAACTATTTGAAGCTGAACAGCAGCCAACTGAGATTTCGTCGATTTTTGTGGATTCTCCATGTAAATGTATGTGGTGAGGGCAAAGTGGCGTGAGAAAAAATAGTTCCCACAGTATGACCAATACATGGTTTTGAAATTAAGTGAGCAATGAGAAATACGCTACTTCTCATAGGAGTTGTAGGAAAACATAATTCCATCCATAAAATCAACTATGAGTTTAAATTTACCGTTTGATACTTTTCCCGATCCTGATTACTGACAATTCTGCCCACACCACCATGATTGGACAAATAATCGATTGAACTTCAAAGCGTCTATTGACACTGATTTCATATCAATCAAATTTGTCCTGCTGAAATTATAAACAAATTTAATTCCATGAATCACTAGAGCTGCGGAAATTTCTATTTGAATATGAACCGAATCTAAAAAGGATTCTCTATTCATGTATGACGTATACAACGAAAATTATAGGACTGCTGAATAAATTCGGGAAATCCGCTATATTTGTTGACAATCAATTTCATCAAAATAACCGATCAATTGCCTTCCTCTCTTTCTCTCGGGACTGTATAGATGGGGGAAAATATCACCAGTAGGTACTCCATATAACTTTTTTTCTTAAACGCCTTCCTTTTCTGAGTTACAAAATTAAGAATGTTTCTCTTTGATAACTTTTCAAGTGAATATTCAAAATTAACCAAATTTTGGTGATTGACGAAACAAATGAATTCCGTCGATGAGGTTTCAAACACGAGTCAGTTGGTTTGCTATGAAGTCAGGAACGGACTTCCCTCGATGATCCACACCCCAAAACTTTGAAATGACTGAGATTCTTCAATTTACTCGTTTTGTTAAGAGAAATTTGACGAAGAACTCAACATCATGAAGCGAATAGCTCATAATGATGATTACCCACCTAAATTGATTAAAAAGATATTCTACAAACACAGAAACAATGCCTTCAATAGCCAATTTACAAAGATAGATGATTCAGAAGAAAAACACTATAGATCACCACTCTATTACAACAGACACTCCCATAAATTATCAAAACTTTCCAATAGATCCAATATCAATATCAGCTTCAAAACTGATGGCACTGTCGTGTTATCTTATAAATGTCATACAAAATCGACCCTTGGGACAAGTCAGGAACATATCGTCCAACCTGCCCTCAATGTCCTGTAGGCTATATAGGCAGAACTAGGGGAAAATTTCCAGGAAGTGTATCTGAACATAACAGAATTTTAAATTTTAAAGTTCAAGCTTCGTTAATCATCTACTAGCTCCAGACCACAAAGCTTTTGACTCAAACAACGTAACATTCCTCAATTTTCGCAATAAAGGTACCAAGCTTAATATTTTAGAGATTTTGGAAATCTTCAACGAAACCAAATGAAACTCCTCAATTTTTGTCAACGACCAAATAGATTTTTCATGTCTCACCTTCTTCCGATCCTGGAATTTTGTATAAACAAACAGAATTTAAATTATCCACAAATACCGTAGCAAATGCCATCTTTACTCCAAGAGTTGAACTTTCTTACCTATTTGGTCAATTCCACAGACAACAGTGAAAACAAAATGAGACCACAAAGAGGTTTCTACTACAAAATCAACGCCACCAACTCTAGAAATCAAGTAACACAAGGCGAAAGACGGCCATTTCCTCCAACATTTTGGTAAAACAAATAATTTTGTTGCTGGTCTATTGGGAATTCAAAATAACGGATACTCCCTCTGGTGTCGATTTTTGAAACTATACATTCTTACATTGTTTACTTTTCCAAACATTAATGTTTATATGATTTTAGCCATTCTATACCTAAAACTTGTCGAATCTCTTGTAATTGTTGTTATATAATGAAATACTTGTTTACCTGGTGAATGTTCTGTTGACTATTGTACGTCCTCGAGTGAAAAAATGAGTGATTCAAGTTCGAATCATTATTGTTGTGTACCTCAATGTGACTTTTGGGGAAAACGATCCCGTTGTACTGGAATAAGTTTTCATTATTTTTCGTGAGAAAAAATGTTCATACTTTGTCTCCTTCGAAGTAAGTTTTCGCAAATGATATTGTCTTAAGATTTAAATACACCACTTCAAAAGAGTCTTGAAATTAATGACACTACACAAAAAACTGGAAAATCATACCAAATGGAAATTATTTAAGAAAAACTTTAAACACAAGTGTATAACCTCTGAGAAAACAGACAATGTAAGTATGTCTGGTTTGAAGTTTGGCCACTCTGGCGCTGGCATCTAATTTTGAATTCCCAATTACAAGCCGTGTTGTATAAAAAACAACAAGATGAAGTCCAAAAATTGAGAAAAAAGGCAACGAGTCCCACTCCCAAGAGTGAAAACGACCCCAAAAATGTTCAATTATACATTCTCTTTTTCCCCATAAATTCCCTTAGGTAAGTTCCAGTTTTTTACAAGCTTTTATTTGGTTTCATTTTAACAAGTTTTTATTTAGTTTCACTTGTTAGTTCATTCCTTAGTTAGTTTGGTCAAATCATGCAAGTGACAATGCATTATGGAATTTTTGTTAGGGAAAAAACAAAATGGTGGCACCAAAATGGCGGACAAGATTAGTTTTTTTGGTCCAATTTGATTCAGAATTAGTATGTGGGGGTTTCCGAAATTATCAATTTTTTTATTAAAATTCATGAATTCAAGATGGCGGGCGAGTTTTGTGATTATGGTACGATTCGATCCAAAATTGGTATGTGAGGGTTTTCGTGGTCGGAGATTCTGAATTTTTTATCAAAATTCATGAATCCAAGATGGCGGACGAGTTTTGTGATTATGGTCCAATTCGATTCAAAATTGGTATGTGGAAGTTTTTGGGGTTGGAAATTATGAAATTTTTGACAATATTTATAAATTTAAGATGGCGGCCCCAAAATGGAGGACAAGTTTTGATATTATGGTCCAATTCAATTCGAAATTGGTAAGCGGGAGCTCAAGGGGTCGGAGATTATGAATTTTTTGTCGAAATTCATAAATTTAAGATAGCGGCCCCAAGATAAAGATCGAGTTCTGTGATTATGGTGATATTCCATTCAAAATTGGTATGTGGGGGTTTTCAGGTTCGGAAATTATGATTTTTTTATCACAATCTTCAAATTTGAGTTGGCAACTTCAGGGTTGCGGAAGAGTTTTGTGATTATGGTCAGGTTCAATTTAAAATTGGTGTGTGGGAGTTTTTGGGGTCGGAGATCATTATTTCTTTCAGTTCAAAACTTGCAGGTGGAATACTTTGTAATAACGATGCTCTATAGAAATGAACAGATTAAGGCGAACTAACTAAAAAGCAAAAAATAAAATAACCAATAAAAAAACTTTTTAAAGACATGCTTCTATTTAAGCCGGGTACTAAAACGTACAAATTGAATTTCAGTCATCGCTGACAAGGATTTAATTATTTTCTGTTGAATTATTTGGTTTTACAAAGTTCGTCGCGCGAATTGTAATAAAATTAATACTTCGACAAGTTTTTTAATTACCAACCAATCATTGTTCAATTAAATTGATTGGTACCTACTTTCATGAATACTTTGTAAAAATGAAAAACTTTCACCAGTTCTTACTTACCAACCAATCACTTCCCAATCAAATTGATTGGTACCTACTTTTATGACCACTTCGCGAGACAAGCTTTTTGAAACCAAATAATTCAACAAAAAATAATTAAATCATTGTCAGCGATGACTTGAACTTAATTTATACGTTTTGATACATGGCTTACATGAAAGCTTGTCTTTAAAAGGTTTTTTTATTAGTTACTTAATTCATTGTAGTCGAATTTAATACAGAGAATGTCACCAATTGCAGCATAATGAAGATGAGGTTTGCATCCTTCGAAATGCATATGTAAGAAGATCAATGTACCTAGAACCTTGAACTTCAATAAATATTGATTTCTGTGGAGAGACTTAGAGTTTTTCCCCAACCCCAACTTTCCGGAACTCCACTATGAGGAGATGGAATATTGAATTTTTTTATTACTTTTCAATTATTCATAATCATCGATTTACGTTGATAAATTTTAATTTGCGCATTTGTGTAATATAATAAGAGATGATTTATGTATTTTTAAATCAGTACCTGGATCCCCAGCTAAAACAATGGACCATTAGTAGTGGATAGGATAACCATTTATGATAATAATAATATTAATAATAATAATAATATCATTTATTGATGAAAAGAAAGGACTGTATACAGTAATGAAATAAAATGCATGAATGATACACACTCGATAAGTGAGCAAACACTTGTTTCGAGATAAAATACCATACTCAACTACATAAAAAAATTATTTGTTGAAAATATGAACAGGATGTTCATAAAATCAGATGTGGAATCATCTGCGACTGAAAGATAAACTTTAGTTACTATCTTCCATCGTCAAGATAACCTCTTGTGTGGTATTCATGTTGAAAAGGAAAACATTCTCTATTGAATAGAAATATTTTTCTGTAAATCGAAAAATCCACGATAAATGAAATTATTTTTTGTGAATGTCTAACAGAAAACAACTACTATGACATTGAACTACATCTGAATATGCCTATAGAAAATAGTAAAAATTCAAAAAATACTTCTCTATATAGTTTTTGATTGACGTATCGGGGACTATATCTGCCCCCGTTCTCAAAATCTTCTAAAAAAATATAGTGTTTTCATATGCTTGAATGATAAAATTTCATTGAGGTATCAGAATTTATAAAGGATGCTCTATAGTTTTTCCATAACATACAGAATATTGTTATTCCATTTCAGATTCACTATCAATGATTACACCTAAGTATTTGATTTTGTCTACAGGTGATATGGAGGAACTTCGATTTTGTGAAGTAACGATTTCAAGGTTATCAAAATGTGGTCTGCTCACCTTATTGCAACTGATCGGTAGGTACTTGATTTTTTCCAAGTTTACCGTTAGTAGTTTATGTTCGAGCCAGTTCTTTACTAGTGAGAAGTCAGCCTGAGCTTTATCTCGTAGTATGTCCCAGTTTTCAGCATCGTACACTATTGCTATGTCATCAACAAATCTAATTATTTCACCACTGCTTTTCAACGAGCACAAATGATGAATCTATTAGATCCCTGGGCGTATTATACCAACACTAAAACGATATCTTCTTCAGTTTCTACACACGTTCTGACAAACTATGAACGTTAACTGTTCAGTTCGAAGAATTGTGTTATTGTATATGTTTATAATGAATTCATGTACCTCAGTGAGGAAGCGTATACAGTGCTTCTCAAAAGTTCTCTCTTCCTCTCTTATTTTTGAAACGATTATACATAAACAAGTGAAATTTAGAAACTTAATATTAAAGGTTTTAAACTTCCCTACTGGTGATGATAGATGACGGAATCGTCAAAGATGACGTCACAAGGCCATTGTGACCAATAATTCTGAATGGAACCCTACGGCAAGCGACACCTCTTTTAAAAGGTATCGAGAAAACCCATTCAATGATACTAATTTAGTTTGTGTTCATGGCAGTTTTAATGGCTCATTAGTAAACATCAACATTTAATTTCCATTCAGTATGATATTAATTACAGATTCAAGAATCAGTATCTACTGAAAGAAATTGCTCGAAGCAACCTCCATTTACTTCCTGACAGTGGAATATCCTATTTTTAAACTCTTTTCGTACTTTTGCAAATGTGTCTGCGGAAACAGCGTCACACTCTGCAACAATACGTTGTTTTAAAACGTCAATATTGTCAGGTTCAGTGGCGTAAACCTTCGATTTAAGGTACCCCCACAGAAAAAAATCCAAAGGTGTGAGGTCCGGTGATCGAGCTGGCCATTCCGTTGAACCTCGTCGTCCAATCCATCTACCACGACTCCTCATCCGAATACCGTCTTACTGCACCGTAAGAGTGTGGAAGAGCACCATCCTGTTGGAATGTTATTTCCAAATTGCCGAATTCATCTGGATTATCTTCCAAAATTTCAAGGATTAACGGTTCTATTGCGTTTTGCAACAGCTCCAGATGAGCCTCACCAGTTAAATTAGTATTTAAATGAATAATAGTTTGAAAAAACTAAAAAACACGCTTTTATAGAAAACCAGACTAAAAAAATAGAAAAAAAAATCTATTTTATTTAAAAAAAAGCGTGGGGTGCATGGTATCGCCTCGGTGTAATGTACTATATAATTATTGATACCATGCACCCCACGCTTTCTTTTAAATAAAATACTTTTTTTTTTTCAATTTTTTTTGTCTGGTTTTCTATAAAAGCGTGTTTTTTAGTTTTTTTAAACTATTTTTTTTCCCTACTTTTTAGTGTGGTTTATTGATAAAAGCGTGTTTTTTAAGTTTTTTCAAACTATTATTTTTATAATTTTTTTGCAAATAAAAAAATGGGATAATTTCATCAAATTAGGAAATCATAATATCCGACCCCAAAAACCTCCACATACCAATTTTGAATAGGATCAGACCATAATCACAAATATCGGCCGCCATTTTAAAGCCGCCATCTTGAATTTTTCAATTTTTACAAAACAATCATAATATTCGACCCCAAAAATTCCCACATACCAATTTTGAATAGAATCATACCATAATCACGAAACACGGCCGCCATTTTGAGGCCGCCATCTTGAATTCTCCAATTTTTACGAAAAAATTATGATATTCGACCTCAAAAACCCCCACATACCAATTTTGAATAGAATCAGACCATAATCACAAAACTCGGCCGCCATCTTGAATTTTCCAATTTTTACAAAAGAATCATAATATTTGACCCCAAAAACCCCCACATACCAATTTTGAAGCGAATCGGGCCATAATCACAAAACTCGGCCGCCATTTTGAAGCCGCCATTCCGAATTTTTCGATTTTCACAAATGAATCATGATATTTGACCCCAAAAACCCCCACATACCAATTTTGAATGAAATCAGACCATAATCACAAAACTCGTCCACCATTTTGGAGCCGCCATTTTGAATTTTTCAATTTTGACAAAAGAATCATAATCTCCGACCACAAAAACCCTTGGATACCAATTTTGAAGCGAATCGGACCATAATCATAAAACTCGTACGCCATATTTTGTTTTTTCTACACACAAAAATTTCTTAATGCATTTTCACCGGAATTATGTACACCCGCCAAATTTCAAATCATTCGGACGTCTGGAAGTGGGTCAAAATCGCGACCAAAGGAGTCGGTTACAAACAAAAAAACAAACAAACATACAAGTGAAGCTAATATAAAGCGTGTAGAAAAGAGGCCCAACGATGTGGTTTCCCAGGATACCTGCCCAAACATTCACCTTCTGGGGAAATTGGGTATGTGTTTCACGAAACAGGTGAGGATTTGCGTCACTCGAATACCTCACATTCTATGTATTTACATTTTCATTTAGATGGAAAGTACTTTCGTTACTAAAACAAATTGTTTTGACATAGTCTGGCTGTTGGTTAATTTTAGTTTCCATATTTTCACAAAATTCTAGTCTCCGGTCTGGGTCGTCGTCTGAGAGTTGATGAACCATTTCTGATTTGTATGGATGAAATTTTTTTTTTCTGTGTACTGCACTTCGACTGACTTCGCAGGTAGATGCAACGTGAGTTGTTGAAGAAGTAGAATTAACTATTACTTCTGCCAGTATATCAATTCTTTTCTCATCAGAAATTTGTGGTCTGCCAGATTGTTTCGCATCATTAATACTACCCGGTGTTTCAAACTTACGAAGAAGCTCCCTCAAATAATTCCTCAAAACGGGGCCATCAGGAAACCTCTCATTAAAAATGCGTTCTGCTGCATGAATATTTTGTCCAGTTTCACCAAGAATTGGGATCGCTGCTACTTTATCACCCAAAGCACGTACCATTTCGCTTCTTGAAGCACTTAAACGTTTGGCTCACAACAGTTTAACAAATTATCAAAATGTACAAAAATATTAGAAGTACCAAAAGCTGCTCAAACAGTTAAACGTTCGATCAACAATACACAAATTATTAAATGTACAAAAACTTGGAGAATTACAAAAACGTCGAATTAGGGAGACTAACAAAAACTTCAGCTTATTTATCAACTATCCAGAGGCGGAGCTTGAATTTTGAGTTTTAGTATTGACTGATTTAATTCATCACAGCTTTGCGTTTTTTAAAAGCGAGTTGCCAAAACTGCCATAAACACAAACAAAATTATTATCATTGAATAGGTTTTTTCGATACCTTTCAAAAGATGTGTCGCTTGCCGTAGGGTTCCGTTTAAAATTATTGGTCACAATGGCCTTGTGACGTCATCTTTGACGATTTCGTCATCTATCATCGCTAGTAGGGAAGTTCACAACGTTTAATATTCAGTTTCCAAATTTCACTTGTTTATGTATAATCGTTCCAAAGATAAGAGGGGGGGAGCGGACTTTTGCGAAGCACTGTATGACAAAAAGCATACTTTCACGGCCTACGGTACAGAAACGGCAGCAAGGTACGGTTACCGCATAGTTATAGATGAATCACTGTTATCGAGTGGGAGGATTTCTGAAAAATAGATCTTTTATTTCCGCAGAACACGAAATCCCAGTAAACTTGTAAATCAAATGAAACTTCTCTGGTACACAATATGATTTGAACGGAATCACAATTACACCAGTGTTTTGCATGAGAACTGCGGCTGAAATCCGATTAAAAGCCGCACTGCAAATAACAACGATTCCCTGTTTGGATTTCTGTGATGATGGAATAGATTCGCAATTATTTAGTTTCGTGTTTTGGAGTGTTTGCTCTGCCGTCGAGAGCTATGATCAAAGCGCATCGGGATTGTGCGCGAGTTTTGCGGAGATTATGAATTATTGAAAAACGAGTTCGTTTGATGTCAGTTTGTCCATTTTGAGAGTGGTTTGTCTACATGTTGGCCAATCACCTGATGGACTAGGATACTGCATGTGGACACATATGATGTGGATATCGGTATTTCTTCGAACGCAAAATCAATTAATTTTTTTTAATATTTTTCAAAATTACTTCTGCTTCAGAATACGAATCAGGATGAAACAAGAGAGGCATATTTCAGTAAGCTCCTTACATAAGTATATATCATAATCAACATAAAACCCCACTGTTAATTATATATTTACCCTACTAGTATATGAATGCGTTTACATATTTTTGCATGTTTATGTGTATTTTTTTATATTATTTATTTATTACGCTACATTACTTTTGTCATAACTTACACTACTTTATCATTATTATCTTTGTCATCATTACATCATCTATTTTATGTCCCGTTTGTCTTAACATAAAACCCCACTGTTGATTATATATTTACCCTACTAGTATATGAATGCGTTTACATATTGCATGTTTATGTGTATTTATATTATATTATTTATTTATTACGCTACATTACTTTTGTCATAACTTACACTACTTTATTATTATTATCTTTGTCATCATTACATCATCTATTATATGTCCCGTTTGTCTTAACATAAAACCCCACTGTTAATTATATATTTACCCTACTAGTATATGAATGCGTTTACATATTGCATGTTTATGTGTATTTATATTATATTATTTATTTATTACGCTACATTACTTTTGTCATAACTTACACTACTTTATTATTATTATCATTGTCATCATTACATTATATTCTTACGAAACTACGTACAAGCGATAGTCCTTCGGAACTGAAGCTTCTGTGGTACCCCATGTTTATTTACTATAACCACCTTCATTATATGAACACTCTTGTTTCTTAGTGAATAAACTTATATTATTATTATTATATCTGTGAACCTGCAGACGTTATCTTATGAGCTTCATTCACGATTGTAATCATATGATAGTTAAAGTTGAGTTTTCTATAGAAATGTACTCCTAGGTCTTTTACAATATTTTTGCCAGCCAGAAAGTTATTGTCTATGGAATATTGGTATTGAATATTTTTTCCCGAGAAAGATACTGAAAAGCATTTTTCTATATTGAAGGGCAGGTTATTGTTTTTTGACTAGATTACTACTGCTTCTAGATCTCCTTGAAGAATTGCCAATCGTTGATATTATCAATTTTTCTATAGAATTTGAAATCATCTGCAAAGATCAAGCATTCAAATGATCTCAAGCAACTTGGTATGGATTTATTAAGCACAAAAAAAGAGTGGATCTTGATTGGAACCCTGAGGTACACCTGAGAAAGTGTTTTTTTTTAACAACCTCCCTTGAAGACCAGATATTGTTTGCGTCCCTTCAAATAGGACGCGCATAGTTCTAACATTTCAGATGAGTTATTGAAATACACATTTCAAATACTTACATTATTTTCGATTATAATAAATAATAAATTCGTGATAATCCTGTGGAAACCAATGCAGAATTATATGGTGTCAAACTCAAGGATTCAAACCACATTCACACGTTGACAAAAACTCGAGAGAAAAAATCATTTCCGCGATGCCTAGTTCCCGACAACCTGTTAATTAATTCATTTGGTAATACCATTTGTTTCGGAAGTTTTTTGATTAAAATGTCAGCGGGGCTTATTAATTCTCCAGCCTGATTCATTCGGATAAATGAGCAGTCAGTTTTTTTGCTGTCATTCTGCTATTCGATGTAAGCCGACATCTGTGGTCGCCTGAAAAGGGGATGGAAAACGTTGGGAGGTAAACAAATTTAAGGTTGAGAAGGGAAACATTCTCAATTGAATATTGATAGAAATATTTTTCTGTGAATTGAAAAATCCACGATTAAAATTAAGTCATTTTTTGTGAATGTCTTACAGGAAACAACTACTTCCCCGGCTAAAGCCACGCTGGACATTGAACTACATCAAATAACTATCTGAATGAAAATGCAAATTTTCAATTTCAGATTTTTTTTTTGAGTTAGGGCTTTTTCAGAATATCTATCAGATGTAGTTCAATGTCCAGCGTGGATTTAGCCGGGGATGTAGTTGTTTTCTGTTAGACATTCACAAAAAATAACTTCATTTTAATCGTGGATTTTTCAATTCACAGAAAAATCTTTCTATCAATATTCAATTGAGAATGTTTCCATTTTCAGAATGAATACCCCACAAGAGGTTATCTTGACGATGGAAGATAGTGACTAAGGTTTATCTTTCAGTCGCTATTTTTATACTCATATTTCCAGGTAAATGGTTTAATAAGGATTATTGATTTATGTATTCGTGTAATTTCTTGAGAATTTATCTAAATTATGTCTTTTGAATTTAAAACTAACTCAATATTCAATTTTTTTGATAACTTGAGGTACGACCGGGTACATAGGTTAGAACGAACCACAATCATATACCGAGTGAATTACTTGAAGAGACCGCTCTTCAATACATTTGTTGCATACTCTTAAGAGAAAAAAACTTTTTAACAAAAAATTAAACCGACGAAATACGGAACTGAAAAATAAAAAATAAAATAAACCCTCTTAGTCTCAGTAACTGAGCTCCTAAACTAATGTAAGTAACGGGGCTTGTGGCTCAGTGGAACGAGCGTCGGTCTTGTGTCAACTGTTTCCACCTGGCGCGGGTTCGATTCCCGCAGCTGGTGAAAATTTTTTTCAAGGTCCCAAGAGTGGTTTCGGATCCCACTATAGAAGGGAAGGTCCCCGTGATCTTAACTCGTACAAGTTTTCATTAACTCCTGGGGGTTGGTCAAACAACTAAGAAAGCGGGTAAAAACAATTTTTACAACTAATTTTGAGTCGGCGCCAAACGAACAATCAACGAAGATCATTAAATTGCTTCAAAAAAATTGACAGAATCTTGTTGACAGATCACCAAATAATTCAAACAATGTTGCCAAAGCCAAACAGGACAAAAAGACAGATACCAAAATGCAATTGTGTTTGGGATTTGTGTATAATTTGAGAATTTAGATCAAGGGTATATTATGCATGAATAATTTTCTGCTTGCGAAATGGTCACATCCCATAAATTTCTGAGATTTATTCCCATTTTCTCAATAATTATTTTCCAGAAGAAAAACAAACATTTTGATGAGTTTCGACGATTCTTATATATGATAATGGATATCAGAAATACAAGGGACATGAATGGTACAACCTGTGGATATACCAGCAGGGAGGTTCTCTGGACAACCTCTGCGGGACATCCCCTGGATGTCCCAATCATGTCCTTGTACCGCGGTTCATGAAAAGGACATACCTAGGACATCCTTATGTTGTTATGGAATCGATGACTTTGATATGACCGCCATCCGAAGGAAAATTCACTCTTTCTTACACGCTTAGCAACAATTCTCGAGTGGGGATCTAATAACTTGGTAGAATTCAATGCAAACAAAACACAAGCATGTCTTTTCTCTAGAAAAGCCGATCTCACTGTGCCTAACATAACTTTGTCAGGAGTAACCATACCACTGAAGTCATCCATATCGATGCTTGGTATTACTATCAGCAATAACCTTTCCTGGGAAAATCACGTGAGGTCCATTGCCAAAAGTGCATCCCAAACACTTGGTTTTTTGTTTCGTGCCAAGAGCTATCTCACCCTCACTCAGCTGCTTACGATCTATAAGGTACAGATCCGACCTGTCCTGGAATACTGTTCCCATATTTGGAGCGCGGCACCTAAACATATCCTGAGGCTATTGGATTCTGTCCAAAAAAGGGCAATTCGTCTCGTCGGTGATGCCTCGCTTACAAACTCGCTCACTTGTCTGGAACACCGTAGGAAAGTTGGCGATTTGTCTCTATTTTATAGATATTTTCATGGGCGATGCTCTTCTGAAATATCAACAATCGTTCCTGCTTTGGCAGTCTCTTCGAGATTAACCCGTCAAGTTCAGTCATCACACCCCTTCGTGGTCACTTTGGAGACCTGCAGAACATCACTTTCCAAAGACTCGTTTATCCAGCGAACAGCGAGGCTTTGGAACTCATTGCCTAGGGAGGTGTTCCCCGAGGCATACAACCTCCAGAAATTTAAAAAGAACACCAACTCCTACCTTCTTTCCCTTGGTTCCCACGATGTTCTCTGAACATTACAGGATATCCCTTTTCGTGGGAACCAGAACATAAAAAAAAAATGCTTTATATTAGCTTCACTTGTATGTTTGTTTGTTTGTAACCGACTCCTTTGGGCGCGATTTTGACCCACTTCCAGACGTCCGAATGATTTGAAATTTGGCAGGTGTACTTACTTCCGGTGACAATGCATTAAATAAATTTTGTGTGGAAAAAAAACGAAATTGGGGCTCCAATATGGCGTACGAGTTTTTTGATTATGGTCCGATTCGCTTCAAAATTGGTATACAAGGGATTTTGTGGTCGGAGATTATGATTCTTCTGTCAAAATTGAAAAATTCAAGATGGCGGCTCCAAAATGAGGCCGAGTTTTGTGATTATGGTCTGATTCTCTTCAAAATTGGTATGTGGGGATTTTGTGGTCGGAATATTATGATTCTTTCGTAAAAATTGGAAAATTCAAGATGGCGGCTTCAAAATGGCGGCCGAGTTTTGTGATTATGGTCTGATTTCATACAAAATTGGTATGTGAGGGTTTTCGAGGTCGGATATTATGAGTTTTTTGTAAAAATTGGAAAATTCAAGATAGCGGCTTCAAAATGGCAGCCGAGTTTTGTGATTATGGTCTGATTCTATCCAAAATTGGTATGTGGAGGTTTTTGGGGTCGAATATTATGATTCTTTCATGAAAATTCAGAAATTCAAGATGGCGGCTTCAAAATGGCGGCCGAGTTTTGTGATTATGGTCTGATTCTATTCAAAATTGGTATGTGGGGTTTTTGGGGTCGAATATTATGATTTTTTTGTGAAAATTGGAAAATCCAAATGGCGGCTTCAAAATGGCGGCCGAGTTTTGTGATTATGGTCTTATTCTATTCAAAATTGGTATGTGGGGGTTTTTGGGGTCGGAGATTATGATTACCTAATTTGATAAGATCATTCCAATTTTTTAATTTGCAAACAAATAATAAAAATAACTAAAAAAACACGCTTTTATAAATGAACCACACTAAAAAGTAGGAAATGAATAATAGTTCGAAAAAACTAAAGAAAACGCTTTTATAAAAAAACAGACAAAAAAAATAGAAAATAAGAAAAAAAAATTATTTAATTTAAAAAAAAGCGTGGGGTGCATGGTTTCAATAATTATATAGTACATTACACACCGAGGCGATACAATGCACCCCACGCGTTTTTATAAATAAAATAATTTTTTTTTTCTATTTTTTCAGTCTGGTTTTCTATAAAAGCGTGTTCTTTAGTTTTTTCAAACTATTATTTATACAGTGCTAGTCAAAAGTCCCCTCCCCCCATCGTTTCTTTTGAACGGGTATACTTATAATAATGAAATTTGGAGGGTGGAAATAAACGGATGTAGGCTTCTCAACTGGTCATAACAGGTGACGCAATATTCATAAATGACGTCACAAGGCCACTGTGACCAATAATTTTAAATGGGACCCTATGGCAAGTGACAGCTCGTTTGAAAGGTATTGAAAATACCTATTCAGTCATACCAATTTTGTTTGGGTTTCGGCTGATTTTGATTGATAAATTGAAGAAATACGAAAATTTAAGTTTCGCATTCAATTAATAAAGATTTAAGAACCAGTTCTTATAATAAGTGTTCAAAATGTGCTCCATCTACTTCCTGGCAGTAATGCATCCTATTGCTAAACTCTTGTCGTACTCGTCCCAGTGTGTCAGCGGAAATTGCCCTACATTCTTCAACAATTCGTTGTTTCAGAATGGCAATACTGTCAGGTGCTGAAGCGTAAACCTTAGATTTCAAGTACCCCCATAGAAAAAAATCTAATGGTGTAAGGTCCGGTGACCGAGCTGGCCATTCGATCGAACCTCGTCGAATCCATCTACCACGATATTCTTCATCTAGGTAACGTCTTACTGCACCGTAATAGTGTGCAGGAGCACCATCTTGTCGAAACGTTATTTCCAAGTTGTCGAATTCATCTGGATTATCTTCTAGAATTCCAAGAATTAACGCCTCAATATCATTTTGTAACATCTCCAGATACAATTCACCGGTTAAGTTAGCATTGAGAAAAAGAGGCCCAACTATGTGGTTTCCCAAAATACCTGCCCAAACATTTACTTTTTCTGGAAATTGAGTATGTTTTTCACGAAAGATGTGAGGATTTGTGTCACTCCAATACCTCACATTTTGAGTGTTAACATTTCCATTGAGAAAGAAAGTACTTTCGTCACTAAAACAAATTGTCTGTATGTAGCCTGGTTGTTGATTCATTTTATTGGACATAGTTTCACAGAATTCTAGTCTTCGGTCGGGGTCATCATCTGAAAGTTGGTGCACCATTTTTAATTTGTATGGATTAAATTTGTTTTTAGCCAACACCCTATGTACTGTCCTTTGACTGACTTCACAGATAGACGCAACTTGGGCTGTGGAAGAAGTAGGGTTTACTACCATTTCTCCAATTATGTCAATTTTTTTGTCATCACTAATTGTTGGTCGACCAGATCGTTTGGCATCTTGAACACTACCTGATGCTTCAAACTTCCGAAGAAGCTCCCTCAAATAAACCCTCGATATAGGGCGATCGGGGTACCTCTCATTAAACAGTCGTTCCGCTGCATGGAAATTGTTTCTACATTCACCAATTATTAAGATAGCTGCTACTTTGTCGGCTACAGTACGTACCATTTTGCCTATGTAAACTCTTAAACGTCTCGTTAAACAATAGCTTAGGTAAATCTTCTAGGTATAAACACTTTTGACAAGTAGAGAATTCAAAAACGTCAACCTTTTTGACAATTAACCAGAGGCGTACTTTAAAATCTTTATTAATTAAATGCGAAACTATAATTTTCGTATTTCTTCAATTTATCAATCAAAATCAGCCGAAACCCAAACAAAATTGGTATGACTGAATAGGTATTTTCAATACCTTCCAAACGAGCTGTCACTTGCCATAGGGTCCCATTTAAAATTATTGGTCACAGTGGCCTTGTGACGTCATTTATGACTATTGCGTCACCTGTTGTGACCAGTTGAGAAGCCTACATCCGTTTATTTCCACCCTCTAAATTTCATTATTATAAGTATACCCGTTCAAAAGATACGAGGGGGGAAGGGGACTTTTGACTAGCACTGTATATAAATAAAGAGATACTAGTTCTACAGTCAATTCAGGAAGACGACGATTCACGACAAGTAGGCAGAACCAAATTATGGAAACTTTCACGCAAGATAGGCTTTTTCTGGGAAAAGCAGAATAGGAAGTCCCTCCTTATAAATGAAGACGAAATTGTGCGTTGGGGAAGAAATTATTCAAGGACGATCAGGAAGTATCGATCTGAAGAAGGGACCATTTATCATTTGGACGAAACATGGCTTAACGAAGGACAAACTGTGCAGAAAACATGGGTAGACACTAACATAAAAACTTCCCACCAAGCAGTCATGGAAGGATATTCCACTGGGTTACCTGTACCGATCGGAAAAGGGCGTAGGTTAATTATCACCCGTATTGGAAATGAGCATGGTTTTGTCGATGGTGGTTTGCTGCAATTCGTCTCGGAATCAATAGATGATCACCACGAGTAGATAAATGAGGATGTGTTTGAGGACTACGTTTCACAAATGATAGAGCTGCCTGCGAATGCCGTTATTGTCATGGACAATGCCAGCTCCATTCCAGGCTTGAGGAAGCATTTCTAACATCAAACTGGAAAAAAAAGTATATTTGAGTGGTTACAGCAGAAAGATCTCCCACATGATAATAGCATGGTAAAAAAAGAATTCTTATCCATTGCGAGGAAACACAAAGCAAACTACAAACAGTACGTTGTTGACGAAATGACTAAAGAAAAAAATATGGTTATATTACGATTACCTCCATACCATTTTGAGCACAATCCTATCGAGCTCATACGGGCTCAAGTGGGAGGAGACGTTGCTGGGAATAATACTACTTTCAAATTTGATGATGTACATCAGCTTCCTCTAGCATCGTTCTCCAAAGTGACAAGCGACAATTGGAAAAATGCTGTAAATTATGTATTTACAGAAGATGTGGGATCTTGATAATTTAATTGACCAAACTGTGGAACCTCCAGTAATTTCAATGGGACCCAAAGACTCATCTGATTGGGATACCGATGATGACTGTGAAATGGACATTTAGGTAAGTCAAATGAAAAGTATGACTGTGTGCACGTATCGATATAATCGATGAAAGAAAATTATATTTCGTGTAAAAAATTATTTATTAAAATCGTAGCAAAGCGCTTTCGACCGTTAGGTCATCATCAGTGCGTACCTGAAAGTGAGTAATATTGATAGAGAACAAGTTACTAAAAAGTTGTTTTTTTGGGAAAGTTTTTTTTTTTTTTAAGTTTTGATAGAAACTAAAAGTAAAACTTTTCAGTAACTTGTTCTCTATCAATATAACTCAGTTTCAGGTACGCACTGATAATGACCTAACGGTCGAAAGCGCTTTGCTACGATTTTAATGAATTATTTTTTGCAATAAATACAATTTTCTCCCATCGATCATTTAGGTAAGTAACTACATACATTTATTCCGCGCACAGGAAGCAGTTATAATAGTTTGACAAGTGTAACTTTGATACATCCAATAATCGATGTATTGTCAATTATTACTCTAAATTTAATATTGTTATAAACATGTATTGTTTCTTGGAAAGTTTTATGAATACATATCAAAACATGGTTTACCAAACGCACGTCACTGATCAGTACTTTTACCATCGATGCTTTGTAATAATTCCATCGTTCTATTGTTATTAGAGATAAAACAGAGTGGACTAGAAAAGTAAACTCGAAAACACATGAAGTCCTACCGAAACGTGTTCGTTACCATGAAATTCATTTGAGCCGACGGTGAACAACTTTTCGCAGATTTGTATTTATAATGAGGGTGTTTAGCTGCCAGTGAAAAAAGTACAGAGTATAATTGATCCCTTAATAAAAAAAACACCGATCTAATGAAGATATCAACCTGTGTTGGCGTGTGAAAATTACAGAAACATCTCCAATAAACAATTTCAGGATACAGGAAATAATCCTCCAATTTATCATCATTAGAATCTGGAACTTTAATTTTTGCGGTTTCATCAGTCGAGAGATGAGATACCCTGTATAATTGCAACTCTATCTCGTCGCCAATTTTCCAATCGAAGTGTTATTTTTCTTTGTTCCGCTAGGTCGTAAGTCAACCATTGTCTGGGGGATTACAAACGAGACTCTTTTGTTTTTCCTCCTCATTTGTTTACTTGAATGGAATGAAGCATTCTCGGAGAAGATTTGTAACTGATAAAGAGAGTGGTTATTCTGATGATAATAATGGGCGCCAGAAGTTTTTTAGAATTGCCCCTTCACCTTTTGTTTTCATCCCTACTGAATGAAATACTTTGAGAGCCCAATAGGTATACTAGATGCTGATTTGTGTTATTGATTTTGTCGAGACACTTAATGGCTGCTATTATTCTGTTTCATATTACATAATAGTCCAATTAAAAGAACTTTCAATTCAAATTCTGACCTTCAACACTGAATTTTTCATATGAGTCACTCTGTGAAGTTGATGTATTTTCACCAATATGATTTCAAAAAAAATTAAAACAGTAATGAATAAAAATTGTGGAACATACAGATTCACATACAAAGGATTTGTTTCCTTTTTTCCCATTACCAAATTCAACGAAGTTAGGGAGGTTCCAAGATCAGGGGATGAATCGTAATTCAAAGAAAGTCATAGCAACTGAAAAATAAATAAATTTCAATTTCTTTTCAATCAATTTTCATTCCTCACTCCTACCGTTCTGAATATTGAAAAACACTTTTTTGATTTTTTTTTCAACCCTTGTAGGGGGTGAGAACGCATAAATTTTACATATAGTTACAAAATGCTTATGAAAAACCTATATAAAAAATTTATGGGTATTTTGATTGGAATATCAAATTATTAAATTTTTTATTGACGCATACACTCATGACATGAAAATACAACATTTTAATAAATCACCGTTTTATATGGACTATTTCTGTGAGTATTTTTTAATAAATCAAATGGTCGAAATTCCAAACCATGAACCAATCAGATCACTTCTTCTGGGTTCTAGTTATGTCACCAGATCCTGGCATTATTAACACTTCTATTCTTTGACGTTAAGTTGAATGAGACATTGCTAGAACTATCAGCCTATTGTATGAATATGATACTGAACAACTGAAAAACTGTTTTTCTTCTGCAAGTTCACAGAGGACATACAATTTTTCACTCTACTGTCACGTCTGATTACCAGAAGAAATTGACATAGTTGAAAAGAAATGGATAAAAATTGCCCAAAAAGAAGATTCCGAATCGGAGATTGAAGATGTGAGAAAATTGAAGAAAGTAACGAAAAAAGCAGATTATATCAGATAACACCATATTTGGATGAAGAAAACATCATAAGAATGTCAGAAAAATTGAAACATGCTCCAAATTTAGATGATGATCACAAAAATCCAATTATCCTACACCCAAAAAATGAATTGACGAGGTTACTCATCAATTTCTATCACGAAAAGAATTTTCATCAAGGTCAAGAAACGGCAGTAAATATGCTCCGAGAGAAATATTGGATACTTTGTATGAAAAATGAAGTGGAAAAGTGCATTTCAGACTGTATTTTTTGCAGAAATCGGAAGTCCAAGGTAGGAAATCCACAAATGGGATATCTATCAACTTCAAGAGTAACTGGTCACGAGCGACCATTCACGAATTGCGGAATCGATTATTTTGGGCAGAAGGCAGGAAAAAAGATATGGGGTACTATTTACATGCCTGGCAATAAGAGCCATTCACATAGAAATGGCACATTCCGTGAAAACAGATTCGGCAATATTAGCTATCAAGAGAATTATTCCTAGGAGGGGATGCCCAAAGGAAATGTATTCGGATAATGGGACAAACTTGCGAGGAGCCGACAGAGAAATTCGAACTTTTTTGGATTCACTGGACCAAAAAATAATTTTGGATGAACTCACAATGAGAGGAATTTCATGGAATTTTCCACCAGCGACTGGGGCACATTTTGGTGGAACATAGGAGAGGCTCATCCGATCGGTGAAGGTATCACTGAAAGTGATTTTGGAAGAAACAGCTCCTAGAGAAAAAACACTTCAGATGGTTTTGACTGAAATTGAACATTCTGTTAACAGCCGACCTTTGAAATGGATATCGGAAAATCCAGAAGATGCGGAATGCATTACACCAAACCATTTTTTGATTGGTAGCTCTTGTGGATCTTCAATCTTGGGTAGCGAAGTGGCAATTGACTTGAAAAAACAATGGACCATAGCTCAAAATCTAGCAGATAATTTTTGGAAAAGATGGTGGATGGAATATCTTCCTACCATAAATAAAAGATTGAAATGGTTCAAAGATCCTGAAAATTTTGAAGTTGATGATTTAGTTATCATTGCTGACTCGAATAATCCTCGAAATTATTGGCCAAAAGGACGCATAATTGCAGTACATCCCGGTCAAGATCGAAGACTCAAAGTAATCGACGTTCAAACAGCCTCAGGCTCATACAGGCGACCAGTTTCCAAATTATGTAGACTAAGTTAGCATTTTTTGGGGTTAAGAATGTTATGTTTTTCATTTGAATTGAATTGATCTATAGAATCTTACTGTGTATTATTTTTAACCGACGAAACCAAAAAGGGGGAGGTTCTCTAGTCGACGCGTATATATATTTTTTTTATGTATGATCATGCATAACTTTCTACTGAAACGTCCGATTTCGATAATTCTTCTTTCAGTGGATAACGTGTACTTCGAAGTTGGTCCCATTCGAATTTAAAATATTCTGCATTTCATTATGTATTATTATCCATTTTGACAGAAACACCATGAAAATCACTGCTTGTCAAACTGAAAGATTGTTTCGCTCGTTTCTGATTACGGCACACTACTTGAGGTGAATCATGATTTTTTAAAAGACAGGTTTTTCAGATACCCTGTATGAAATATAAACATGGACATGGAGAAGGAAAACCGAATCTAGCATACTTTGTTCAAATCTGAATTTCAGCTCACTGTCTTTCTCGGTTCATGCAATATCAGTTTTGGCAAATACTGTATTATCACCAATATCCAGCGAACAGTTGGAAATAGAGATGGGACATACTAGACAAAAATTCATCAGATTGGGGAGTATAAATCCCCTAAGGGTAGCAAAATGAAGGATATTGATCACTCTCTGAATTCTGGTCCGTTAACCGATTCTATCAGGCATAACTTTGTACTGGGTTCTTCGACTTGGATGATTATTTCTTAATTAGATAGGGTATACCTCATAATTGATCATATCTGGATTTTGAATGGAATTATCCACCCTCACGGGTAGAAAAATGGGGACTAATTGATTTTGCACTTCTGAACATTGGCGCACATATGTAGTTGACAATGACAGATTGCTTATGTCATTATTTTTGTTCTCCTACATCCGTCACAATCATTATATTCTATGAGAGGATGGAATGATGTACAGAGTAATGAACTAAACTAACCAAAACAACCAAAGTAATTTATATTACAACAAATAGTAAAAGTAGATAATCGTATTATTCAACTGGTAAAAGTTGCAGTAAGGTGGGTAAGTAAGTATTTTGGAAGTAATAAAAAAACAAGTAGGTAGTAGTCAGTAGATTTCAGCCACAAAAAATTGAAAAATAAAAACTGTTCTACAAAAAATTAAACCGACGAAATACGTAACCGAAAAGTAAAAAATAAAATTAACCTTCTTAGTCTCAATAACCAAGCTCCTGAACTAATGTAAGTAACTAATTTTGAGTCGGCGCCAAACGGACAATCGACGAAGATCATTAAATTACTTCAAAAAAATTATCAGAATGTCACCGCGCAACTCGATGCCATCATTTTATGCCTTATCTAATTCATTTGCTTGGTTGTTTAGGAGCTTAGTTATTGAAACTAAGAAGGTTTATTTAATTTTTTTCTTTTCATTTACGTAATTCGTCGGTTTAATTTTTTGTTAAGAAGTTTTTATCGATATAGATGTTTCCATGAAAATAAAAGAAATAATATAAGTGTTTTGAAAGCTGACAAGGGTTTTATTTGATTCTATTAGAATTTGGATATTACTTGTTAAACACAAAAGAAATATAGAAAGAACAAAGAAACAACATTTATATTCCAAACTAGGAATAGAACTTATTGCCAGATCGGAATTAATATTAATCCTAAATATTCAAGGACGTACCAAAGTGATGTTGAACTTTTTTTAGCCGGTCTTAGTAAAGAAATGCTTCGTTACACAATCAATTTTTTTAAATTTTGTGTATCATAGCGCAACGAAGTTATTATCATTACTGTTAACGGATTTACACTGTGCTCCAATTCATAGCTCTTGTTATGAAGGAAATTATGGAACTCGGAAACCATACTGTCATTTGCAGTTTCCTGGTTTTCCTCGGATAATTCGCAGAAATGGAAAATAAATTAGGAACTTCATAAAGGACTCCAGAAGCATAATAAGTGGTGGAAATTGAAAAGAATTCTCAACTTCAAAGTGATTTGAAGTGCACGTGTAAAGGCATTTGTAAATCTGTCGTAGAAAATTCCTCGGAAATTTCTTGTGTAAGTCGACTATTTGATGTGACAACCCGGGAGGAAGAAGCTTGGAAATGCGTTTTGATATTTTCAGCATGGCTCAGTTGAACGTATTGTGGATCTGCTGCGACATCAATATGTTCAACATGTATTCAATGGAATAGATCTACGTAAAATTCCAGGAAAAATTGGATGAGTTAACGACTGGTTTGAATTGCCAAAATTGTTGGGACATATACAGGGTGTTTCACGGGGGATGGAACATTGGAAGTATGTGTGCTAAAATAATCAATCATGGATAATCCGTCTGAAAATTTTTATTCGATACAGTGTTGCCGCTTGTGTCAGAAAGAAGCAGATCCTTTCTTATACAGAATGGAATAACTACTCCGCCCACTGTACAAAACCTCATACTATTTACTTTATTATATGGTAACCTAGATACATTGCTACGTTATGATTAATGTGCCCATAAGGTCTCAATGACCATTTTAGAGTCGTTATCTGTCCACCAACATAACAAAATCGTAGATACGTTATATAAAAATCGAATCTGATACATTATCTGAAACTGTTCTGTTACAGCAAAAGTACACACATACGAGTATGCGTGATGAAATCGTTACAAAACAAGTCCTTTTTTTCACATCAATTGAAACTACTCTCTTACGGGAAAAGTACTTTCTCAAAGAACAACAACAACTGAGCTGTTATGTCAAGTCTCTTTTTTTTAGGTTCCTTTGGATGTATTAAGTACATCATAATATATCTAAATGAATCTTCACAACAAATGCTATTGATGGATTATATAAAATTAAAACCAAGCTTTCCTACGAGAATTAATAAAATATTTGAAAATATACTATCGGGCATTAAGTTTGACACACATGATGAGTTCATTTGTGCCTAACTTCAAATGCTATCTGTCTTCGGTCGAGTTTATATTACTATAAATTATGGTCATTTATAAATGGCAAGACATTATTAGAATGTTTAAATTCAAAATCAATTGAAGGATTACGTCCAGTGAATAATAGTTTATATATATTCAGGTAATTATTAATAAATATTGTTTGATTCAGTTGAATCTCTATGTTGAATAGGGATGATACAACAAAAGCGTTCATATGTTGGCGGGATACATCATTTAAGTAAACTCGAATTTGAAATAAAATATACAGGGTGTAAGTGAATAGGTGCGACAAACTTCAGGGGGTGATTCTGCATCAAAAAATAAATACAGTTTGCTATATAACTTTTGTAGCAAATGCTCCGTTTTCCGAGATACGGGGTGTTCAAGTTTTTCTTAAAAACTGACTATTTATTTAGTGCTCTGAAACCAGTCGAGGTTATGCGGATGAAATTTAGAGAGTATCAAGAAGTAGTCCTTGCGCATTTTTTGACATGTAATTGATAATTTGATGTTGATCATTGGCGCGCATACGGGTAATGATCTCAATTTTTTTAAAGAAAAAAATGGTACGCCACTGAGAAAAATCATTTTTGAATTTCTCGTTCAATTTGTGACAAAAAATCTTGATTGCCTTTCTTCCGTATGGGGCGCCGTTTTTATGCAAAAAAATAAAACATCCTAACGCGTATTTTTCATTTTTTTAATACATTATCAATAACTCTCTAATACAATAACGTTAAACCAGAACAATAACAGAAAACAACACTAATAAATAAATAGGCGCAAAGCTACAACAAATGTTCAAAATGACCTCCCTCAGACGTGATACAAGATTCAACTCTTCGCCTAATTGGTTGTCGTATTCGCGCAAATATTCCTGGTATATTTCTTATTGTCTCACAGCCGGCTATGATTCGATTTCTCAGGTCTTCAACATTTTCGACGGGAGTGGAATGAACCAATGAGTTAAGAAAAACCACAAAGCAAAAATCTAGAGGATTTAAATCCGGAGATCGAGCAGGCCAATGTTCCGTACCTTCCCTACCTATCCAACGATCTGGATATACTGTAGCTAAATGATTACGTACGATAATTCTAAAATGGACTGGTGCACCATCATGCATGCACCAAAAGTGTTGTCTCAGCTGTAGAGGAATTTCTTCAAGGAGAACAGGTAACTCTCCTTGTAGAAAATCAAGGTAAGAGTCGCCTGTTAGTCGTTGCGGGAGGAAATATGGACTGAATAAATGATCATCAAGTACCTCAAGCCATACATTTACTGAAAACTGATGCTGCTTCAAAGATTCCATATGGATTTTCCTCAGCCCAGAGGTGATTGTTATGAAAATTTCGTATACACTGACGTCCAAAATTAGCCTCGTCAGTACACAAAACGCCATTTAAAAAAATTGGAATTTGAGCGATTTGATGAAGAATCCAATGGCAAAAAACTAGGCGTGGAAAAAAGTCTTCAGATAGTAGAGCTTGCACACGTTGAATATGAAACGGATACAATTGCTGTTCATCGAGAATTCTAATTACAGTGGAGTTGCTTACATTCAGTATGTTTGCAATTTTTCGAGTACTTGTTTCAGGTGACTCCGCAATCAACTCGAGAACTGCTTCTTCTAGATGCACAGTTCGTATTTCTCGATTTTTTGCATAAAAACGGCGCCCCATACGGAAAAAAGGCAGGAGAGATTTTTTGTCACAAATTAAACAAGAAATTCAAAAATGATTTTTCATTTGGAATATCTCAGTGATGTACAATTTTTTTCTCCATAAAAATTGAGATCATTACCCGTATGCGCGCCAATGATCAATATAAAATACTCAATTGCTCGTCAAAAAATGCGCAATAACTACCTCTTGAAACTCACTGAATTTAATTTGCATATCTCGACCAGTTTCAGAGCAATAAATAAATAGTCACTTTTTAAGAAAAACTTAACACCCCGTATCTCGGAAAACGGAGCATTTGCGGACAAAACTTATAGAGCAAACTGTCATTATTTTTTCATGCAGAATCACCCCCTGAAGTTTGTCGCACTCATTCACGAACACCCTGTATATCAAAACGTGGAACATCAAACAAAAAATAAACAGAAATATACATTTCTCTGTAAAAATAAAATATATGAATAATTATCAATTACTGAAATCTCGAAACTAAAAATTTTTGAAACCCAAGAAGCGTACGTTGAATCTGAACTTTCAGTTTTCATTATGATGGCAGCCTCAGTTTTTGGTTTTCCTTAATAATCATTCTTTTGCATGGCGTAGCCATTCCATGGCTATTTTATCGAATAAACAATCCGAAAATGTACTGCACCTAAAAAAATATGCATTGAAATATTTTAATAACAATGCTGTCAGAAGTATTATTCATTACCTAGCATAAGTTCGATAATAATCCTTTTTAGTTGCTTTTTTGGGTGCTGACCATAGGATTTTTCCAGACGCTACAATGAAATATAGAAATACTTGAGTGTTTGTAGTGTATTTGATTGTGTCGATCATGTTGAAGTTGAGAGTTGTGATACAATTCAAATATATTACCTTATTGTCCATGATGATATAGATACCTGGGGCCATAAATATATCTACATATTGTTCTCAATCGACTTGAGGATATTTTCTGTTGATTCTTGGAATAAGGGTGCCGAATTTTTGATAAAACTGATGCCACAAGCTGATCAAACCATCATATTGAGATTTCATCAATCACCCTGCTAGTAGAAAACAGTATGATTATGTGACACATAACTTTCTTGCTCACATATTGATTTTTTTCGTAGACAGGTAATAAATACCATCAATAATTGATCAATCAAAAAAACTCACAAGAGATCGATACACGATAAATGAAATACCGCCACTTATTTGAGGTTAACCGCCGAGCAGACAAAGATAAAACACAAGACCAGATGAGAACGTTTTTGCAACGAATCAGTTACGTCATATTTCTTAACCACCAAACGTATCTTCGACCTCCCCATGGTATTGAAATGTTCTGAAACCAGAACATCCAAAAGATATAAATAAGAAACATTGCTATAAATAAATCATCAAGATGTTTTAAAGATGTCTTAAAGTTCGTTTGGTACGAAATGAAGCTGTGATGATTTTTCGGGAGGTATCAGTGACAATGCTTATAATACCATCGCAATATTACGTCTCCATAACTAATATATTATGTTTTCTCAGAAACCTCGTCACGGGTACAATAATTAAACGTGAATAAACCTCCTGGGAATGTATTTTGCTCAGTGGGCGTATATCATATATTTTTTGAAATCCTTGTAGCATTTCTCATAACTATTCCTGATTATACCCTATACCTATCTCTGATAGTTTTCTCGATAAAAATTGTTTTGTTGAATTTTTGTGCATAACCTGACCATTGAAAAACTACGTTTTTTTTCGCAATGCAGATCCACAAAATATTGCAATTTGTGTAATAACTGCAGCGTACTTAATGGTCTTATTGAGTATTCTGCTGATGAACCGGATCTCAGTTTCAGCATACAGGTCTCAAAAGTTAGTTCCTTCCGGAAATTCATGAAAATGACTGAAACTCAGTTTTTTTGGTGGAACACCCTGAATAATATTACTTACTTGGGAATCTGTGACATTTTTCTATTTGATTCTGTATACTTTCCCGAAACCTATCTCGCACAGTTTGTGAGTTATGCTCGTTCACATCTGTAACGCTTACGTCATCCAAATCATTCTGTTGCCTCTTAGTCGCACCTGAGGAAAATTTACTTAAAAAACACGGATTTGTTCGAAATAATGAGCAGATTATGAAAAAAAAAATCAAACGGGGATCATCTGCTACTGAAATATGAATTTCAGACACGGTTCAATCGTTCAGGATGATCTCTTTATATTTATTGAGAGTTTTTCAATGTTTATCTATTCCTACTTTCCTTGAATGAAAAGGAATGGAAATTGAAATTAATAGAGAATGGAGAAATTACAAGGCGATGGATCTTCGATATTGTTATTAAATGGACCTTGTCCTTGTTAATTTTGAAATGCAGCTTCATCTACAGCGACCCTTCTTTGCACAAAACCCCTCTGATTATCTTCTTGCCACATACAGTGCTTTCGTAGACTACTGAATAAATTCATTCTTAGCCAAACTATCCATTTCTGAGGAATCTCCTGAAACAGGTTGATTTTTAATACCAATTTGCCACATTTATGAGGGAAAACTTCCTGCACTAATAGCTTTGTATCCAGATCTAGAGAAACCTGATCTTCCGAGAACTGATTTATTCTTTCAACAAGATGGTACATCTTCCCATTATGCAGCAGCTGTCCGCGACTATTTAGATGTGGTGTTTTCGAATCGTTGGATAGGGGAAAGGGGACCGATTCAGTGGCCAGCTCGATTTCCAGATTTGACAGCACCTGATTACTTCTTGTGGGGATACTAAAAGAGTAAAGTGTATGTTAATAGGCCGGAGAATTAAGAAGATTCAAAAGCAATAATTCGTCACGAGTTTCAATGACTCTGACGTTATTCATCGTCTTGGCTACTCTCAGATAGCAAACGGTGCACAATTTGAACATTTAATTTGATCGTTGGTTGAAGCTATCATTGCCATTGAATTCAGTAATTTCATATTTCAAAATAGATTTTTTAATTTTATTTTCATTTCACCCATACTCATATTCACCTTTTCACATTCCGTAATGAAAAATGGAGTTGCCATTAAAAAAATACCGATGACGTCATTTCTCCTACACGAATCATTCTGTATATATGTATTAATTAAATTTGAAAGAATGCCCAAATGAACATAAAATTCGACGGCTTCGAGCGTTCTTTGCAAAAATTGTTCCTTTGATTTTTTTACGAATTTATCCACTACTTTACGAGAGCACTGATCTCCACAAATGAGAATACATAAAAATTCCCTCAAACAACCACAAATTTCCTCAAAAAAATTCAAATAAAATACACATATACCACCCAAAAATACCCCTCAAACATGAACTACACAATACTTCCACAAACCAAACCCTTTAATCAACCAAACAACTTAAACAACTCTACTTTCTAGACAGCATTTTTCTGAGCTGGTTTTTTCAGCTATTGCGCAGGGTATCATATCCTGCGTCACCCCCTTTTTCCAGACTAGTACTTTCATAGTAATAAACATAGAGACAATATACCAACACTAAAACAATAATCTAGATGTACTGAGTCATCGCTTCAAGCGGGGATGCACCCTTCGCCCTTCCGGGAAAGTCAAGCGTGTGTTCTTACATACTTGTATATAGCATTATGTATAGTAGCTCGTAATTGTATACAGTGCTTTTCTTCAATTTTTTGAACGGGTCAACTAAAAAAATTGAAACTTGGGATAATGAAATTGATGCACGAATACTATATTTTGGAGTAAAATTGACAGATGAAACTTTCAAGATGGCGACCTGGGAAAAAAATTAAATTGAAAGGGGGATCTTGTGACACATCCTTTTGAAGCTCCTGACGAATACTTCACAACCCTAGAATATAAAGTCAATATCTTCACCTACTACAAAATGGCGGAACATGCAATAATTACCTGAATACAAACACATTAATATCGATACATCTAGAAATATTTGTTTTTCTCTGCCATATAGCAATCCCAACAACCCGATAAGGTTTGATAGGTTATTTTTTGTTTGAACAAAAAATGACAAGGAATGTCAGTACGACAACGAACATCATTGTTCAGTTAAAATATTCCCATTTAGTTTTCGGTTTTACTAGTAAATAGGTACCACGTGGAATATCTCTAAAATGGTCAATTGTCGTTCATTGGAAGAAAAAATCGAAACTATTTTTATTTACGGTGCGACGCGTAACTTTCACGAAAACGAAAGAATTTTTAATAGCCGTTGCCCGAATCGTCCTATCTGTAGAAAATATTTAAGGGAATTCGTAATCAAATTTAGAGCTACCGGTAGTGTACAGAACAAAAAGCTCCCAGGTCATCCGTCCACTCCGGAAGAACAGCAAGTTCAAATAATTGGTGGAATGATAGTAAATCCTCAACAGTCTACTTCCTCCGTCGCGAATGTTTGTGAGGTGTGTCCTTCTACTGTGTGGAGACTTTTGAGGAGGAATAAGTATCATTTATACGAAATAAAAATGGTACACCAGTTAACTGAGGATGACCCTGATCGAAGAACAGAAATCTGCGAAATTATGACGGAAACCATTGCAAGGCATCCTACCTATCTCCACAATATTTGTTTCAGTGACGAATCTACATTTTATCTCAACGGCAAGGTTCACAGACGAAATTGCCGTTATTGGAGTGACACCAACCCTCACATTTTCCGGTAAACTCATACTCAATATCCAGAAAAAATTAACGTCTGGGCAGGAATATTGGGAAACCTTATTCATTGAACAAAACTCAACAGGGAAACTGCATTTGAATATGCTGGAAAATACTGTTGACCCTCTAATCACCGGAATCGTCGAAGCGAATCCTAATGAATTCGATATGGATATTGTATTCCAATAAGATGGAGCACCACCACATTACTACGGACAAGTAAGAAACTATTTGGATAATTCTTTCCCCGGTCGTTGGATTGGCCTTCGAGGTCCTACGGAATGGCCAGCCCGCTCGCCAGATTTGACACACGTAGACTTTTTTTATGGGTCTATTTGGAACAAAAAGTGTACAAAACTGAACTTGCTTCAATATTAGATATACGGCAGAGAATAATAAATATTTGTAGAAATATCGACGTTACTGTGTTCGAAAATGTTCGGCGTGAAATATCGGATAGGCTGTTCTTATGTCAAGCAGTTCAAGGTAACCATTGCGAGCATCTTCTGAACTGAACTTAGCTCCTTTCCTCAAATTATGAAGTTAAACGTCGATGTATTCAGGCAATTATTGAATGTTCCGTCATTTTGTAGTAGGTGAAGATATTGATTTTATATTCCAGGGTTGTGAAGTATTCGTCAGGAGCTTCAGAAGGATGTGTCACAAGACCCCCCTTTCAATTCAATTTTTTTTCCCAGTCGCTATCTTGAAAGTTTCATCAATCAATTATATTCCAAAATATAGTATTCATGCATCAATTTCATTATCCCAAGTTCAAATTTTTTGCGTTGACATGTTCAAAAAATAAAAGGGGGGATTAATGAAAAGCACTGTATATTAGATTAAGTCATACTGTATTTGCATTTCCCCTCTAATATTTTGGAATTTAACGGACGCGCTGTATACAAACCCTCTGTGTGATATATTTTTGAAATCACCTTTCCATGGAGATTCCAAAAATTCAATAATACATAGAGTGTTCCATTTGAAAAAAGTGTCGTCGTCATTAGTCAACGTGGATGACCCTGTATATTTAATTTTCCCTTATGAATATGGCAAATTGAGATTAGAAATCGACCTGTTTCAGGAGATTCCTCAGATATGGATAGTTTGCCTAAAAATTAATTTAAACAGTACTTTACGAAAGCACTGTATTTTCTCCCCATAGTCAGATACAAGAATAGCGTGACTCTAAATCGTTCACTATATCAAGGTTAGCATGCCAAGTGGATTCGAAGCAACGCGAAGCAAGGGGTAGAAGTTTCGATCGAGAAGAGACTGTAGGGGTATAATAATTAAAGTTTTATAGGCTTCGGATTATTTCAAGGAGGAGTTAATTATGCAGAAAGGGGCCATATAAATAAATTATCGGAGACGTTCGAATTTCCCGACGATGGAGTACTTGTTCTTAAATTGAACCATCGATTACTTCAAGTTTGTTCGAACATTTTCTCGGAAGATAAACGGTGAATTGGGAAAATCAACAGTGAATTATTATTTCTGGTGTTGATTGAGTATGTTGATCAATGGCAAAATTCGGTTCATCGTGCGTTTTAAACTCTCGAGCTTCTTGACAGTTTGTTTGGAGTTCTATTATCATACAGAATCGGAAGATGGAAACTCCAAATCCATAAGTTTGATATTTTGAAACAGACTGTGAAAAATTGCAATGGTGCTTCAGAGGGTACAGGAAAAAAGTCCTGTTCAGATAATTACCGAAACAAAAAAACATAATGATGCCAGAATTGAGAGATAGAATCAAACTTATGAACACACAAATTGACCTTTCAATAAACTCAACGCTTTGAAACACAAAAAGCAATACGGAAAAGGAATTATGATTGATTTGTTGAAAATATGAACAGGAATTATGAAAGTTCTTTAAGCAGACCAGTAGATATAAAAGCAAAGCAAGAAAACACAGATGCTGACCCACAAGAAGCCCGGAATTCCAAAACAAATGAAACACATTCGACAGCTTTGGTTGACTCAAAAAAGCAGGGAAATCCAAAATAACCGGAAAATATACAGTAGCTGAAATATATGAAATAAATCCCTCGCAGAATTGCACTAATAATATCTAGGCAATGACACTTCTTCAAAATAATATAATAACAATCAGGAAGCAGTGGAATATAAACCAAAATAACTCAGAAAAGAAGTAATTGTTGGTTTTTACATGGAATATTCTGTGAAAGGAGTACATACAAACTATTTGTTCTAATATATCACGTTTTCAGCCCCATACAGACTTATACCCCATACAGATTTATGATTGTGAATTTTTATAGCAATACAAGTACATGTAAGAATTCAAACGAGCGCCAATGGATTTTTTGTGTATGTGTGAAATTTCACTTCTACTTCGATGGAAGTATCCATTTCATTCACTAAATCAAAAATGTAGATCAAAAACGGAAAAAAAAAATTGTTAAACAAGCTTTCAGTGGTTTAATTTGTTTGAAAATATAAACATTCTCAATTGAATATTGATAGAAAGATTTTTCTGTGAATTGAAAAATCGACGATTAAAATGAAGTTATTTTTTGCGAATGTCTAACAGAAAACAACTACTTCCCCGGCTAAAGCCACGCTGGACATTGACCTACATCTGATAGATATTCTAAAGAGGCCCTAACTCAAAAAAAAAATCTGAAATTGAAAATTTGCATTTTCATTCAGATAGTTATTTGATTTTCTATTCCAGTCTCGATTAAAAACTCATAAAGATGAATGAGGCAAAGGAGAATGTTTTCCAAAAGAGAGTACTCACCAGAAATCATTCGTAACATTGACGCAGGAGAGACATCGCATTCACTAGGTCTTCAATACATTTTTGTCGACGAAAATCTATTTCACGCTTTCACGATCATCAGGAAGACCGGAAGAAATGGCAAACACATTTTCAAGCAGCAATCTCACTTTGCAAAGATGGAAAAAGTTAGAATCTTTTTTTTTTGGAGAGACACTTTGAAATTAGTGTTTTCTGACATTGAAACCTGTCATGGGGTATGATAGATTGATTTGTTGAAAATATAAACAGGATGTTCATGAAATCAGATGTGGAATCATCTACGACTGGAAGATAAACTTTAGTCACTATCTTCCATCGTCAAGATAACCTCTTGTGGGGTATTCATGTTGAAAAGGGAAACATTCTCAATTAAATATTGATAGAAAGATTTTTCTGTGAATTGGCAAATCGACGATTAAAATGAAGTTATTTTTTGTGAATGTCTAACAGGAAACAACTACTTTCCCGGCTAAAGCCACGCTGGACATTGAACTACATCTGATAGATATTCTAAAGAGGCCCTAACTCAAAAGAAAAAATCTAATATTGAAAATTTGCATTTTCATTCAGATAGTTATTTGATTTTCTATTCCAGTCTTAAACAGGAACTCATAAAGATGGATGAGGCAAAGGAGAATGTTTTCCAAAAGAGAGTACTCACCAGAAATCATTCGTAACATTGACGCAGGAGAGACATCGCATTCACTAGGTCTTCAATACATTTTTGTCGACGAAAATCTATTTCACGCTTCCACGATCATCAGGAAGACCGGAAGGAATGGGAAACACATTTTAAAAAGCAATCTCACTTTGCAAAGATGGAAAGAGTTAGAATCATTTCTTTCGGGGAGACACTTTGAAATTAGTGTTTTCTGACATAAAAACCTGTCATGGGGTATGATAGATCGATTTGTTGAAAATATAAACAGGATGTTCATAAAATCAGATGTGGAATCATCTGCTACTGAAAAATAAACCGTAGTCACTATCTTCCATCGTCAAGATAACCTCTTGTGGGGTATTCATGTTGAAAAGGGAAACATTCTCAATTGAATATTGATAGAAATATTATTCTGTGAATTGAAAAATTGACGATTAAAATGAAGTTATTTTTTGTTGAATGTCTAACAGAAAACATCTACTTCCCCGGATAAAGCCACGCTGGACATTGAACTACATCTGATAGATATTCTAAAAAGGCCCTAACTCAAAAGAAAAAACCTGAAATTGAAAATTTGCATTTTTATTCAGATAGTTATTTGATTTTCTATTCCAGTCTTAATTAGGAACTCATAAAGATGAATGAGGCAAAGGAGAATGTTTTCCAAAAGAGAGTACTCACTAGAAATCATTCGTAATATTGACGCAGGAGAGACATCGCATTCACTAGGTCTTCAATACATTTTTGTCGACGAAAATCTATTTCACCTTCCACGATCATCAGAAAGACCGGAAGAAATGGGAAACACATGTTCAAGAAGCAATCTCACTTTGCAAAGATGGAAAAAGTTTGAATCATTCCTTCTGGAGGGACACTTTGGAATAAGTGTTTTCTGACATTAAAACCTGTCATGGGGTATGATAGATTGAATTGTTGAAAATATAAACAGGTTATCCATAAAATCGGATGAGGAATCATCTGCGACTGAAAGATAAACTCTAGTCACTATCTTCCATTGTTCAAGATTACATCTTCTGGGGTATTCATGTTGAAAAGTAAAAGATTCTATTCCCGTCTTATTTAGAACTCATATAATATAATTTTCATTGCGGATTTTTTATTCACAGAAAAATATTTCTATTAAATATTCAATCGAGAATGTGTCCCTCTTCAACTTTCATTAGTTGTTAATGAAAACAGAACTAAAAAGTTAAGAATACAAATTATGAAAAAAAAATAAAGACAGGCTTTTATTTATACAAATGCAATGAAAAGGAAAAAATAATTCCTTTCATTGTTTGATCTAGGTTATTCTGTGAGTAACTGATTCAAAATCTTGCCGCGCAAATTACCTACTTTGTATCCGCTGCAAACTTCTGAATCTGTTACTCACAGAATAACCTAGATCAAACAATGGAAGGAATTATTTTTACCTTTTTAGTGCATTCGTAAAAAAAAGCTGTTTTTTATAATTTGTATTTTTAACTTTTTAGTGCTGTTTTCAACAACCAATAAAAGCCTGTTTTAAATTTTTTTTTTTCTGGCCATTTATTTTTATTTTTTAGTATTTATAATGTTGAATAACTAGTTCAGTAATTTCTGATTTATGTTTGAATTTTGACCAAAAAATCATATTCTCCGCCTCAAGCAATGGCCCTGTAGTTACAGACGATTATAAATAAAGTCGATAGTATATATCCGTTCATATTAATTGAAACTTCTTTCTTCGCGTTAGTTAATGGAAAACAGTGTCTGTCACTTTTTACTTAATCTGCTTCCGTGTCAGGAAACGAGAAAACTTCAAATCCTCCATCATTTATAATGTGCTCCATAAAAATCCTGCGAGAGGGAGATGAAAGCCTCACTTGACGTCCCATATTAAAAGTTTGTAATTCTGTTTTTAACGACGCAAGAAATTAAAATGGAGAAGTAATGGAGAACGGAGCGTTTTCTTATTGTTGCGGTGAGAATGAGATTACAACCATTTTCTTTTACAACTAGAGAACAGTTTTCATGACTTCGCCAAAGTATGGCCAAATATAGAAAGCGGTGAATTATTAACCAAGGTATTTCGTATGTTAAATAAAATGGTTATTTGAATATAAAAATACTATTCCACGTTTTTAAAACGGACTGAAAAATGAAAATAATTTCTCTTAGTCCCATACAGATTGTCATGAAAATTTGTTATTGTGAATTTTCAATAGCTATGAAAATAGTTGTAAATTTAAATAAAAAACGTGGGACACATGCAATAGATAACTGATGCATGGAAAGTCACTAAAAAAAAAATATTGCATTGCAAATGATATAAACTGTTTTGAGATTTCTCAACGACAGCTACTTCCTATACTCCCCACCATATTTATTGCACGTTTATCATTTCAAGTCTGACAAGTATTCTTATAGCTGATAAAACTTCACAATCACAAATTCTCAGGACATTCTTCATAGTCTAGTTCACAAGTACCATTCCATCCTGTTGGAGAAAGCCTCTACGTAAAATGATAACCAATGTGACATTGGATACGGAATTTTATCTAGATATGATTTACTCTTTATCCCATGTCTCGCAAATAAATAGTTCAAAAGTTATAAACAATTGGGCTCGACTTTTTCAAATATTTGGAAAACTATTGCAGATTTCGGAAATCTGAAAGAATATCCAAAGAGAGCAGGAAATTTCCTACAAAAAAGTCCCGGAAGTGTATCACCAATATTTATAATTTCAATTGAGCGGTGAAAATACGGGTGTAAACGGATGCTCGGATGCTTGAACAGAAAAAATTAACCAATTAAATATAAATATCAAGGAATGAAAAAAATCAGGCACTTGCTGGATAGTAGAATGAACAACATTTTTTCATCTCAATTTTATAATTAATTATGCTTCTGTTGATTGACAAATTTTTCCAAGTTGGAAGTAAAGAAAAAACCTCGATAATTTTTAAACCGGAAGACTGACATTTTTTTTTTAGCTGTTCTTTAAAGGATTTAGAAAAGATCCTCGGAGAAAAATTAAAAAAATTAATATTTCTATTAACAATTGAAGATGCTGAAAAAGTTGTTTTTTTATGTTGAAAGCCATACATTTTTTTTTAATTTTTTACAAATTTTTTAAAAAATTGTTAAAAAAAATACATTGTTTATGAAATAGTTCCTTTTTTTTGGAAATGTAGTTAATAATGAAAATGATGATTTTAGGAAAAAAATTGTTTCCTAAAAAATTTATTGCTTAAAATCGCACTTGTTAGTTAACAATTGTTTTGCAAGTAAACATCATTATTGAGGAACAATTTTTTTTAATCATGATTTCTGTTGTTCTTCCTACTCTGAAAAACAAAATTCCTTCAATTATTAATTCGTTTTTTAAATAAACAATTTTTTATAAACAAATAAATTTTCGCGCTATATTTTTTTAATACAACAAAAATGACCATGCGTCGTTTTTCAAGCAGAAAAATTGTATTCTATTTTGTATTTAATTTAAAACATTCTCCTGCTTTTAACTTTTTTTTTCTTGTTTCTTAATTTTTACTTATAAACTATTGATGATACCACGAGAACACTTAATGTCTCTATTGTTTTCCATAAAACGATGAACAAATTGGGCTTTCATTTTGAGCTCTTACTCAATTATTTATTTACTTTTTTGTTAGTATTTATAAAAATGCCTCGAAAAACATTTTTTTCAAGGGCTTTTAAATTTGAATATCTTGTAAACTATCAAAGGTTGGATAGAAATACTTCATTCTTTTTGTTCTTTATCAAACAATGAACAATTTCAGTTTTTGATTGAAGCTTAACTACATTATTTATTGAGTAGTGAGGAAAAATATTGGGGAAAAGGAAATTTTCTGACTTTTTCAGCTTTGGTATCTTAGAAACTAAAAGTAATATTGACATAATATATAAGTTTTAAAACTTTATTGATTACCTTATGCATTACTTTCGTACATAAAACAGTATTCGTTTATTTCTTTAATTTTTTTGCTTTTTTTTGGCTTGCTTGAGTTTCCTTGCTAGCTTCTTGTTGTTATTGCTGTTGTTTTTCCTGGGTTCCAATCACATTATCCTTGTTCACTTCGTCTCCCAACAATGGTCGTGCATACTCTGTAAAAAAATATAGCGCACAAATTTATTTTTTTATAACACATTTTTTATTTAATAAACAAATACAAAATTTAAAGATTTTTTTTCAGAATAAGGAAGAACAACAGAAATAATGATTTAAAAAATGGTTCGTAAATATTAATATTAACTTGCAAAAAAAAATTGTTAACTAACATGTGCGATTTTAAACAATATTTTTTTTAACGATGTTTCTCTTAAAAATAATTATTTTTATTATTAATAACGGATTCAAAAAAGAATTTGAACTATGTCATAAACGAAATGTATTTGTTTATAAATTTTTTGAACAATTGAAGTGAAAACAAAAATTTAGTGTCGGTGGTATCAGTGGATCCAGAATATGAATATGCTCATTTTGACGTTATTCACAAATAAACAGAAGGCTGTGTGTGATGGGAGTTTTGAAGGAGATTTTTTTCTGATTTTTTCCGTTCCCTAGTGAAATAAAATATATAATATCAGATAAACTATTATGTAAAATTAATTGATTTCATACAATTTCCTTACTAGGTTTCAGGGAAATGTTAATATCGACTAAAAATGAAAGTGGATACGTTCGTATTGCGGGAGATATTTGTTGATTTTCCCCGTGCCCTAGTAAAATAAAATATATAATATCAGATACATTTTTATATAAAATTGATTGTTTTCTATACAATTTCTCACTGGGTTCCGGGAAATGTCAATATTGATTAAAATGAAAGTGGATGTTCGTGTTGCAGGATATTTATGTTTTTTTTTTCCCGTCCTAGTAAAATAAAATTAATAATATCAGATACATTATTTTATAAAAAATAATTGATTTTATATAATTTCTTACTAGGTTTCAGGTAAATTCAATATTGACTACAAAAAAGGTGATTACAGCAAAAAATATATAACTATACTATACATATATAAATATTTTTTTATATTCTTTTAGGTTTAATTCTAAGAAAAAATAATATTAGCGGTAATAATTTGTTTTTCATATAATTCAGGAAATCGGGATATTTTATTCTTTATTCTAAATAGAATGTTGTTGGCGTATGTTGTCGGTTAAAAAATTAGTTTGTAAAGTTAGCCATGGATTCACTACTCCTGTCAATCAATATTTTATTTGTGGCATTATAAGTTCCTCATAACATTGTATACAATCATAAGTTAGTAAAAAAGTGATAATAAAATGAACTTTCAATCGTATGAATTGTGTTCCTTTTGCAAAGAATCACAGCCGATTGAAATGTACCATAAAATGTAAAATATCTACCATACCTAGTGGAAGAATCTGGATTAAATCCTGAGCAAGAAAACGTATTTAAAGAGATTGGCAATATTCTGCGTGTATTGTGCCTTCTTTTGCACACAAATCTAATACTCAAAGAAATAAACTGGTGTCTCAGTATTATTTTTATTTTATGAAATACAGGCATATTGTTAAAAAAAACACCGGTCCTGTGTTTTATTCACCACTCAGGGAAGAGGAGGTAGAAGTGGAATTCTTGAAGAATTTAAAATTAATTAATGATATTATAGAATGTACACCTTGATAAATTGTTGTAATATTCTCAACTTATAAAGTAAGTAAATAAAAAATATTGTCAATATTATTTCAATCTAATTTTTGTCTAATTATATGATAGCTGTCATGTGCCGGGAAATTTCCACTTATTAATTTTACGTCTACATGCTAATGCGGATTGAAAATTTTCAGAAAATTGGCTGGTAACCATAGTAACAATATCGAAATAAAGCATCTGACTGGTATAAAATTTCCCAGAGAAATTGACTAAGAGATTTGTGGAATCGAAATTTCAGGTTTGATTATTACTACTTTATATAGGTCTTGTTCTGGCAGTTTTGATAGTTTCTTGCATTCTCTCGGCTATTTTCTTGATAATGTATTGAAGACTAACAAATGACTAATATTGGAAGAAAAGTTTGTATTTCGTGTAAATTGGTTTAATTTCCTCAAGCAACGCGCTTTCGACTGAAAGCTATCTTCAGTGCTTGTCTGTCATATACAGAAATACGATAAAATAATAATCACCCATATTTCGTTTATTTATGAACTCACAATACACACAGTGCGGTCCATATGTATGGAATAAATTCATTTTTAGCGTTATTATGTATTTGTTTGAAAAAACCTGAAACAGTTCGATTTCTATTGTCAATTTGACATTTACAGTATGAAAATATTACCCGCTTCTTGCACACCCTCTGGATTATGAGCACCCCCTCAAAAATTTTGAATCATAAGGGGGGTCGTGTGGCACTTCGTTGTTGAAAGGGATTTTTATTCTCTGTTCAGCAATATCAAGTTTTTCGAATTTGGTGCAATCATAACTGAGAAAATTCATCGAGTGCGAGTTTAAATGACTTTCTATGTTTAGTTTCTGAGATATAAGCGGCCAAAGTTCGTAAAAACGTCGTATTGGATTGACAAAAAAAAACTGTTTTTTAGTCGAAATAAGACAAAGTAAGGATGAAAATGTATTGATCGGAACTCATAAACATGTTCAATTATAATCATATGGATGATATTACATTAGGGTGTATACGGATCATAGTCAAAAAAATCGTTTTTCGGGATTTTTTTCCAGCACTATTTCAAAACCAACAGGATATATTTTGTTAAAATATCATAGTTTCAGTCTATTGAGGCGAAAAAACGTGTTTTGTTTCTTGATGACTCTCTCTGTTTGAAATATATATTTTTTTTAATTATCGAGTATACCCCTATACTGGAAACAACTGACAGATCGTTTTTGATTACAAAAAAAGGAATTATTTGCTATCGCCCATTGAATGAAAGATTGGGTAACATTCTGATTAACTCAATTATTCAATATTACCTTTCATTTAAATAAAGGGTGCGTAACATTTTTATTTTAGGTCATTTACAATGTTTTTATTGAATATCTAGAAAACTGTTTCGTTAATTTGGAACATATTTTACTCACAAAATTTTGAAAATGTGGACTAACATATACCATAGCTTTATCAACTTTGCATGGTGCGTTTCTAAGATATGCATTTTTGAAGTTTTCGGTATTACGATATATGGGGTAACCTATCGATTCAACAAAATTTTATGGAACCTTTCGACACAATCAATTCTATTATAAAACTTTTCAAAATCTATAAACAACACAAACCACACTCAACAACAATTTGGAACTCAACAGTGTAGACACAAAAAAACGAATCATAAATGACGACTTCTAACATTAAAAGTCGATTGATATTATGGAAATTATAATATAACAAATCGAAATTGAAACCAATTAGTTATAAACAACATAATCAACAATTTATACAATGGAACTCTCAAAAAACAAACAATAACCAAAACCCAAATTCAAATAAAGTTATTAATATTGTTATTGATTGGTCTATTTGCGCAATCTAAAACATTTCTCAATAGTTTATGGCTAGGGTACTTTATTGTTTCTATTTGAAATTGATATGCGTAATCCTGAACCTGGACTATTACGCTGCCGCATAGCGTCTAGATTTAGGAATGCTATAAAGTATCAACAATGGATATCTTTTAGTATTATTCCTGATGCACCTGCAAATGAACGTATTCTAGGCAAAAGTGGAGCAAAAACAGTGGGATGCTGTTCCCATATTTGCAGCGTACTTTGGTACCTAGGATATGCTCGTCATCAAAAAACAATAAAGTACCCTAGCCATGAACTATTAAACAATGGTTTAGATTGCGCAAATAGACCAATGAATAACGATATTATAAATATTATTTGAATTTAGGTTTTGTTTATATTGCTTATAACTAATTGGTTTCAATTTAGATTCAGACTTCACTACTACAATACACTTTGAGATGTTCACTACTTAAGTGTTCACTAAAGCACGACGCGTGTTTCGCTAGACAATAGCTTCATCAGGTTCATTTCGATCTGTTATATTATAATTTCCATAATATCAATTGACTTTTTATGTTAGAAGTCGTTATCTATAATTCGATTTTTTTTGAGTCTATACTGTTGAGTTCCAAATTGTTGTTGAGTATGGTTTGTGTTGTTTATAGTATCAAATAATTGATTTCGAAAAGTTTTATAATATAATTGAATGTATCGAAAGGTTCCATAAAATTTTGTTAAATCGGTAGGTTACCCCATATATCGTAATACCGTGAACTTCAGAAAATGCATATCTTAGAAACGCAAGATACAAAGTTGATAAAACTATTGTAAATGATAGTCAACATTTTCAAAATATTGTGAATGAAATATGGTCCAAATTAACGGAACAGTTTTCTGGATATTCAATTAAAACCTTGTAAATGACCTAAAAAAAATGTAACACACCCTTTATCTAAATGAAAGGTAATATTGAACAATTAAGTTTATCAGAATGTTACCCTAACTTTTATTCAACGGGCAGTAGCAATTAATTCCTTTTTTTGTAATCAAAAACGATCTGTCAATTGTTTTCAGTATGGGGGTATACTCGAAAATTAAAAAAATATATATTTCAAACAGAAAGAGTCATCAAGAAACAAAACACGTTTTTTCGCCTACAATAGGCTGGAACTATGATATATTAATAATAATAATAATAATATCGTTTATTATGCATAAAGTACATTTTATACATAAAAGGAAAAGGGTTAGCCAAAGGCTATCTTCCACCCTTCCTAAAAATTATATAGTGTGTGTAAGAAAATAATGATAAAATTCAAAAGAAAAATACTTATTCACTACCAAAACAATGTTGAAAAAAACAATGTTAGAGAAAAAAAGAAAGAAATCAATGATGAAGAGAGAAAGGAAGAACAAAACAAAATTTATACAATCATAAATGTGCTAATGAAATATAACTTGTTGGTTTTGAAATAGTGCTGGAAAAAAAATCCGGAAAAACTATTTTTTTACTATGCCCCGTATACACCCTAATGTAGTATCATCAATAAGATTATAATTGAACATGTTTATGAGTTCCGATCAATACATTTTCATCATTACTTTGTCCTATTTCGTCTGAAAAAACAGTTTTTTCTTTGTTAAACCTACCCCAATACGACGTTTTTAGGAACTTTGTTCGCTTATATCTCAGAAACTAAACATACAAAATCATTTGAACCCACATTTTTTTCAAATGACTCATCCTACTATAACATAGTACAATTTCTTCCGATTCGACCGAGAGCCAATTTCCCATATGTTTTCGTGCGGGGTTCTTTGGAGCACTCACCAAGATTGGGATACCTGAACGCTATTACTTCGGAAGTCATAAGAAATGGATATCTAACCAGAAAATCTCCAGCACTCCGTTCATGCAACTCCTGACTAGCACTAATTTCGAATTAACTCATAGTCAACTCAAATGAACGGTTCTTCTTGGTATCAGACGTAAACATCGCGTCGTCGCAAATCAATCACAATTAGGGGCCGGAATAATAATATACGGCAACGATCTGTGTTATGTTGTTATTAACTGCAGAACAGGAGTAGCGAATATTTCATAGTCACAATGTTAATTACACCCGAAACGAGACGCGTGAAAATTGAAAGCTCCACATATTAATTTATTGTGCGCTCGCCTTGTTGTTGAATGTTATGTGAAATTGAACACTGCCATCGAATATTTGCTGCAAACATCATCATTAATATATTATTCGTGCGTTAGTGGGTATTAGCACGCTCCCCATACAAGTTTTAAGCACGAATAGTTCCTATTGAATTTTGCGGAATTAATTTCATTGATTCCGGTTTTTGTTCAGTACCGAACGTCGAAATCATTTAGAGATAACTACCCATTCCCAACTTAATTTTGAACGGATCCAAGCAACAATAGATTTCAGCCATCTACCGGCTTCCACATTTTTTTGAAATGTTTTTCGGAGAAATGCTGTCTAAGAGTTTTCATTAAGGCTCCCACAGACGGTGAGAGCTGTATACAAGTGGCGATACAAGTATATGAGATTTGTATCAAGTATCAACGTCTCCACACACGGCGACCGTGAAACATCATTTGCAAGCACGTGGTATCGCCGTTTCACGACAGTGATTGAGACGGTGATATTGATACCGTGATACTGATACAGCCACACACACGATGAGATTTGTATCACTACTACATACTACTAATAGTTGTATCCTCGGTCGAATATAGTCGATGTAGTGTGTGAATTCAAAATGCCTTTTACACGTGAACAAGTCATTGATATAAAAACTATAATCAAACAAACTATTACGGAACTTTTGACTGATGTCAAATTTATATCGGCTGTTGCTGTTGAAGTCCCACAAAAACACGGCATTGAATAATCATATGCGAACAGAATCGCAGAAGATAAAGATGCCATAAGGGACTTATTGGAAAATGTCCCAGTAGATACTTCCATTATTCGTGTGATCAGACTGGGTAAATTTGAGCAGAGCGAAAACAGGCCAATTGAAGTTTGTTTCCCTAACTCAGACGAAGCATTAACAGTGTTAAAAAATAAGAGGCTGGTGAAAGCTAACTCTGTCAAAATATTTGCCGATCAGACGAAGGCTCAAAGGGATTATTATTTCAGTATAAAAAAGCAACTGATGGAATATAACAACAGAGGTGAGAACAAAACTATTAAATATATCAATAATGTTCCTACAATTGTCGATCAATCAAAAAAACTAATAAGTCCTAATATACTATACAAAGTTGAGTTAATTTATTTAAAGGCTACAAGTTTCCTTGCTCATAAAGACCAGATTATTAGTGAAATATTCACCCAGCAATCGTTATATTGAGTGAAGCCAGATGTACAAATGATCATATAACAAAAACATTATAAACATTGTGTGTTGTCAAATCAAAACAGTGTGAAAGTATACAGTGCTAGTCAAAAGTCCCCTCCCCCCCTCGTATCTTTTGAACGGGTATACTTATAATAATGAAATTTGGAGGGTGGAAATAAACGGATGTAGGCTTCTCAACTGGTCATAACAGGTGAGGCAATAGTCATAAATGACGTCACAAGGCCACTGTGACCAATAATTTTAAATGGGACCCTATGGCAAGTGACAGCTCGTTTGAAAGGTATTGAAAATACCTATTCAGTCATACCAATTTTGTTTGGGTTTCGGCTGATTTTGATTGATAAATTGAAGAAATACGAAAATTATAGTTTCGCATTTAATTAATAAAGATTTAAGAACCAGTTCTTATAATAAATGTTCAAAATGTGCTCCATCTACTTCCTGGCAGTAATGCATCCTATTGCTAAACTCTTGTCGTACTCGTCCCAGTGTGTCAGCGGAAATTGCCCTACATTCTTCAACAATTCGTTGTTTCAGAATGGCAATACTGTCAGGTGCTGTAGCGTAAACCTTAGATTTCAAGTACCCCATAGAAAAAATCTAATGGTGTAAGGTCCGGTGACCGAGCTGGCCATTCGATCGAACCTCGTCGTCCAATCCATCTACCACGATATTCTTCATCTAGGTAACGTCTTACTGCACCGTAATAGTGTGCAGGAGCACCATCTTGTTGAAACGTTATTTCCAAGTTGTCGAATTCATCTGGATTATCTTCTAGAATTTCAAGAATTAACGACTCAATATCATTTTGTAACATCTCCAGATACAATTCACCGGTTAAGTTAGCATTGAGAAAAAGAGGCCCAACTATGTGGTTTCCCAAAATACCTGCCCAAACATTTACTTTTTCTGGAAATTGAGTATGTTTTTCACGAAAGATGTGAGGATTTGTGTCACTCCAATACCTCACATTTTGAGTGTTAACATTTCCATTGAGAAAGAAAGTACTTTCGTCACTAAAACAAATTGTCTGTATGTAGCCTGGTTGTTGGTTCATTTTATTGGACATAGTTTCACAGAATTCTAGTCTTCGGTCGGGGTCATCATCTGAAAGTTGGTGCACCATTTTTAATTTGTATGGATGAAATTTGTTTTCAGCCAACACCCTATGTACTGTCCTTTGACTGACTTCACAGATAGACGCAACTTGGGCTGTGGAAGAAGTAGGGTTTACTACCATTTCTCCAATTATGTCAATTTTTTTGTCATCACTAATTGTTGGTCGACCAGATCGTTTGGCATCTTGAACACTACCTGATGCTTCAAACTTCCGAAGAAGCTCCCTCAAATAAACCCTCGATATAAACAGTCGTTCCGCTGCATGGAAATTGTTTCTACATTCACCAATTATTAAGATAGCTGCTACTTTGTCGGCTACAGTACGTACCATTTTGCCTATGTAAACACTTAAACGTCTCGTTAAACAATAGCTTAGGTAAATTTTCAAGGTATAAACACTTTTGACAAGTAGAGAATTCAAAAACGTCAACCTTTTTGACAATTAACCAGAGGCGTACTTTAAAATCTTTATTAATTAAATGCGAAACTATAATTTTCGTATTTCTTCAATTTATCAATCAAAATCAGCCGAAACCCAAACAAAATTGGTATTACTGAATAGGTAGTTTCAATACCTTTCAAACGAGCTGTCACTTGCCATAGGGTCCCATTCAAAATTATTGGTCACAGTGGCCTTGTGACGTCATTTATGACTATTGCGTCACCTGTTATGACCAGTTGAGAAGCCTACATCCGTTTATTTCCACCCTCCAAATTTCATTATTATAAATATACCCGTTCAAAAGATACGAGGGGGGGAGGGGACTTTTGACTAGCACTGTATGTACATCATGAACAAAAAATTACAGATCACTCAATAATCAGTGTTAATTTTTACAAATAAAAAAATTCTTACTCGGAAATTAAATTATGACATTTTTCATAATAATAATCTTAAACTTATTGAATGTGAATGGTTGAGTTATTCAAATGATGTGAATGATATTTATGGTGATATTGAATCGAAGTGTAAATTTATTTTGGATGAAATGGCACCAATAGTTGAATTTGAAATTAAACATAATCAAGTCCCCTTGTATGATGACGAAATTGAAGCAGCGTCCAAAGATAGAGACAGAGCATATGAAGATTTCATTAAATATGATGGTAGTTCAAAAGCGGAGCTATGGAATCAATTTAAATTAAAACAGAATAAGGTTGTAAATATGTTAGGAATAAAAAAATCGCAATATTTCGAAAACAAAATTGATGCAAACAGGAGCGACGTGACACAAATGTGGAAAACTATGAAAATATAAATAAAAGGTGAAAGCAATATGTGAACTTCGAATGTATAAATTTCAGTATTGATAATTCCGTTTCTATAGTAAAAACTGGGTTGGAGGCGGCTAAAAACTTCAATTTATATTTTGTTTAAAGCATTGGAGATATTTCTAGATCTATCAGTAGTAAAATTAAATGGCCTACTCCAAATAAAACAATAGAACCGAGCTTTGTTGAATTCCAAAACATCAAACAGGTAAATTGAAATCCATCATATTCTCTCTCAAGAAAAAAGGTAGTGTTGAAGAAGTTATGAGTGTCAAATTCTTGAAGGCAACTTTCTATACGATTGGTTTTGCTCTGCTGAATCTCATAAATGCGTCACTCTCAAATGGAAACTTTCCCGAACGGTCGAAGAAAAGTACAATTACCCCCATTCCCAAAATCAGCAACGCAAGTGAAATGTCAGACTTTAGGGCTATAAATACGTTGTCGAATATCGAAAAAGTGTTAGAGAAAGTAATATATGAACAAATAATTCAATACTTTGATAAAAACCACCTTTTCATGGGAAATCAATCCGGCTTTAGAGAACATCATTCGTGTGAAACGGCACTTCAGCTAACAATTTCGAAATGGAAACAAGAACTAGACAATGGTAAATATATAGTAGCTGTATTTCTACCTTATAAGGGTATTTGAGACAATAGATAGGAGGCGTTGCCTTCAAGTATTTTGAAGAGTATTTAACTAATAGATCACAAGCAACCAAAGTAGGAAAATCGCTCTCTGATGAAGTTTCTTAGGGCCTCTAATTTTTACAATATATATATATATATATATAAATGATATAAATCACATACAGGGCCATGATTTCCTCAACTCATTTGCAGACGACACTCTGGTTGCTTGTTACGGCGGTGACCTTATTGAAACTTAGACTTCAAATGGGGGATGACAAAATTGAATGAGTATCTGAATTCAAATACCTAGGATGTATATGCTTGATGAATCGTTAACACTCAACAAGCATTGTGATAACATATACAAAAAGATATCAAAAAATATTTTTCTTATCTAGGACATCATCCGAAGTCTCAATATTTTAAAAAATTATATAGAACCATCATTCAGCCCCATTTCGACTATTGTTCAACCCTGTTATATCTATTAGATGTGAACAATATGCAAAAGTTACAGAAACTTCAAAACCGGGGTATGAGAATTATTTTGAGGTGTAACAGATATACTCCGATTCAATATATGCTTAACACTCTTGGTTGGTATGATGTAACGAAAATATATTTCTATTTAACTATGGTATTCATTTTGAAATATTAATCAGATCTATGAGCACAATACAAGGACAACTAATCTATTTCACATATCTAGAACAAGAACAAAAAATTCTATGAACTCGCAATTTTTCAAGGTATTGGACGATTTCAATATGTCACTCAACTCAAGTTGAAGTTATATAAAGTACTGGTGATATTTTGACCCCATCTTTACATTCGCGAGAGGAAAAGAGGAAGCCCTGGGACAGCCTGTATATTTTAGAGCATTTTATACATAGATAAATGATTTTACGGCTTCAAATAGTATGACAACTGATTACCTTACATATTATTTTCTTGTATCTTACGATTGTTATGTTTCCTTTGTATTAATAGTATTGTTTCAATTAAAAATTTCAAAGGACTATAGTCTCATATGCTGGTGATACAGCAATTATATACAGGGGCAACAGTTACAGGCCGATTCAGAAGAAGACCTAAAAAATCTTCAGATTTGGCTTAGCTACAATCTCTCAAGACTTAATGTTAAAAAAACTGAATTCATCCCATTTTCACCTAACAAAACCGAGCAGCCTCTTTACAACTCACTCATGATACATAGGTGCAACAACATAAACACATGCCACGGCCCAAATATAAAATATCTGTGATTATGGTCCGATTCTATTCAAAATTGGTATGTGGACAATTTCGGGGTCGGAGATTATGATTTTATTCTAAAAATTCATAAAATCAAGATGGCGGCTCCAAGATGGGGAACAATTTTTGTGATAATGTACCATTTCTATTCAAAATTGGTATGTAGGGGTTTTTGGATTTGGAGATTATGAATTTGGTCGAAGATTATTGTTTTTTTGTCAGAATTCATGAACCCAAGATGACGGGCGACTTAATCTTTAGATGGTCTCTCCATTGAAGAACTAGATAGCTTAGAACTTACAGAAAAAAGGCCTCATAATGACGATACATTGAAAAAAAGCATTGATTAAGGCGAACTTACTAAAACGCACAAAATAAAATAATTAATAAAAAAACCTATTTAAAAACAAGCTCTTATTCAAATGCACTAAAAAGCAAAAAATAATTGATTTGTCTGTTCGACGAAGGTTATACCGTGAGTTATATATTCAAAACCTTGTCGCTTTTGTATCCGAACTGAAAACTTTGCACGACACGCTCTTGGATTTATAACTCACGGAATAACCTACGTCGAACATCCAATAAAGCAATTATTTTTTACTTTTCAGCGCATTTGAATGAAAATTTGTCTTCAAAAAGGTTTTTTTATTAATTATTTCATTAAATAATATATTCATAATGTAAATGTTGTCATTAGGATGAATCTTCACATAGTATAAAATTACAAAAAGGGTAATATATCTATTTATATTAAAAAATTACTGACTTTCACAGAATGCATTTTTCACAGGATTTAAAAAAAATAATTATGTTCATTCAATTCGTTCTTGGTAACTATGTAGATTAGAGAGCAATATTCCAACAATAAAAATTTACCCTGCGAGCGATATTCTGAAGCTTTGAATGCATCCACCCAGTATCTCCCATTAAATCGAAATCAATCTAATCCTGATCCTTTCGAGACCATCCATTACAGACACATGCGGGCCAGACCAATACCGAAGTTTCGTATCATCTGTTTGATGCTGACGCGGGGAGAACAACTAATATCCGAAATCAGTTTCGGTATCATCAAAAATGAATTCGGGCTAAGTTTCCATGCAATACCAAGTTTCTGTGCGGTATTGAACAAGTTTCAATCCTCTATTACATGGTACTCGGTTTGTTGGTTATGTTCTATATAGTAACGAAACCAGGGTCGGCCTCAGAATGGATTCCTAGAATAGTAACTTGAAATGGATTTTTGAATAGAATTTGTTCAACTGAGCCTGTGAACGCACAATGCTGAGGTTGGCAAATATATTTTTTCAACGACCTCGTATTAGAGAGTCTGTTTAATCTACACGAAATCGATCAATAATGACCCCTACCCAGATAACACATGGACATCCAATGGATATCCATTGGACATCCTTCATGAATTTTATGGATATACTATGGACATCCAATTATATCCAAAAGATATCCTATGGACATCCGATGGATGTCCAAAGTGGAACAACCTGTACATCCTTAGAATATCCCTCAAGGAAATCCATAAGATATTCTCCAGAGATGTCCATAAGATATCTTTCAAAGATATCCATAAGATATCTTTCAGGAATATCCATGAGATATCCTTCAGGGATATTCAAAAGCTATCTGGAAGATACCTTGAGAGATATTCTAAAGATATCCTTCGGGGATATCCATCGAAGATAAAATATAGTAATAGCAATCTGGGGGGAAATGAAATAATTGTATTGAACAAAAAAAAATGTATTAATAAACTCTGGTATCAAAAAAATTCTCATAAACTTCGGAGTTATCAACAAATAAAATGTATATGTAAACTCTAAAATAAAACAGAATATTAAATGCAGAATAATCAAAAAATAAAGTTAAAGAAAAATAGAATGCTATTTTCTTCGTCCATCCAGGTGTTTCCTTTATTCTAGAAGATGACAGATGCCATTATTTGGCCTCTCTCAGCCAAGCCTAGATGGCTTCTTCAGTAGCTTTTTTATTTTCCGTCGAATCACTGAGGTCAGCCGCTTCTGAAATGATATATTCACGGGTATAATTAACGTTGAAATTTACAAAAAAATACTGAGAAATATTATGCTTTCTTTTGAATTCGAATACTGATGATGATAATATGTATACCACTGCCATAGTTTTTCTCTTTTTCTCTCTCCTAATTGGTATACTATGTCATATATATATATATATATATATATATATTTATAAATATATAGCATTTTTTACATAAACTTTTCTTGGAAAATTTGCATTCTCACTGAACTAGCAGTATCTTATGAGACAATACAAATTATCAAATGAATTGAACAACTGAATGGGCTTTTCACCTAGTGATAATTCAGCCAGTTTTAGTTGTCCACTTTTTTTTTTCTCCATGCCAGCTATATTTGGAAGCAAACATATTAGTGAGCACGGAAGAAAGGCATCGTTCCACAGTCATATTTTTGAGATTTCATTTAGGTACCTGAAAAAAGAGTTCTAGAATAGAAAAACATACAACTTTTTTTTTTTTTTTTATGTTCTGGTTCCCACGAAAAGGGATATCCTGTAATGTTCAGAGAACATCGTGGGAACCTAGGGAAAGAAGGTAGGAGTTGGTGTTCTTCTTAAATTTCTGAAGGTTGTATGCCTCGGGAACACCTCCCTAGGTAATGAGTTCCAAAGCCTCGCTGTTCGTTGGATGAACGAGTCTTTGGAAAGTGATGTTCTGCAGGTCTCCAAAGTGACCACGAAGGGGTGTGATGACTGAACTTGACGGGTTAATCTCGAAGAGACTGCCAAAGCAGGAACGATTGTTGATATTTCAGAAGAGCATCGCCCATGAAAATATCTATAAAATAGAGACAAATCGCCAACTTTTCTACGGTGTTCCAGACAAGTGAGCGAGTTTGTAAGTGAGGCATCACCGACAGACGAATTGCCCTTTTGGACAGAATCCAATAGCCCAGGATATGTTTAGGTGCCACACTCAAATATGGGAACAGTATTCCAGGACAGGTCGGATCTGTCCTTATAGATCATAAGCAGCTGACTGGGGTGAAATAGCTCTTGGCACGAAACAGAAAACCAAGTTTTGGGATGCACTTTGGCAATGGACCTCACGTGATTTTCCCAGGAAAGGTTATTGCTGATAGTAATACCAAGCATCGATATGGATGGCTTCAGTGGTATGGTTACTCCTGACAAAGTTATGTTAGGCACAGTGAGATCGGCTATTCTAGAGAAAAGACATGCTTGTGTTTTGTTTGCATTGAATTCTACCAAGTTATTAGATCCCCATTCGAGAATTGTTGCTAAGTCCATATTTATATTATTAACATTCATGGCTTTTTCCATGACCTTTGAAATAATAGATAGCAGTGCGATAGGTCTGTAGTTGCTAGGTAGGGCCTTTTTGCCTTTATTAGGGACTGGCTGTACTCTTGCAATTTTCCAATTGGACGGAAATACCCCCAAATTGTAAGAGTGGTTGAACAACTTGCAAAGAACAGGTGTTAGTTCGGGGGCACATTTCTTGAGAACAATCGGCGGGATTCCGTCAGATCCACAGGCTTTGTTGGTGTTGAGACCCAGCAAAATCTTTCTTATAGTACGTTGGCGAAAGGTGATCATGTCAATAGGTGTAATGTTCGGGGGTTGTTTTCCCGATTAATCCAGAGTGGAATTTCCAGCAAATAGGTGCGCAAAGATATTGGCTTTTTCCTGGGCAGTCGTTGCTAGTGTTCCATCTTCTTTGGTTAGGGAAGGAAATGAGCTGGAAGTGAAGTTTCTTCCCACAGCTTAAGCGAAAGACCAAAATGAACGGGATCCGTTAGGACATTCAGCAAGTTTTGATCTTATTTTGGCTTTGTGGGCATCTTTTGAGCATTCTATTGTCTCTTTACATATGCCTCTAGCCTCGACATATGCTGCTCTGGTCTCAGGGCCCGGATTTTTTAGCCATCGATGGTATGCTGCCTGTTTGGAAGCCACAGCTCTAGAGCAGTTTCTGTTAAACCAGGTCTTATCGGATGATGTTCTTCTTTCGGTATTCGGTATGTAAGTTTGCATCCCCAACATGATGATTTCAGAAATTGTCTCAGCACATCGTGTTGGATCTACTGAAGAGAAACAAACTCTTCCATGGAAACGCTGAGAAAAAACATACGGAGACCTTCCCAGTCGGCCGAATTGTAATGCCACATGAGACGGGGTGGTATTGTGCAGCTCGATGGTAAATTGAAAGAGCATGTTGTGGAGATGAGGGTGTGGTCAGAGTTTCCAAGTGGGGCACAAACTTCTATTCTATACGGGTCAGGATTGGTGGTGAGGAAAAGATCTAGTGTATTGGCAGACTGGTTGTTGACATCAGGTATGCGAGTTGGTAGCTCGACCAGTTGTTCTAGACCATGAGTGATGGCGAAGGCCTCGGCTTGACGACCTGCATCATCTGTTTTGTTAGAGAATTTGAGCCAGGCAGCGTTATGTACATTGAAGTCTCCCATGATTATGGTTTCAGCTGTTGGATGGTTCTCCTGAATGTAGTCCAGTTTGAGTGATAAAAACTCAAAGAGGTCGTTATATGAAGGTTCATTAGGTGATAGGTAAAGGCAGCAGAGGAACTTAGTCAGTTTGGTATCAGATAGCTTGAACCACATCACATCAAAGTCTTTCGGTTCCAAACTCTCTTCACGCTGGCATGAAAGGTTAGCCTTGGCGTAAAGGCAAACTCCACCTTTGAACCTGAATCGAGAATGGAGTTCGTAACCAGGACAAAGCATATGGACCTTGTTGGTGGACGAGTTTACTTGTGTTTCTGTTAGAGCCAGAATATCCGGTTTTTCCGTCTGTAGGTGATGGTGGACGTCATTGATGTTCTTGTTGAGTCCGCGGATGTTGCAAAAATTAATTTTTAATGTTGAGTCCCCTCGAGTACCTCTCGCCCGGAAATCCGAATGGAGAGGTATTTTACTTCCGGAGTGTTTTACTCTAGGAGACTTCATCATTATTACTATTATCATCATTATTACTATTAGCTGAAAATAAAGAAGGAATTGGGGAAAAGGAAAGAGGGAGACCGGAAAGTATCGACCGAACACTGAAACATGGAATGGTCCATTTCACAGCACACAAAGTCGATATGGTGGTATTTCACCGGGCGATGAGACCATCTTCCACCTACGGTTATTCTTTTAGTCGCCTCTTACGACAGGCAAGATTTACCATGGGGCTATTCTAAAGCCGACCCCATACGAAGAATCTAGATTCATTTTTATTATATAGATTTCGGTGAACATTTGTTTACTTTCAAGAATCTCTGTGGGTTAAAAAAAAATCTTCAACAAATTTTCCTTTTAAGAATAACAATGGATCAGTTCTTACAGTAATATTGTCAGACACTTTTGCTGCTACGGAACAATAGAATGAGTTTAATTATTCTTAGCTCAAGTTTTTTCTTGCTGTATCTACTTTTTCCGTTCCTCGTAATTCATTGATGATGGGCCAAGTTCCCCTTTGATTATTTGCAGACCCAGCTATTCTGCTTGAGTAGTATGTGATGGCTCTTTTTATAACTCTTCTGTAAATGTTTCTGTATCTATAAAACTAGAAATCTATGAAAATATCGTCGACCTTTTCCTAATTTGATGCAAGGAACGCATATTTTTAGGTGACTTTCGAAGTCCTTTGGTTAGCCACGTTTTTTTGTTTCTCTTTCCAAAACTCTACGCCCTGTTGAAGTTTCACTTGACCAGCAAGTGAGACTAATAACCAGGTAGTCTGCCCTTGCGCGACTCGCTACACATAGTTCAAAGCCTAGAAAAACCAACTTGCTAGCCGTTTACTTCTTTACTCTTCCCGCGCCCCGCGTTACAATCGTTTTTGTGCGTTTGTCGCGTACAGTTAGTGCTAAAAGCCTAAGAGAGTGTAATTTACGTGTATGATGACTGTAAAACTATCAAGTTGTGAGTTATAATCATAAGTGATTGATTGCAATATTTCAGCTTTCTGGAAGCTTGTTATGATTCCAAGTCGATACTTTATAGTGGAAACAGCACTGCTGCAGTTGATATCCGGCAAGACAACAACAGATTATTTGGGGTTAGGTTTTTCTTTATTTTGTTCCTTGGCGTCTGTCCATTTTTGGAACAAAGAAATGAGTTGTTTTGTGTTTATTAATCGTGTGGATATTTATTTACACAATGTTGATATGGTGTGAGGTGCGCAAATATAACACTTTTTTGAGCTATGAAGAATGACCGAATACGAAATGGAAAACAGAATGGTTCGAATTCAAATATATGTTTGAAACTTTGCGAAATAATGTAGGCACTATCTAGTATTGAGGAGGCACTATCTAGTATTGAGGAACTTACCTACATAAGCTTTGAACCTTACCTACATAAGCTTTGAACTTCGATCCAGTTCCCAAATATTCTTCCGAAAGATTCATTTTTTCAGTGCAATCAAAAATGTTCGAATCTACTGATGAATCATCTTCATCACATGTCCACTGTTGTAGGCATTCACACCATTTTTAATCTGGGCACTGTGACATTTGAAAAACTCGTGTATTGTGGCAAATGTAACGAGGTGCTTTTCAGCATTTCTGAAAATATCGAAACTCAAACAGCAAACACATAAATGCATTGGAAATGATGGATTTTTATAGGTTATGTCCTTCTCGATTGATATTTACCTGTATTCGGTCAATATATAATTCCCTTTGGAAACAATCAATTGCTGAGGATGAAAACCATTATGTCCAGACCAACAGGGTATCAAAAACGATAGAAAATAGAAAAAAAACACGACTTTTGTTTGGATTCAGTGCTATGACTATGACTTTCGACCTTCCTCAACAAAATGACAGACGTCGCCGGTAATTATGCGTATAGTATGGCCAGGCTGTCGCAGACACATGTATATCTGTTCTGTGGTCGCAGAGGTTCCCCGCGACAACATATTTTTGAAAAGTTACAATTTGTGTATCTACGAGAATATTTACATCCATTTATGATTGCTTTGGATATCTCATGGCTATCCCTAGGATATCTTCTGAAGGATATCCATTTCAAATCAAGTAAAAAAACGAAACAAGATTTTTTCAAAAAAATTTATCTATATGTACGAGCATGAAAGAAGCTCAGAAATTGACACAATAAAAATCAATCTTGCAATTTAAACTTATCCATATTTGCTCCGGATATCTTATGGCCATCCATATGATATCTTCCGAAGGATATCCATTTCAGATCCGTCGACGGATATCTTATGGATGTCCATTTCAAATCCAGGGATATCCCGACCAGAATTGGGCATGGAATGGATATCCATAGGATATCCTGTGTTATCTGGATATTAACGTTCAATCCCTCTATTAATGCATAATTGCGATATATGCAGCCAAACATTCACCGTTATCGACCTTTGATAACCTATTATAAATTAATAAATAAATCAAAATGTTTATTCTTCAATTATTGAGTACAATATAAATTATTACAGGAATTAATTTTTTTACAAATTAACAGATGGAATTTACACAATCGCTTGTACGTGATTTCATATGATTTCGTGTACATGTGGTTTTACATATAAAATAAGAAGTAAACTATAATCTAGAATATTTGGTAACAACAAACACATATCTCTACACACGTATGCCTAAACACAAATATACACACATATATTACTTATTCAGGTAAGTATGATTGATAAAAAAATTAAACCAACGAAATAATCAACTGAAAAGCAAAAAAAAAAAAAAACATTCTTAGTCTTAATGATAATTGAGCTCCTAAACTAATGTGAGTAACTAATTTTGATTCGGCGCCAAACAAACAATTATCGAAGATCATTATATTACTTTGGAAAAGTAATCAAAACGCCGCTATGCATTTCGCTTCCATCATTTTACGCTTTACCTTATTCAATTGCTAGTTTGTTTGGCGCCGACTCAAAATTAGTTACTCACATTAGTTTAGGAGCTCAATTATCATCAAGACTAGGAAGGTTCATTTTATTTTTTGCTTTTCAGTTGATTTTTTTGTCGGTTTAATTTTCAGTAAAAAAAAATTTATTTTTCAATTTCTTGAGGCTGAAATCTTCTAATTACCACCTACTTGATTTTTGATAACTTTCAAAATACTTACTTACCTAGCTTACTTCAACTATCAACTGTAATTTCGTATATGATTATCTACTTTAACTATTTATTGTTATCTAGCATGAATTATTTTTGAAAGTTCTGGTTACTTGATTCCATCACTTTGGTATATAATTCAATCCTTTCAAAGAATGTAATTATTGTGTCGGATGCAGGAGGATCTGTCAATGTCAACTACATATGTGTGCCAATGTTCACAAGTGAAAAATCAATCATCCCCTATTTTTCTACCCCTAGGGGTGGATTATTTCATTCCAAATTGAAATATGATCATTTATGAGGTATACCCTATCTAATGAAGGGAGAATCATCCGAATCAGAAAACCCACTACAAAGTTATGCCTGATAGAATCGGTTAACGGTACAAAATTCAGAGGGTGAACGATCAATATCCTCCATTTTGCTACCCTTAGAGATGGAGTTTTTTGTTCAAATTCGAATGGGACCAACTTCGAAGTACACCCTATCCAGTGAAAAAATAATCATCAGAATCGGACTCTTCCGTGAAAAGTTATGCGTGGTCATACAGAAAAAAAAATTAAAAAATATACGCGTCGAATAAAGAACCTCCTCCTTTTTGGTTTCGTCGGTTGAAAACTGTAGATATTGGAACAGAGAAAATCCTCATTGGATGTGAGGATCACACACAATATCCTAACGAAGTAAACGTTTGGCCTGGTATCATTAACAACAAAATTATTGGCCCTTATTTTGTTTGAAGGCACAGTTAATGGTGATGTTTATCTAGATTTTTTGATGAAATTTTTACAGAGCCTACATTAAAAATATTTTTTCCTGATGTTAATCCAAATGCGATAGATAGATCAATTTGGTACCAACAAGACGGAGCTCCACCGCATTACAAACGTATTTTAGCGATTACTAGAACGAAGTTTCTCCTAATGTGTGGATTGGAGGAATCGTTATGTCATGTCCGCCTATGCGGATTGTTGGGCGGACACGACATAAATTAAACATAATCGAGCTCATCAGAAAGAAACATTTGCGAACAATATCCATTTAATGAAAGAAAAAGCCATATGAAGGGGATAAGATATGAAATGAAATGCATAAAGCACACACAAAGTCGTCTTCACAAAAGGTTCAATATGAATTGAAACAATTGGTAGACCGACGGCGAAAAACAACTACTTTAAAAAATTAAATATTCACCTGACAATCCATGCAAACTTCCATATAAATGGATATTGTTCGCAAATGTTTCTTTCTGATGAGCTCGACTATGTTGAAATTCATGTCGTGTCCACCTAACAATTCGCATACCGGTTTCAGGCTTTTTTGGCCCTCATCAGTACGGAGTAGTCACCAGCCAGAGATACAGAGAGCTCTGGCCGAAGCGAGACACAACATAAATGATATCATCATCGAGCTTAAAACATCTTAAGGTGCGTCGGAAAAGATAACTTTCAACCGGCGACACCTAGTGACAGAAAGAAACACTCCATACAATTCTCCTACCTCGATAGGATTCTAAATGAAAGATCTCAGTAGGAGTGGCTCAAAATGCCCGACTGGCATATTTCCCTTTTCGTGGGAATCAGAACATAGAAAAAAAAAAAAATTTAATGAAGGGGATAAGATATGAAATGAAATGCATAAAGCAAACCGGTATGCGGATTGTTAGGTGGACACGACATGAATTCAAACATAGTCGAGCTTATCAGAAAGAAACATTTGCGAACAATATCCATTTATATGGAAGTTTGCATGGATTGTCAGGTGAATATCATTTAACGTTCTGCGTGGTATGTGCTAGGAAAGTAGTTGTTTTCGCCTGTCGGTCTACCAATGGTTTCAATTTATATTGAACCTTCTGTGAAGACGACTTTGTGTGTGCTTTATGCATTTCATTTCATATAATATCCATTTATATGAAAGTTCGCATGGATTGTCAGGTGAATATCAGTCAACGTTCTGCGTGGTATTTACTAGGAAAGTAGCAGTTTTTTGCCTGGGGTCTACCAATTGTGTTTCAATTTATATTGAATCCTTTTGTGAAGACGACTTTGTGTACTTTATGCATTTCATTTCTTATTTAATCCTCCTTCACTTGGCTTCTTCTTTCTTTAAATATATGCCGGTCGGGAAACTTAGCCACTCCTACTGAGACGGAATCTTCCTTTAGAATCCTATCAAGGTGGGAGAAATGTATGGAGTGTTTCTTTCTGTCACTAGGTGCCGCCGGTTAAAAGTTATCTTTTCCGACGTACCTAAAGATGTTGTAAGCTTGATGGTGATTTTATTTATGTTGGGTCTCGCTTTGGCCAGAGCTCTCTGGATCTCTGGCTGGTGACTACTCCGTACTGATGGAGACCAGAAAGCCTGAAACCGGTATGCGGATTGTTAGGCGGACACGACATAAGTTAAACATAATCGAGCTCATCAGAAAGAAACATTTACGAACAATATCCATTTATATGAAAGTTTGCATGGATTGTCAGGTGAATATCAGTCAACGTTCTGCGAGGTATTTGCTAGGAAAAAAGTTGTTTTTCGCCTGTGGTCTACCAATTGTGTTTCAATTTATATTGAATTCTTTTGTGAAGACGACTTTGTGTACTTCATGCACTTCATTTCTTCTTTAATTTAATTGTAAAATAAATTGAAAAATACTTCCTAAACATTATGTGACATTATTTCCCTCATTCTACGTAAAGTATCAAAATTTTACATTTTCCAAATAAATTTTCCCAGTTACGATTGCACCAAATTTAAAAAACTTAATATTGCTGAACAGAGAATAAAAATACCATTCAAACAGAGTGCCACACGACCTCCCTTCTCATTTAAGTTTTTTTGAGGGGGTGCTCATAAATTAGTAGGGGTGCAAGGAGGGGGTTATATTTTCATACTGTAAATTGTCAAATTGACAATAAAAATCGACCTGTTTCAGGTTTTTTTAATCAAATACCTAATAGCGCACAAAAATGAATTTATTCCATACCTATGGACCGCACTGTATAGCTTCTTCGGATGATACCACCTCTAGACATAACGTTCTAGGGACTGTGGGAGTGGCCTAGGGACCATGATCGGCAAAGATATATAAATTTTTTCGAATCGTATTTCTAATGAAATCTACCTAAAACACTGTTTCCACATCCATCACCACTGATTGTATGCTGTCGCTAGAGTGAAATGTTCTTTCAATGCTGGGGTCATAAATATTTCATGAAATTATTAACTCAAAATGTATATAGGACATTTCCAGAAAGTGCAATTTCAGTGTCGGCTTTGCGGCTTCTTGACGCGGAAATTTCTGAATTCTAGACGAGTTTCCCTTTCGGAAAGATGCCTGTCGCATTCTTACTATAATTTGTGACTAGTAGTGAGGGATGAATAATATATCAGGCGAACCGGGAAGTCTGATGTGAGACATCCACTTCCTTTAGCTCCGACGACTTGTAAACAGTTGCCGGTGTTTTCAGAACGGGGTGCTCGCTTTCAGAAAACCAATTGGGCTTCGGAGGAAAATGATGGGGTGTTCAAAGAAGTTTTCCCATTTGAAGAGTATTTTACAGAGTGTTAATTGAATATGTGAACAAACTCCGTGCAATAATTTCTTCAATAAGTTCACGACGGAAACTTCACATGATGATGATTAATGATAATAATAATCGACTTTTATTTATTATTTCAATATTACATAATAGGCGAAGTTGAGCTAAAGCTCTTACACTTAATCTATTGGGCATTATAAGAATAGAATGTAACTGAACAATAATATACAGTGCTTTTCTTCAATGCCCCCCTTTTATTTTTTGAACGGGTCAACTCACAAAACTGAAACTTGGGATAATGAAATTGATGCATAAATACTATATTTTGGAGTAAAATTGACAGATGAAACTTTCAAGATGGCGACTGGACACATCCTTTTGAAGCTCCTGACGAATACTTCACAACCCTAGAATATAACGGCAATATCTTGACCTACTACAAAATGACGGAACATTTAATAATTGCCTGAATACATCGACGTTTAACTTCATAATTGGAGGGAAGAAGCTGAGTTCAAGTCTCAGAAGATGCTCGAAATGGTTGCCTTGAACTGCTTGACATAAGAAAAGCCTATCCGATATTTCACGCCGAACATTTTCGAACACAGTAACGTCGATATTTCTACAAACATTTATCATTCTCTGTCCAATATTGAAGCAGGTTCAGTTTCGTACACCTCTTGCTTCGAATAGCCCCATAAAAAAAGTCTACAGGTGTCAAATCTGGCGAGGAAGCTGGGCATTCCGTAGGACCTCGACGGCCAATCCAACGACCGGGGAAAGTATTATCCAAATAGTTTCTTACTTGTCCGTAGTAATGTGGTGGTGCTCCATCTTGTTGTAATACAATATCCATATCGAATTCATTAGGATTCGCTCCGACGATTTCGGTGATTAGAGGGTCAACAGTATTTTCCAGCACATTCAAATACAGTTCCCCTGTTGAATTTTGTTCAATGAATAGAGGTCCTACAATATGGTTTCCCAATATTCCTGCCCAGACGTTAATTTTTTCTGGATATTCAGTATGAGTTTTCCCGGAAAATGTGAGGGTTGGTGTCACTCCAATAACGGCAATTTTGTCTGTGAACCTTGCCGTTGAGATGAAATGTAGATTCGTCACTGAAACAAATATTGTAGGATGCCTTGCAATGGTTTCCGTCAGAATTTCGCAAAATGCTGCTCTTCGATCAGGGTCATCTTCAGTTAACTGGTGTAGCATTTTGATTTTGTATGGATGATACTTATTCTTCTCCAAAAGTCTCCACACAGTAGAAGGACACACCTCACAAACATTCGCGACGGAGGAAGTAGAGTGTTGAGTATTTACTATCATCTCACCAATTATTTGAGCTTGCTGTTCTTCCGGAATGGACGGATGACCTGGAGGCTTTTTGTTCTGTACACTACCGGTGGTTGTAAATTTGGTTACAAGTTCCTTCGAATATTTTCCACAGATAGGACGATTCGGGAAACGATCCTCAAAAATTCTTTCGGTTTCGTGAAAGTTACGAGGCACACCGTTGATAAAAATCGCTTCGATTTCTTCTTCCAATTGACGAGAATTGACCATTTTAGATATAGTTCACGTGGTACCTATTTACTAGTAAAACCGAAAACTAAATGAGAATATTTCAACTGAACAATGATGTTCGTTGTCGTACTGACATTTCTTGTCATTTTTTGTCTAAACAAAAAATAACCTATCAAACCTTATCGGGCTGTTGGGATTGCCATATGGCAGAGAAAAACAAATATTTCTAGATGTATCGATATTCATGTGTTTGTCTGCAGGTAATTATTAAATGTTCCGCCATTTTGTAGTAGGTGAAGATATTGACTTTATATTCTAGGGTTGTGAAGTATTCGTCAGGAGCTTCAGAATATTGTGTCACAAGACCCCCTTTCAATTAATTTTTTTTCCCAGATGACGCCCAGTCACCATCTTGAAAGTTTCATCTGTCAGTTTCACTAAAAAATATAGTATTTATTCATGCATCAATTTCATTATCCCAAGTTTCAATTTTTTTACTTGACCCGTTCAGAAAATAAAAGGAGGGGGGGACATTAGATTGTGTGATGGTATAAATTGTTTGTAGTATACATATACAAGCAACATAGTTGGAAATAAAATAGGATTAATCTGATCACATATTGAATTTTGATCTCAGTTTCCTTTTGAATGCGGATTTTGAGAATTTAAGGAGGTCTTCCATAATCGTACTGTGGTAAAATACAGCTGAGAGGGAGAAAGGAGGATTTTCTGAACACGGCTGACGAATGACGAGGGATGTGTAGGTTTTGATTAGTTCGAAGGTTGAAAGAATGGAGTTCTAATCTCTCCGTCAATTTATAGAGGAACAGGTGATTTTGATTTCAATACTGTGTAGGTGATGTTACAATAGTTATATTCCCTGAGAACAGACATTGGTATCCAGCCAAGACTGGAAAATGTGTTCGAATTTTCGTATCCCAGAGATGAAGCGAACACAAGAGTTTTGCACGCATTGTACATTGGATTGGTTTGCCGAATCCAAGAAGGGGACATAGACAGGGTCTCCATAATTGAGGATAAATGGTATAAGTGATTGGGAAAGAAGCTTTTTTGTACTAGGGGACCAGTTTTGTCTATATCGATAGAGAACTCTGAGAGTGACATAGGAATTTATCACATCTGGTTTGCTTCTCAGAATACAGGGCGAAAAATAAATCTGTATTACATTCTACAACTTTGCTGGCCCTTACTGCAAATATGGACTGTCTTCAGCAATAGTTATTTCAAATTCTAACTTCTAGCCTCGTAATAGTGCAAGCAACACTCTTTCATATCCAACACACTTTGTCCGATGTGATCCATTCCCAAACAATCCGAGGTTGAAAAATATTCGGGATTGAATAACATTTGAACAAAATGAGTATGATAAACATCTGAGCTTGCTGATCCAGATCATAAAAATATGGGCCGATTATTTTCGGAGGGCATATTCCTGACAATATATATATATATATATATATATATATATATATATATATATATATAACAAAAATAATGATAATAATATTCATTCCCCATTCAATTTTACACCTAAGTAATATTGGTTGCATATTACAAAGTAAATAAACACGAAGATGATCCACAAAGGCTAACCTGCGCGTATATCGCTAGGGTTATTTTGCATTTCGTTTTCATTTGAAAGATATGATTGATTTATATGTAAAAATTGACAAAGTATAATAAAGTGAAAGGACGATGATGATAATAATACAATCCTGATAATACAATACTGATAAAGATGCCAAATAGCACTGCATGATGTATAAACCGGTTATATCACCAGGATTAGGTAGGTTGAACATTTCATTAATATAAAGTATAGAAAGAATCGGCCCTAAAACAGTTCCCTGAGGAACTCCATATTGTATAGTTTTTTTATTACTCAAAGCATTACCTATTTGTACACATCGCTGTCGATTATTCAGATAGCTATTAATTAGATTTAGTGATTTTCCTCTAAATCCAATATTTTTGAGGGATTCCATTAAATTTGGATGGCTTACGCTGAATCGATGAAGACACAGATTGCTGGTTCCTTTGAATCTACCGCAGTATAATTGTTTCTGATTAATTCAGCAATTGCATCTTGCGACGATTCACCCTCTACGAAGCCATATTGATTCTCTGAAATCAACTTGTATTTTTGTACCAAACTAATTATTCGTTTCTTTGATATTTTTTCTCGATTACTTGGCTGATATTGGAGAGAACTGAAATTGGCCTATAATTTGAGAGATAACTTTTTTGCCTGATTTATACAGGGGTTTCACAATAGCAATTTTTTAAATTTCTGGAAACACTCCAGTTTCTGAAACCATATTTGTGATTGTTGATATAAATATAAACATAAAGGAGGAGGAATAATATAGTAGTACACAAAAAAAAAGGATGTTTGAATGTAGTATTTTGATTTATTTGAAATAAAAATACTTGTTTTTAGCAATATTCATTTCACTCAAACATTATTGTTTCGAATGAAAAAAATTGGTTTATTTCACTCAAATAATAGGTTTGTTTCAGTTTTGATCTTGAAAATGATTCAAAGCAATGCAATTATTTGATTGTATGTAGTATTTCGATTCATTTGAAATAAAAATACATGGTTTCAGTAATATTCATTTCACTCAAATACAATATTGAAGAGACCCGAAAAAATTTACACGCCCAATTATAATAATCTGAATTTCTTCACTCACCATCGCAGAAATTTAGTCAACATAAAGTAATACCGACTTATTAATAACTTTCATGGTATTGAAAAATATCTTTTCAGATTTGATAATGTTATGTAATCGAATTATAATTACACATAAGTCGTATTGAAATGAAAGAAGTTAGATAATTCCTGAGGTAAGGTAAGTGGATTCTCAATATAGTTTTTAGTCTCATGTTGTGTTGTTAGGAAACCATTATTTGAATTCTGAGAACATATTCAATACATATAATATCGGCAGAGTATTTTTGAAGTATAAATATGATTAATTGAATTTTTTTTTCGTAATGTGGGTACCAATGAATAGAATTAATAACAACGCTGTTATGAATATTCCAATTATATGTCTATTTCAAATGTATCCAGAGTATTCCATTTGAGAGTCAAGTAATTTGAATTTGAGTATTTTATTCGATTCAGTATTTCACTTGTTTTGACTCAGTATTTCATCTGTTTCGACTTAGTATTTCATTTGTTTCGACTCAGTATTTCATTTGTTTCGATTTAGTATTTCATTTGTCCTGATTGATAATTTCATTTGATTCGGTTAATTTTTCAACCTGGTGTAGTTATTCCATTTGGGTCGGATACTGTTCTTTGTTCTAGATATTTTTAATATTTCAAAACACTACCAATGTTGTCAATAATAAATTTCCACAAAAATTGTTGAAGAAAATCGAGAACCTCAGAAACCAGTTCTCAAAATATAAGTACATCTTGGTAATTCTTTTATATTTACTATTCAGGTACTCAAAAAAGCTAAAACATAATGCGGGGATTTCGAAATGTTGAGATAAAATCAGTTGAATTTGAGCAGGGTTGCAAATAAAAAGGGCCAACAATATTTGATTTCAACATTTTCAAAATGCCTCTATACACAGGCACATTTTTTTTCGTGTTGTGTTTTGAACTACTTTCTCTCGAAGAAGAGTCGATCAAAAATAGCTAAATCATTAATAATAATTTTTCTTCTCGAATATTTCAATCATCAGGTTGTGGTATGAAATAACTGCAATATGTAAAACTGAATGAATTTTCAGATCACAGAGAATGAAACTGTTAATGAATCAATTCTGGATGACACACCAAGCAAATAAAAAAGCATAGAAGAGGAGGAATGCACTACTCTTCTAAAATATATTGAAGATTCATCTTCAGCGTCACCAACCCCTTCTTGTTCCAAAAGTGAAACTACGAAACTCCTCGAAACCAAAGAATAGTTTTTCTTTTGTACTTTTGATATATAATGACCTAAACATTTTAGTTGTTCAAAACAGTATCGTAATTTCAAAATAGGTTTTCATTTGTCTTTTCATAAATTTAATAAATATTCTAACCAATTGTTTTTTATTTAACCCCTGTCCATATGAATGGTCCGTTATCAGAGAGGGTATAGTAACTGCAGAAATATTGGCAATATTTCGGGAACATAGTATTAGTTAAAATTACACTAGGAGTTCCTAAACATTTTTTCCCGGAGAGCGCCCCTGAATAGAGCTTCATAAAAACGAGTTGGCGCTAATTTATAAATAATTTCGTCAACTTCTATGAAATTCCTTTGTTGTACATAATATGTGATTGTTTGAAAAAAATTACAAATATATTTGTTTGTCACCTGGAAAGCCATCGGTGGACAACATAACTTTTATGTATCAATTATTCAACTTTTTTGTTCTTTTCTAATTCACGCAAACGCTAGTCCACCCTTTGTTTCTCTGGTGAGATGAAGTGGTTGACGTAATTCTCCAACAACAGCACTAAATTACGGGGTTCATTGATCAAATTCGATAAAAATATGTGGCCCACATTCTTCAGTCAAGTATTTCATATTAATTCTCCCAATCATTAGTTTGGTTCAAATAGCATTATTCTTCAATCAATACTACATATTCTGAGATTAAATGAATATTGAAAAAAAAAAACAATATTTTTTTTATGATTCCAACAGAGATGTCTTTGAACCAAACAATATGTTTTCTCAATTAAATTAAATATTTGTTTCATTTGAGTAACTCATTCTTCAGTTCATAATTTTGAACCAATTCTATCAATTCCTAATTCACATTGTTTGTTCATTCGCTTCAAATAGCACTATTCTTCATTCAATACTATATTCTGTGATCAAATAAATATTCAACGGTCACTTCTTTGACCAAACAATATGTATTCTAAATTCAAGTAAATATTTGTTTCAGTTGATTATCTGATATTCTTGAATATACAAAATTATTCATTTGATTCCATTGTGCGATATATTCTCAGATGAAATAAATCATTTTTGCATCGAATGAACCAAAATAATTGGTTGAGAGAATTATAACACTTGACTTCATCGAATGTTTTCTTGTATCAAACAAATATTTGTCTTGGAATTCAAATAAACCATCGTTTTCTTTGAAATAATAGGTTTATTCCGCCATATAGAAACAACAAATTTGTTTGACTGGAATATATTTTGGTTGATTCAATACTTTTTTTTCCACTGTGTAGTCGTAGAAAAAGTTTGGTGTACGACGCACGTGGATTGTCCTTCAATCACCTGTATGAATGGCACATCAGTTTATGCCGTTTTCAAATAAACACGTATTTTCCTGACAGGAGAAGATTATGAGGATTCAATATTTGCTCAAATGAGGAGCAGTATTTGGATTTTCTCAAGAGACTCTCCGTATCAGGTGGTGACATTGCTTCTCAGGACTGTTTCTCTGGCTGAAACATTATTCAACCTGCACCGCCGATGATGCTGTATTCATCATCGGCCCTCTCATATTTCCCGGAATGATTATAACTGCCCAGGGAGAAGCCATCGGGATAGAACATCGAAATTCGTTTGCGCCATTCTCGACACTTTCCAGCGTGAATGCAAAATTGTGCACAAAGCTGTAAATAAAGCGGCGGACAAATTGCCGTACGCGAACTGCTAGCTCGGCACTAATTAAATTTTATGATAAAACATACAAGATGTTGGTTGTCGGTGGTACGGGTCACTAATAAATCGTTAGGCGAGGAGCTCGCACCCTTTTTATCTCTCGAATACTCCTAGAGGAGGATATTTCGATTTGAATCATTTTAAAAACCCGAATAATTGGAACATATGGAAAAGTTATAATGGTGTTCCACAAGGGTCGGTACTGGGACCACTGCTTTTCATACTTTTTGTTAATGACATGCCAGACTATGTAACGAATGGATCGATAACTATCTTTGCAGATGATACTTCAGAAGTAGTATCAGCACAGACCGTCGAGGACTTGCAAAAGTCAATGAGTAGCGTTACAAAGTCTTTTGAAGGCTGGATACTTAATACGGAGAAAACAGTGTACCTCCAATTCAAATGTAAGAATAGAAGTCCTCGTATGACTTCAACAGAACATCAAGATTCCGAGACAATTAAATTCCTAGGGCTCTATCTAGATCAAAATATAACGTGGGAAAATCATCTACAGCACACTTTGAGAAAACTCAATTCTGGATTTTTTGCAATCTTAAAATTGAAGAAAACTTTGGATAGGAAAACATTCATGAATATGTATTATTCTTTGGTGAATTGTCATATTTCCTACAACATCACACTATGGGGAGATTGCGCTAATTCGGAAATAATTTTTGTTAGCCAGAAGCGTATTCTGAGGCTCATATTCGACATCAAATTCGGAAATAGTTGTAAATCCATATTCCTTCAAAACAAAATATTGACTTCCCTGTCTTTATATATACAAAATACTAATCTACATTTAAAAAAAAAAAAATTCCACCAATACCCAACAAGAAATGCTGGAGAACTGAGCATAATCCACCACAGATTAGCAAAATTTGAGAGAAGCCCAAGATATTCGGGAATCAAAGTTTTCAATAAACTTCCTGTATGCATACAAAACATGGACATTAAACGGTATAAGAAAGAAATAAAAAAAAATCTGGTAGAAACATCATATTATTCTGTGAAATAAATCCTCAATGATACATCAGGTTGATTTATTCAGATTGACTTATTGTATATACAGTGCTTCTCAAAAGTCCTCTCCCCCCCTCTTATTTTCGGAACGATTATACATAAACAAGTGAAATTTGGAAACTGAATATTAAAGGTTGTAAACTTCCCTACTAGTGATGATAGATGACGAAATCGTCAAAGATGACGTCACAAGGCCATTGTGACCAATAATTTTGAATGGAACCCTACGGCAAGCGACACCTCTTTTAAAAGGTATCAAAAAAACCTATTCAATGATACTAATTTTGTTTGTGTTTATGGCAGTTTAAATGGCTCATTAGTAAACATGAAAATTTGAATTCCATTCAGTATGATATTAATTACAGATTTAAGAATCAGTATCTACTTAAAGAAATTGGTCGGAGTGACCTCCATTCACTTCCTGACAGTGAAATATCCTATTTTTAAACTCTTCTCGTACTTTTGCAAATGTATCTGCGGAAACAATTTCAAAATCGCCGAATTCATCTGGATTATCTTCCAAAATTTCAAGGATTAACGGTTCTATTGCGTTCTGCAACAGCTCCAGATAAACCTCACCAGTAAAATTAGTATTCAAAAAAAGGAGCCCAACGATGTGGTTTTCCAGGATACGTGCCCAAAGATTCACCTTCTGGGGAAATTGGGTATGTGTTTCACGAAACAGGTGAGGATTTGCGTCACTCCAATACCTCACATTCTGTGTATTTACATTTCCATTTAGATAGAAAGTACTTTCGTCACTGAAACAAAATGTTTTGACAGAGTCTGACTGTTGGTTAATTTTAGTTTCCATAATTTCACAAAATTCTAGTCTTCGGTCTGGGTCGTCGTCTGAGAGTTGATGAACCATTTTTAATTTGTATGGATGAAATTTGTTTTTTTTTCAACACCCTGTGTACTGTACTTCGACTGACTTCACAGGTAGATGCAACGTGAGTTGTTGAAAAAGTAGGATTAACTATTACTTCTGCCAGTATATCAATTTTTTTCTCATCAGAAATTCGCGGTTCGCCAGATCGTTTCGCATCATTAATACTACCCGTTGTCTCAAACTTACGAAGAAGCTCCCTTAAATAAATCCTCGAAACGGGGCGATCGGGAAACCTCTTATTAAAAATGCGTTCTACTGCATGAATATTTTGTCCAGTTTCACCAAGAATTAGGATCGCTGCTACTTTATCACCTAAAGCACGTACCATTTCGCTTCTTGAAGCACTTGAACGTTCGGCTTACAATAGTTTAACAAATTATTAAAATGTACAAAAATATTAAAAGCTGCTAAAACAGTTGAACGTTCGATCAACACTACACAAATTATTAAATGTACAAAAATTCGGACAATTACAAAAAAATTCGAATTAGGGAGACTAACAAAAATGTCAGCTTATTCGACAACTATCCAGAGACGGAGCTTGAATTTGGAATTTTAGTATTAACTGATTCAACTCATCACAGCTCTGCGTTTTTTGAAAACGAGTTGCCAAAACTGCCATAAACACAAACAAAATTAGTATCATTGAATAGGTTTTTTCGATACCTTTCAAAAGAGGTGTCGCTTGCCGTAGGGTTCCATTTAAAATTATTGGTCACAATGGCCTTGTGACGTCATTTTTGATGATTCCGTCATCTATCATCACTAATAGGGAAGTTTACAACCTTTAATATTCGGTTTCTGAATTTCACTTGTTTATGTATATTCGTTCCAAAAATAAGAGGGGGGAGGGGACTTTTGAGAAGCACTGTATATTGTATTTAGTGTATTGTTTATCGGTTATATATTGTATTTATGTATTTTGTTGACGATATTGTTAATCTAGATTTGATAAAATATGACTGACGTGTACATCCATCACCTAGATGGCTGCTGTTGCATGTACAAATAAATATATTTTATTTAATTTTATAGATGGACATTGTTTGGGACATATGCCGGACGTTCTAAAAAAGAAACAACTACATCTATCAGATGTAGTTCAATGTACAACGTGGCTCTAGCCAGGGAAGTAGTCGTTTTCTGTAAGATCTTATAATAACTTAATTTTTGTCGTAGATATTTCAATTTTCATGAAAATATTTCGATTCAATATTCAATTGAGAATATTTTCCTCTTCTAGAGAAATATATTATTTCACAAATTTCAATTCAAAGTCATCCACCAAGCATAAAGGAATTTCAAAATGAAGAGCATAATCAGTTTCTATAGTTGTATGTTTCAAGTATACAGTATGGTGTTAAATAGCAAGACACAATTCAATCTCAATGAAATGATCGAAAAACCAAATGTCGAGTATCTTTCACAAATCTCCGGACGAATATTCATGAAAGAGGAACTCATTTTCCAATTCATCGAACTTGTAGAAATGCAGTTTCTTCATTACTTCGAGTAGCTTGTTATGGAAGAATATTGACGGTCTCAGAAGATCTCTGGATTTCGAATGAAGCTTTCCTCTATATATAATATATATATATATATATATATATATATATATATATATATAAACCACCATCAACTCATATACCGGTTGAGAACATCATCAGCAACGTAGAGTCAACCATACAGAGAAGATGTGAGAGAATTCGTATTTTGCATAGCACTTACATGGTTATTTTGAACCTCTGTGCATGCCATCTGCCATATTAAAGAGCTCATCATCAGATAATTGGTCGTGAGATGCTCTAATCACTTGTTCAGTTGCTGGGGGTAATTTTTTCAAATAAGCCGGAATTGTAACAAAAATTGCCATGTGACCTGATGACAAATCTGTCATTTGCGTGTACAGTTGGCTCAGATTTTTGTCACCCAGTTCACATTCAGCAAATAATTTTGTAATTTTTCCTTTTTCTTCATCAGTTGAAATTTCAATAAATCAATACCAACAAAATTATGATATGGATTACACATCAGAAAAGAAAGAGGCAGACCTGAAAGCAACTGGAATGAAGTTATTAGAAAAAAGCAATGGCGTTTAGACAACGTTGGCGCATGTTTTAATCCGATTAAAAAAACTATTAGATCATCCTCCGGTTTCAACTTGTTCTTCTAGTCTATGCATGTTCCTTATAAATCATTGTGACAAGCAGGATATTTTCAGCACGTTCGAAATAATTAATAATAGCATATTTTTATGCACGATGCAGAATTTAATTATGCTAGCTGCACTTCCACATAGTTTTATAGCTGTCGAAAACTCTCTGGAGTTTTCTTGGAAAAAATAAATGTTCCTGTTGATAATTAACACTTTCTCATTCTGAAACCAGCAAGGAGTAGTCTAGACGAATGGGGTTGCGTCAAGAATATTCAATTAAACCCCTGCATAAAAAAGAGGTTTTCTCGATTTCCCAGTCCTCCAACTGAAATACTTTTTTTTCTAGGGTGAAAATCACGAACATGCAGTTTTCTCGAATACAGAAGATTGCATTTCACACAATCCTGCCTAATATATTATTCAAGCGAAATGCTCTGGTTTCCTAAAAATAATATATATGTTCATGTTGATAATTGAAACCCTTTTAAATGCAGCACGGTCTAGGAAGTTGTGTCAAGAATATCCGATAAAAACTCTGCATAATTAAGAGGTTTCTTCGAATTTACAACTCTCCAGTTGAAATATGTCACGATTATGCAGTTCTTCTGGAAAGAAAAAAAATATTTTTGTGAGAACGTTCGACAATGTCACACTGTGGGTATCTGCTGCAAACTCTCTTCAAGTTTATAATAAAAAAAAAATGTTTAACAAAAAATAAAACCGACAAAAAAAAACTGAGAAGCAAAAAATGAAATGAATCTTTTTAGTCTTAATAACTAAGCCGTCTGTCCATCGATTTTTAAAGTTGCTGTTATGAAACCTCTTTATAAAACCGGCGATAAAACTGACACTACAAACTATAGGCCGGTTTCACTCATCTCCAACCTATCTAAACTATTCGAAAGAATAATAAAGAAACGTCTGATGAGATATTTAGAAAAATTCAAAATTCTTTCTGATCAACAATTTGGTTTCCGGGAGAAAAGATCTACGAATGATGTAATTGCTCTACTAACGGAAATATAAGCAAATCGATTGATACGAGGAAACCAGCTCTTGCAATTCTTGTCGACCTTAAAAAGGCATTCGATACAGCAAGCCACCCGGAATTACTATAAGCATTGGAAAGAATCGGCTTCAGGGGAACCCCATACAAACTGATAGAAAGCTATCTCGCAGAACGAAAACAAACTGTACAAATAAACAAGACAATGAGTGAAACAGCTACAGTGAAATATGGTGTTCCACAGGGAACGGTACTGGGACCGTTCTCTTCATTGTATATCTGAATAACTTATTTGAAATTCCTACTGGAGGAAGATTCATAACATTTGCCGATGTCACGGTGATATTTCATGAAGATTCCTCCTGGGATAAACTCAAGGCCAAAGTTGAGAATGACTCCCCAAAAATATTGAAATGGCTTGATAAGAAACTTCTGACTATCAATTTTAGCAAAACATTATTCATACCCTTCACATCTTATTCTAAATATCTTCCATCTTACAAAAATCTTACAATCTCACACCAAAATAACTCGGCCGTAGACAAAATAAAATACCTTGGAGTCATCTAAAATGGGAGCCACATATCAACAGCCTCGTGAAAAAATTAAGGTATCTGATTTATAAATTTAAATACTTTTCTTCACACCAATCTTCAGAATACAATATCTCAAAACTCTATATTATGTGAATCACATCTAACATATGGAGTAGTAGCATGGGGTGGTGCTGCAATCACATTCATTCAAAGAATAGAAATAATGCAGAAATTTCTATTGAAAATCATCTACAGAAAAACGAGAGATTATCTATCAAATATACTATATAAAGAATCACAAATTTTAGATCATCGCCAATTATTCTGCTATACCATCCTTATTGAACAACATCAACAAAAACATACCTTAATTCCTATTAAGCATGCATACGATACGAGATACAAAAAACTTTCGTCAGTAATCCCAAAACCTGAGAAAATTATTGCACCTAGATGTCATACCTATCTGGGACTAAAATTCTATAATCTTCTGACGATTGAAATGAAAAATATGAATTCAGATGAATTATTCAAGACCATAGTGAAAAAATGGATATTCCAAATTCCTCGATCGCAGTTACACGACTTCATTCATGTGAGAAATAATTACCATTCCAATATAAAAACAATATATTTGGTAACTATATGTACACTAACTCAGATTAGTTTGTTGTGTGATGTTTTTACAACTCAAGAGTTTGTTAGAATTGTTTATTTTTATAATTTTATGTTTATAATTCATTAAGGATGAGCTATAAAGTGCACATAATACAAAAATCTTAGTTTAATATTTGATGGAGGGTCATTATTCACAAATCGCTGATTTTTCTCAATGAACCCCCACATTATAAGTACTATGAATAGGAACAAATCTCAGGTAGAATGTGTATAACTATTAAATATAATAATGAATTAATTTTGAAAGTTCTGGTTAGTTGATTTCATTACTTTGTATATAATTCCATCCTATCATAGAATGTAATCATTTTGACGGATGTAGGAGGGTCTGTCAATGTCAACTACATATGTGTGCCAAAGTTCACAAGTGAAAAATCAATCATCCCCTATTTCTCTACCCATAGAGGTGGATCCTTCCATTCCAAATTGGAAACTGATCAACTATGAGGTATACCCTTCCTGATAAAAAAAGAATCATCAAACTCGCAAATTTCACTACAAAGTTATGCCTGATAGAATCGGTTAACTGACCAAAATTCAGAGGGTGAACGATCAATATCCTCCATTTTGCTACCCTTAGGGATGGATTTTGTTGTTCAAATCAAAATGGGACCAACTTCGAAGTACACCCTATCCAATGAAAAAAGAATCTTCGGAATCGAACCGCTCTGTGAAAAGTTGTGCGTGATCATACATGAAAAAAAATATACGCGTCGAATAGAAAACCTCCTCCTTCTTGGTTTCGTCGGTTGAAAAAAAGAATTGCGTTTCACTTGGATAGCAAGTGTTAGAAAGTGACAGTTGGATTTACTTCTACTTGATTAAACTGGATTACCATCAACTTGGATAGCAATATTAACCAAATTAGGTTTAATGGACCTTTCCATTTAGGAAAAAAAATTCCAAAACTTATATAGGTCGATTGTATTTCATTTGAAACGTCCAATTGACTTAGAATGCTATCATATATTCTTTATTTCGAAAAGATATTGCGGTTGAAAGAGTACCCGTGACGTCACGTTCATCGAAAACTACCCCCTCCATAATCCACGTTCAGAAACACGCATTACTGTTCTTGTCAAAAATATAGCTCACTGCTTGATATACACCATCAATATATAATTAAATTCTGTTTATTGATGGACTCATAAAAAAAAATCTCATATCAACAACGGGTTTCTTTATTCAAAACATTCAAAGTTTCTGAACGGGCCTTCCTTTTGATGAAGACCGATCATTGGCAACACCTCAAATGTTACAGACAGTTCCCATGAAAATAATATTGAGATTTGAGGTTAACCATCAATGTTTATTTTTATCAACTTATTGATTCCTTAATATCATGAACGATTTGGTGTGTTTATAATGAAACAAGGCTTCGTGAAAGCAGGTTCGGAAAATTTGCCAAGGGTGGATTATGAGATGATTCACTCTTTTTATTTAACAAACATGACTTTTTTGAGTGCTGAAATGAAAAATGTGAAAACGGTTAGCAATTTGTGTTAGGTATATAGCAAAAATAAATATCGAGATCATTTTCAACTGACTTATTCGCATCAAAAAAGTAAATCAACACATGTTAACTTTTTACAGATCTACCAGTGACTCCAGTGGTGATAATGCTGCTGGCTACATACAGTTGAAACGCCAAGAAAACGTCTGCAATGTGAAAGCAAAGCTCACACCAGAACATAAAATCCACAATTGTTTTAATAATTGTTTGGTGTGGGTAGACGAAGAAGCAATGTCCTAGAATGTCCGTGTTTAGACTGTTCGGCCTCTGAAGGTATGTGTATATTGAAAACTGATATTTGAGCTATTCTTTTTGAAATTCACCCCCTAAAGGGGTCAAATGTGGGGTACATTTTTTTATGGGGTTTCGGTTAGTTTTTGAGTTACGGTCATGAACATTGGTGTTTTGGCTCTCTATTACAAATGAAGAATTCGTGTGTAACCTAACTTGAAAATTACTTTTGCTGTAAAATCAATTATGGCACCCGAACGAGATAATGGGAAACGGGAAGCCACAGGCATTATATACAAATATATATATATTAATATTTGATTTTGTTTTCATGTTTCAGCACATGCACAGAATACAGAATATATCAAAGAACTGTGTAATCCCTGAGATCGCAAGCTCCTTTGATTGGCCCAGTGGAGCATTTGCCAATGAAGGTGAGGATTATTTTATTTAGTTATTTCAAGTTTGTCAAAATTACTCCTAATATATTGGTTAAATGATACTTTATATCAAAATTGAACATGGGATACTCCACAACCTCTGGTTATTTCATAAGAAATATAAAGTGAAAATGCTTTTTATTTCCAATATATATTTGAAACCACTTCGATTTTTCATCAAAAAAGTTATTGTTTATCCTTTGAAAAAAATATCAAGCTTTTTTTCATTAGTAGAAAAAATGAAGTCTGCTCCACAGTAAAAAGCATTTATTTCTAGTGAAGAAATTAGCAATTCATTTCGGCAAAGTATTTTGCCATCTTCAGGCTCTCTGAAATATACATAAAAAAGATACAAGAGTGACCATTGTAAAAGTTGATAAAAGAATTACCACAAAAATAAACATTACATCACTGATTTACACAAACATTGAAGTAAAAATGTCAACTGATTAATATAACATAGGTTATCGACTGAATTAATGAGTTGACATTTTAAATTCAATGTTTGTGTGAGTCGGATGTTATGTTATTTTGTGCTAAGTCTTCTACCAATTTTACGATGTTCAATCTTTATCTTTTATTATATTTTAGAAGACCTGAAGATGACAAAATACTTTCCGAAATGCATCTATCTTCTTTCCTAGAAATAAATGTTTCTTACTGTGGAGCAGACTGATTTTCTACTAATTAATTAGAACTCCACCTGACATGGACTACTTTCATAATCTTTTTTGTTTCATGTTCATCTAGCATCTGTACAGTTTACACAGAATGGATCAAGCAATGGATGAATTCTTCAAAATGAAGTGGGGATTTAAGCTTCTGTTGAACTTACCTTCATCCATTGGGGTATTCGCCGAATTATTTTTTCTGTGATTGTTTAGATATAATCAATCATAAATGCATTATACTGTGAATATATATGTAGGCTTTGTCTGTTTGTATTATAATATAAATAAATTCATATTCGGTACCTGTTAGTGTTTCCTTCAAATTTTATAAATTCAAATATCTTTATTTTTCTAATATTTACTTATTTCACACCAATTCTTTGTTGAGGGATACTAATTCAAAGGTGAAGTCGTTAACTCATCTATTTTTTACAAATACAGGCTTACATTTTCTATGGTAAAAATTTTCCCTATGGTTACAAAGCTATAAAAAAAAAATCTGAAGATATTGGCATTCATGAAGAGAATGTGACAACAAACCTTAGAAAACTTTGACATAATACTGCACATTCTAGTTATTTAAAGTATTTTTGAATTTCAATCAATCAAAATAGAAGAAATGAATCTTATCGACAAAGTTGTTAAGTAATTCGTCCACCGTATGCTCCTGAAATAAAATCAAATTGTATTGTGCCATTTGGAGTAGCAGATATTGAAAATTTTGCAGTATTGCATTTTTCTATTCTGACCAAGTCATGGATAGACGAACAGGATCAGAGGGTTTTTCAATGTCCAGACAATTAATAATTGAATTAACTTTCTTATAGCGAGCTCTGAAAGGGATCGGAAAATTTCTTTCAATTTCAGATGTCAGGCCAATATATAAGCTCTTGTTAACAATTTGCCATCATAGGCACAGCTTTTGTGAAAATCTTGTGAACACTTGATTAACTTCAATCAAAGTCATCAGCCAATCGAGAGTATACATCCCCAACCCGTATCTTTTTTAAACTTATCAGAACATCCATATATTTAATTTCTTCAATTTTGGTAATGTATTTCACAATGTGGTAAACATTTTCAGGGAGCCCCAAATAAAATTACTCTTCTTTTCTATAAGTGCAATAGATAAGCGCTGGCGCTGCTGTCCTTCGATATTTTCACAATCAGGATCGGATAAAGACTGACTAGGAATATACTCAGAATTTTTTTTGGTGGTGTCATTTTGATGAATCGGATAATGTACTGCTTGGCTACTGCTAGGAGAAGAACTATTCGAAACTCTTGAGTAAATATTTTCCATGGATGTTATGTCACTCAACACAGTTTTACTAGCTGAAGGAGTGATGTTTTCATTTGGTTTGGGTTTCTTCATCGTTGGTAGGTCATGTACTTATAATGAAACATTGTCAGACCAATGTCGTTTTAGGTTGATATGTGGACAGACATCTTTCTTGAACATAAATTTGGATCTTGTTGTTCTAGCATATTCCCAATTCATAGTATCTTCTTCCAGCTGGAACCAAAGAAAAATATGTTTATAGGACTGGTTATAAAATACAGTACTGATCGATGATTTTGCAAACTTGCATTGAGTGAAATTAAAGATCGTTCCTTGATGTACTCACATGGAAATGTTCTGCACAAAAGCATATATTTCCGCTTTTTACAAAAGTTTGATTCACTTTCACTGGTGTTCAGACAACCGGGCACATTTTCATAGTTATTAAAATTAGAAAATAATTTCCGAAATTTTTCAAAACCAAACATTCATGGAGAGCTTGTTCATTTGCAGCAGTTCTCTGCATATCTCGTGTCTCGTATCAGATATATGCAAGAAAAAGAGCTGAAGAGAGACAAACGATTGATAATATTCTATTCCGTGGAACAAACGAACGAGCCTATCAGAGTATCAAATAACAAATGTAATTACGTCACAATTCCATGATTCGCAACTCATACAACGATGCCACATCAACTTTTAGTGAACGTGACGTCACGAACTCACTTTTTCCCGGATTATGGAAAAACTACCCATCAGAAAAAAAAAATCCCAAGTGATATTAGCACATATACTTTCTAATTACAGTGTTTTCTCATGGTGCATAAAAAGGCCCATTGTGTTTCCTTCTTTTACATTAGAAAGTCATCAGGTTACATTTCCTGGTAAGCAATATCATTTACTTTTCATTAAAAAAATTAATTGTGTTCATTTTGGAAGCAATATTATCCAAGTTAGGTTAGGTTGTGCTCCCTCCTTTTACTTTTGAATAAATAGAAACACTGGCATGTCTCGTTCACCATAAAATTGAACTCAGTCACGTAGTTGTGATATTAACTCATTTTTTTGACATCAATTTCCTAACTGTTAAACGTCCACCCAATCATATTCGCGAACAAAAATCTAAAATGATTTTTTTATTTGGGCCTGACTGGATAAACAGTTCATAAAGTTGAAGTGAATCTCCTTATTCTAGAAACAAATTGGCTACGTCGCATTATCTGCTTCCAAAGTATTTGTCAGTTCAAGTTGGCTGTCATTTGTCAAACTTGTTATTTATTCTTTTAGTTCAGTAGTGATTATCTAGTTTGAAATTCCTGGTTTTTACTTGGTTTATTAACATTATTATTGATATAATTTCAGTGAATTAAGAGTTACAAATATATAATTTCCAGTGTTTACATTTGAAAACAGTGCATTTGAATTGGATTGATACGCAAAATGCCGAATCTGAAGGAATGCATCTCTGAATTGGGTAAGTTCATCCTATGACATTTTGTTGAAAAAAAAACTGAAAAGGGCTTTCCGCGCCAAATTTTCGATAGCTGATATGATTTTATCATGTTTTAAAGCATTTGTGAATGTTTCATCGATATTATCGTTGTCCCCATTTACGCCACATTTCCAAGCTGTGCGTTGTCCGTCAGTCAGTTGTTAGAATTTTATTGAGTAGATTCGTTTTCAAACTCTAACCACATTGTAACAGCAAGGCTGAATATCTCAAAAAAAAACTTTTCCGCGAATTCTTCCACTTATTCGTATTTCGTAAAACAATCCTAGACTAATGTTCTAATCCAGTGGAGCCTGTGTCTGTACTAATTAACGATTCGATCTAGGCGGCTTCGGGTTATGCATCTCCTCTGACATTTCGTTTATTGTTCTCGATCTGGCCCCGCATCCCGGATCCAATTAAACGTCAACTTGCTGGGAATCTGCTTCGTTTCTAATTCTAATTGAGTTTTTTGCTGATAGCTTCGGTTTCGTACCAGAATGTGGTGATGCGAAAGGATGCCATTCTAATTGAAAAAAGTCCGCTGGTTTATTCGCAGAGAGACTAGATATAGAAAGAGACTTTGTCAACAGTTTTTCCACCTCCATATACCAATTTTTTATAATTATCATCCGAAAATTATGAACAAAGAGTCAAAGTTTCCAAAGTCTTCTCCATGACAGTACAATATAAATTAAACCAAAGGTTGGTAGATGGAGAGCAGGAAACAACTACTTTCCTGGCTAATACACGCAGAATGTTGGATAATATTTGCACGGCATCTATGCAATAATTCATATAAATCGATACTAAATCAAATGTTTCTTCCTGAAAGACATGATCTTCGGATCTTTGGTTGGGACTTCCCTATGCTGATGAGGGCCAACAGGCCAAAACTGGTCTATAGGTGTCAGACGAGACTGATTCAAACTGAACACAATCATATCTTTCATTTATATGAATTATTGCACAGATGTCGAGCGGATATCATTCAACATTCTGCGTAGTATAAGCCAGGAAAGTAGTTGTTTTCTGCTCTTCATCTACCAACCTTCAATTCAATTTATATTGAACTGTCATGAAAAAAACGTTAGGAATGTGAAAAAAAGCCAATATCTTTGCGCACCTATTTGCTGGAAATTCCACTCTGGATTCATCGGGAAAACAACCCCCGAACATTACACCTATTGACAGTCACATGCCCGAGATCACCTTTCGCCAACGTACTATCAGAAAGATTTTGCTGGGTCTCAACACCAACAAAGCCTGTGGATCTGACGGAATCCCGCCGATTGTTCTCAAGAAATGTGCCCCCGAACTAACACCTGTTCTTTGCAAGTTGTACAACCACTCTTACAATTTGGGGGTATTTCCGTCCAATTGGAAAATTGCAAGAGTACAGCCAGTCCCTAAAAAAGGCAAAAAGGCCCTACCTAGCAACTACAGACCTATTGCACTGCTATCTATTATTTCAAAGGTCATGGAAAAAGCCATCAACATCGAGCTCATGAAATATCTGGAAGACTCAGGAATTGTCAACGATAGGCAATATGGCTTTCGCCATCAGAGATCAACTGGTGACCTGCTCGCTTACGTCTCACATATATGGCAGCTATCTATTGAAAAGTATGGAGAAACTTTAGCTGTGGCATTAGATCTCCAAGGCGTTCGATCGAGTTTGGCACCAGGGACTCCTCGCCAAGCTTCCGTCTTATGGCTTGCCCCCTCAGCTGTGTTCTCTGCTTGCTAGTTTTCTCCCAAACAGGTCTCTCCATGGAGTGGTCGATGGAGTTTCATCTGACACTCTACTCATAAATGCTGGTGTTCCGCAAGGATCTATTCTCGCACCAACACTATTTCTACTTCACATCAACGACCTGTTGAAAGCAACTTCATGTCCAGTACACAGCTTTGCCGATGATAGTACCCTCCATACCGCTTTCTCTTCCAGGGCCCCTATATCAGCCCGTGAAACCAGAAATGAACGAGGAAGAAATGTTAATAATATAAATATGGACTTAGCAACAATTCTCGAGTGGGGATCTAATAACTAGAATTCAATGCAAATAAAACACAAGCATGTCTTTTCTCTTAAAAAGCCAATCTCACTGTGCCTAACATAACTTTGTCAGGAGTAACCATACCACTGAAGTCATCCATATCGATGCTTGGTATTACTATCAGCAATAACCTTTCCTGGGAAAATCACGTGAGGTCCATTGCCAAAAGTGCATCCCAAAAACTTGGTTTTTTGTTTCGTGCCAAGAGCTATTTCACCCCCACTCAGCTGCTTATGATCTATAAGGCACAGATCCGACCTGTCCTGGAATACTGTTCCCATATTTGGAGCGCGGCACCAAACATATCCTGAGGCTATTGGATTCTGTCCAAAAAAGGGCAATTCGTCTCGTCGGTGATGCCTCGCTTACAAACTCGCTCACTTGTCTGGAACACCGTAGAAAAGTTGACGATTTGTCTCTATTTTATAGATATTTTCATGGGCGATGCTCTTCTGAAATATCAACAATCGTTCCTGCTTTGGCAGCCTCTTCGAGACTAACCCGTCAAGTTCAGTCATCACACCCCTTCGTCACTTTGGAGACCTGCAGAACATCACTTTCCGAAGACTCGTTCATCCAACGAACAGCGAGGCTTTGGAACTCATTGCCTAGGGAGGTGTTCCCCGAGGCATACAACCTCCAGAAATTTAAGAAGAACACCAACTCCTACCTTCTTTCCCTTGGTTCCCACGATGTTCTCTGAACATTACAGGATATCCCTTTTCGTGGGAACCAGAACATAAAAAAAAAAAAAAAAAACTCTGTTGAATACTTCCCTCCATTTTGCGAAAACAGTGGCTTTTCTCTGTATTATGAATGGTTATAAAAAATTACCCTTTCTAGAAAACTCTAGGGGCACACTGTATATCATGAACTTTCTAGGGAAGATATAAAATGTCTCCGTTCCACTACCTTGTATTAAGTGTATACAAGTTAGTTACAAATTTCGTTTTCGGGCACAGGAAGTTTCGAGTGCTGAAGTTGTCTAAACTTTGAGTTTAAGATGGATTGTGCGGAGAGATTTATTATATTTCAATGGGATTAGAGTACTTCCAATACTCCAAAACTTCCAAAAGATATCATTTTGCAGGGTTGGAATAATCAGTTGTCGAGTGCCTCAAAACAATTTCGATAAGCAATAACAATATTGCGACAACATACTTGAATGAAGATTTATTGGGGTTTATCGGTACAATTTTTGGCAGAGGATGCGATTTCCAAAGCGTGACGTCACTATGGTTTTTGAAGTAAGCACTTTGTCTCTATTATTTTGGTGTTGTTGCCTAAAAACACGTTTTAAAGCTATCCCCTATAAAAGAATTCCTCGATGGTGATAATAAAATCATTAATAAAGAGGGTAAAGATGCCTGAATTCATTGGAAAGGTTTGCTAAGCCCAAACCACTTCTGACGTCAGACTAAGGTGGTCCATTGAAACAGCGTATGATTTTACTTTGGAGAAGTTTCAGTCTTGATCTGGAAAAATCATCAATAATCCCGACATTTTCTTTCTGTTCGTAATCTGCCGCACAGTCCTACGTTGATCAACTTTGTTGAGCAAGGCATAACTCACGGAAAACTCCAGTTTTCACGCACTCTCAGAACATGTGATCCATCTCTCCGGAATGATGGATATCCTGTAGCACCTATTTCCATTCCTGCAAAGTGAAATTTATTAGGGCCATAAAAGGATCGAATTAGGAACCCGTGGAGCGTTATTTTCCTGACAATGTAAATATATCTGGGGGATGATATCGGTGGCATATTGGGAATTAGCGATATCAGGTAGAACGTGATTTCGCCATACGCACTGGGATTATATTGAATGGACCCGTACTGTGTTTTATTGATCAAATATGCAACCGTTGGCCCGCCTGGTTCGTCATTATTAGATATTTATACTGCTGGTTGGATAGAGCCCAGATTTTCACATATTTGATATCCGTCCACGTTGAATGATGAAACTTATATATAATAATATGTAGAGTGTAGAATAAATTATTGCCCTACCGCTTACAGTTGATAAAAAAATATTCCATGAATTTAGCAGTTTGGTTACCGCTGGTATACTTCGACTGTCTTCATCATCAGAATATTTCCGGGCCTCCATTATATCGTAGTGTCATCAGAACTACATATGTGTGACAAGTTTCAACAGAATCGGTTGACAGGTATAAAATCATTGAATCATCCCCTATTTTTTTACCCTTAGGGAAATATTTTTTTTCAAATTTGAGTGAAACCAACTTCCAAGCATACCTCCTATACAGTGCGCGTCAAAATTATGGAACAAATTCGATATTTCGCAAGCCATGTACTTTTGATAAAAATCCGAAAATAAGTCGATTTTTATTTTAAAATGCCGATTTTTATATGTATATTCTGAAGGGGTTATGTCACTGGTTTTGACATGGTGACGTAATCGGTAATTTTTTTAAATTGGAATAGATGTCTTGTGATACCTCATCTGAAAGGCCTTCCAATACTTCATTCAATGATGATAATTAATTAGATATTTTTTTACAGGGTGAACAAAAATTAATATTTTATTTCAATAAGAGAATAACTTTATATCCAACAAAATAGAACAGTTGAATAGATGTTCGAAATGCCATCCACCAGTCTCTTGACAATAAGCAAATCTACGGACACATTCCTCTTGCACATTGCGAATAACTTCCGGAGTAATTCTGTTAATTTCGATCCTAATTCGATTTTTCAACTCTTGTAGATTTTGCGGCCTATCTACATAGACCTTCGATTTCAAATAACCCCACAAGAAAAAATCCAGGGGCGTAAGATCTGGATATATTAGGGGCCACTCTATCGGTCCGCGTCTACCAATCCACCTCCTAGGAAAACAGTTATTCAAAAACTCGCGAACATCACGTGCATAGTGCGGAGGTGCACCATCTTGTTGCAACCAAATACTTTTATTTGGTGAGTTAAGGTTGTTGGCGTTTGGAAAAATATATTTTCATTATTATTACATCATGTATTGTCATCGGTCCTTGATATGTGTGACAAATTTCAGATTATTCGGAAGATTGGAAGTGGGTGAATATCTACTTCCAAGATTTTATTACATTGTGAGTTATTTAGTTACAAGTAAAGATAATAAAAGAGTGTTAAAAAATACAAAATTTTACTTTTTTGAGCCAAGGCTCTAATCCCTCAGACTGCCCTGGCAGACTAGTGAGTCAGTGCTCTACTACCCCAATGGATCCTTTCCAAATATCAAATAGTTAGCTATTTCCTAGTCTAAAATGGAAACAAAAGACAATCACAAATTAATGCCATAATAGGCAAGTTAGTGTCCAATAAACGTCAGTTGAAATATCAACAAATATTCTTCACAAATTCTAAGTCAAAAGGTTCTAAAAGTGAAGTATGGCTACTTTAAGTGGAACCCAACGCATAGAAATTTTAATTTTTATTGGATGTGGAGATAGAATCAGAACTCAGCAAGAGGTATGCGACTTGTTCAATGCGAATTATTCAAATAGACCTATCAATCGTTCGACAGTCAGTAAGATTAAGAAAAAATTTAGAGAAACTGGTCATGTCAAACATATTCCGAATGCTGGACGTCCTAAAATAGAAGAAAGCGTGAAACTTGATGTTCTAATGGGTGTAGAGATAATCCTCACAATACTTCACGACAAATTGCAGCAGACCTTGACATATCCCAAAGTTCTGTATTACGTATTCTAAAAGCAGAAAAGTACCATCCATACAAAGTACAGCTACATTAACAACTCAATGATGATGATCCCGATCGCCGTGTGGAGTTCTGTGAAATAATGCGGGATTTGTGTTACCGCAATCCACGTTTTATAAAACAAATTCTGTTTTCCGATGAGGCTACGTTTTGCCTAAATGGTTCAGTAAATCGTCAGAATTGCAGATATTGGAGTAGGGATAATCCTCACTGGATGAAGGACGGGCATACTCAATACCCTCAGAAAGTCAATGTTTGGGCAGGGATAATAAACGACAGGATTATTGGCCCGTATTTTTTCGAAGGAAATCTCACAGGGAGCGTTACTTGGAATTTTTAAGAAATGAACTCATACCTAGCCCTGCCGATATTTTTCCAAACGCCAACAATCCTAACTCACCAAATAAAAGTATTTGGTTGCAACAAGATGGTGCACCCCCGTACTATGCACGTGATGTTCGCGAGTTTCTGAATAACTGTTTTCCTAGGAGGTGGATTGGTAGACGCGGACCGATAGAGTGGCCCCCAAGATCTCCAGATCTTACGCCCCTGGATTTTTTGTTGTGGGGTTATTCGAAATCGAAGGTCTATGTAGAAAGGCCGCAAAATCTACAAGAGTTGAAAAATCGAATTAGGATCGAAATTAACAGAATTACTCCGGAAGTTATTCGCAATGTGCAAGAGGAACGTGTCCGTAGATTTGCTTATTGTCAAGAGGCTGGTGGATGGCATTTCGAACATCTTATTCAACTGTTTTATTTTGTTGGATATAGTTATTCTCTAATTGAAATAAAATATTAATTTTTGTTCACCCTGTAAAAAAATATCTAATTAATTATTATCATTGAATGCAGTATTGAAAGGCCTTCCAGATGAGGTATCACAAGACATATATTCCAATTTAAAAAAATTACCGATTACGTCACCACGTCAAAACCAGTCACATAACCTCTTTAGAATATACATAAAAAAATCAGCATTTCAAAATAAAAATCGACCTATTTCAGGATTTTTGTCAAAAGTACATGGCTTGCGAAATATCGAATTTGTTCCATAATTTTGACGCGCACTGTATAATAAAAAAAGAATCATCTGAATCGTATAACCCAGTACAAAGGTATGCGTGGTAGTTAAGAAGTAGAAACTCAGTCGGTGAACCAACAATCATCCCCCATTTTCCTTCCCCTAGAAGTGCGTTTTTTTTCAAATCCATTAAAATAAATCATTAAAATCAGACTAAGCTGTGAAAAGTTATGCGTGGTCATACATAAAAAATATTCGACCAGAGAAACTTCTTTTTAATTTCGTCGGTTGAATATATGTACAGGGTGAGTCAGAGTAACACCGACAAACTACGACTACAGATTCCTCACCTCATTCCGAGGTGAAAAGCTGCTATCAAGGTATGTCCTAAAATGCATCCCCTCTGAGATATAGGGTGTCGAAAGTACGGAAAAAAATTAAGATTCAATTTGTTTTCTCCAAAATTCCTGAAGGAAAAAATTTGAAACTTGTTCACCAATCACGGTTTAACAACGTGCTAATTTGAAGTTATAATTAACAAAAGAATTACCACGCTCGACAATCCTCAACAAACCCCTAAAATAATACTTGAGAAGGCACGTTCATGGTTTAATCCCAAACAGCTGATATTAAATGAACAGAAAACGGAATCATTAACCTTCCAACTGAAAAACAGAAATGAAATAGAAAGTATTACTGTAAGATTTTGAGGGGTTCAAATAGATTCAAATCTAAAGTGGACTGAACATATGAACAATATCAGTACCAAGTTGAGCAGGTCAATATTCGCTAACAGAAATATAAAAAAAAATCAGCCAAGGAGCTGCACTAACTACATATCATTCACTGTTTCATTCGGTGCCAAAACGAATTTAATTGGGGTAATCAAAAGTCCCAACTAAAAAATATATATATATATATATATATATATATATATATATATATATATATATATATATATATATATATATATATTAGGGTGTGCCAAAAAACGACGATATTTTTTTTTTTTGCTCTCGGTCCAAAATATCTTAGAAGATGTCCCAACAAAGCTCCTGTTGAAAGCGGAGCACAAAATTCCAATTCTAAGAGGTCCTCCATCGAACTTGAAGTTTTTCCGTTTAAATAACATGGGAAAAAGGATTTTTTATTAGTTTTTTGTCCTGCAAACTGTGATGAAATTATTTAAAAAAAAACGAATGAATGGACCTTCTTCATTATCAAATTTGGTACAAAAAATTCCATTGAGTCGAATTTCTATGTTCAATATTTGATTTGTTATATAGCTTTAAAATTTAAATTTCTGGTTTTTTGCATTTTTTAGCTAAACTGTAAGAGTAAGACAGAAATGTTAAATAACAAATTTCCCGTCAATTTTTTTATATCATCAATAACAACAAAGTTACAGGCTCATGTATATTTATTTTTTCAAATTTTTGCTTTTACGAACTGAAATATCGATAATTAAACGAAAAATTTGGTGCAAATTTGTTAACACATCAAACTTACAACAAAATTAGGTGAGTATGATGTTTCGTAGTATCAAACCATAAAATTTACAAACTGAGTCAGTCATATTTTTATGATTTTTCAACTATTTTATAAAATATATTGATAAAGGATATTGAATATGATCAAAATATAAAAACCTTAGTCAATTTACGGCGAAATTTACCTTTGTAAATTTTTTATTTAACCTGTGGCTAAAAAATGTTAACAACATTATTGTTAATTTTACGATTATTACTTGCATTAATGTTAAATAGATACAAATGAAAACATTATCGAAATAAATATCGAAATTACAGAATAAAAACGTATCAATTAATTACAAACTATTAGAAATTAATCTGAGAATCACTTACTTGCTTCAGTAGTAAGGGTAGAAATTAGAAATTTCTTTTTACTAACCAATCAAATGATAATTATATAGTTTTAAACGCAGAAAATATTTCCTTTTTATTTCTTATAGTAAGCAGTTACAAGTGTATTTTTGTTGAAGTTAGGAAGTCTTTTACGATGCTCCTCGACCACTTGCAGTAAATATTGTTCTGTTCCTCACTTCGTGTCAAACAAACATTGTACTCCTGGATCAATGCAACGCCTCTTCCAGCGAGATCATTAACAACTTTTAAGTTTGACAGGACAAATTTGCACTGTTGATAATTTGGATCGAAAGTCCAGATCTCTGGATCCTTGTCCATAAAATCATGCTCCAGTTGAAACTGTTCAAATAAAAATAACGACCGCTGGCTCGCGAAATCGCTGATGTTCATCGATAATAATAAGCTTATATCTGTGACAGTAAACTTTTTGAAGTTCGATTGATCACTTTCAAATAAGCAATGGAGAGAATCACTGAAATTCTTCTCAAGTAATTTTTGTGCAGGAGATGTTTTTCTAGCTTTGTGAACTAGCGTTTTTTGCCAGTCTTTGTACAATTTTTCGATTCTCACAATGGAGTGATGTGAATTGTTTACACGGAGCAAAAATGTATGCCATACTTTAACAACTTCACAAAGAACGAATGTGGAACTTTCGCGGATTCCAAGCTTTTTTGTTCGACGTATATAAAAAAAAACAAAGATAAAACATCGCGCTTCACAGGTAATTTTGAACTATTTACATTTTTTGACTCAAAGCCAACTAAATTCATGTAGTTCCGTTGGTTTGTTTTTTCAGACATTGTTTTTTTCTATCAAAAAGATACACGCGTTGCTGTTGTGGCAATAACTACCTAAAGACTAACCTAAAAACCGAACCAATTGAATCAAAAGACAATAGAATCTACTAATTGAATCAATCAAGCGGTAAGTGATCAATGGCGCGGATATTGATGAATGTATAGAGGGCGCTGAAAGCAAGTTCTCAAAAAAATTTAAATTCAAATCTTCAATAGTCCAATAAGCTTAATTTTATTAAAAATTTTCAATCAGAACAAATCATTTTCAGAATATTGAAATAGTGAGTAAAATATCAATTGAATCGTAAAAATAAAAGTTTTTTCACATTTTAAGCTAATATTAAAAATTATTGAACTAAAAATAACTGCAATTATATTGTGAATTGTATTTGCTTTTGATATCTTAATGATATTGTTATGTATTGTTCGAAATGGACTGTATATTATAATTTTTATTATTACTATTAGTTTGAATAGTATTTATTTCATTAAATAATGCTGCTTGTTTGCAAAAGTATTTTCTATATATTTTGTTTAATTTACATTGTCGCTATGGCAACCGCCATCCACTTCAAGGCACTGCGCAAGGTTGCCGGTTTGAACAATTAATCCAAAATTGATTTGTTGAAAATATAAACAGGATGTTCATAAAATATTTCTATCAATATTCAATTGAGAATGTTTCCCTTTTTAATCCAAAATATAATGAGAAGAAATAAAATATGCTCTTTTTTAATCAAAAAATAAGTAATAATTTTATTAAAGTTTGATGTGTTAACAAATTTGCACCAAATTTTTTGTTTAATTATCGATATTTCAGTTCGTAAAAGCAAAAATTTAAAAAAATAAATATACATGAGCCTGTAACTTTGTTGTTATTGATGATATAAAAAAATTGACGGGAACTTTTTCATAGAATATCAAAAGTACTACAAATTTGTCTGATTTGTCTTACTCTTACAGTTTAGCTAAAAAATGCAAAAAACCGGAAATTTAATTTTAAAGCTATATAACAAATCAAATATTGAAGATAGAAATTCGACTCAATAGAATTTTTTGTACCAAATTTAATAATAAACAAGGTCCGTTCATTCGTTTTTTTTTTAATTATTCCATCACAGTTTTCAGGACAAAAAACTAATAAAAAATCATGTTTCCCATGTTATTTAAACGGAAAAACTTCAAGTTCGATGGAGGACCTCTTAGAATTGGAATTTTGAGCTCTGCTTTCAACAGGAGCTTTGTTGGGACATGTTCTACGATATTTTGGACTGAGAGCAAAAAAAAAAAAATATAGTCGTTTTTTGGCACACCCTAATATATATATATATATATATATATATATATATATATATATATATATATAAGAAATTAGCATTATGCGATTAATGCACGGAGGAAATTATGTCTCTACTAAGGACATATCTTCAGTTTTTCTCAATTATCTCAGAAACCTCCACTTTTAGGCACATGGAATCATGACTTCTGGGTTGATGTCGAACGCACATACCATCGTAACTACGCCACTGGTTTACGAAAATAAACAATTATAACTTCAAATTCAGCACGTTGACTAACCTTGATTAGTTTACCAAGTTTAAAATTTTTCCTCCAGGAATTTTGGAGAAAACAAGTTAAATCAATTTTTTTCTCTTACTTTCGACACCCTGTATCTCAGTGGGGATGCATATTAGGACATACCTTGATAGCAACCTTTCACCTCGAAATGAGGTGAGGAATCTGTAGTCGGAGTTTGTCTGTCTTATTCCGACTCGCCCTGTAAAAAAAAACAATATAGGTTTCTTGTTTGCATTCTCTGAAGAAATGATGCTAGATTGATAAATTATTTTTTTAGAAATTCTGGATGACAATTCAATATTGTATACCCAAAAAACTGCAAAAATAGTCCGAATTCACCCCGGATGACAGTGAATACTGGTTAAATTTTGACCCCATCCATACATTCTCGTGGGGAAAAGAGGAAGTACTGGGATACCCTGTTTATACTTACAAATTGAGGTTTAGATCTCCAAAGAACTTTCATACCTATCTGTCACGTGTACTGAGTTGTACGCACTCTTTTTTTTTCAGTCTGTAATTATACCGATCTGGAATGACATCGATATTCCTTGGAATATAGGAAATTACAAATACCAATAGCAGTGATATACGCGCAAAAGTGGAGCCTTTAATGGCCTCGATCAAAGAAACCCGCTTGAATTGGTTTTTTCTCTTCCTTAAAAATTACACTTTTTCACACTTGAATCGGTATTTTAAAAACATAGTTCGAGAGAGGAAGGACGAAAACCGGGCCAAGAGTGATTTATAGAAGCGATGGAGGAAATTTCGGAAAGGATCTATTTACGAGTTTCCTTTCATGGAACATGGATCGTTCAGTTTCTCAAAGCGACGAAAGGACCTGAAATATTCCGGGATGAATGGAACTTATTTGCGGTTGTATTTGTTTTTCGTCAAACCAACATCTCAACTTAATCATTTGGAGAAAACACGAAAGGCATGCTGCACTTTTTGCACAAGGATATTATTATTTCACGAAGACTGACTGAATGGACCTTCATGGGCAGACAGAAGAATTCGGAAACACTTTCTTACCATGTTAGATAGATAGATAGATAGATTATCCATGTCTTACTTTCTATTGTACAATAGATGCGACATTGTCAAAAGATAGATACAATTTTTTTTTACATAACATTCTCCAGACACATATACAGAATACACAATAGTAATTGTCTAGATAAATATACATATACAGGACAGGTAATAATTATTCACATAAGATTTTCAGACATTTGCAAAATACATAAAAATAATAATGAAAAATAGCATTAAAAGATTGCTAGACGAATGCATTTCCTAGGTGTTATCAAGGTAACTTTCAAACTCTTTCAAATTATAAAAACAATAATTGTGAAGGATCTTCTTTAACCTCCTTTCGAATATAGCGTATGATTCGCTATCCTTAACACGATAGCCGAAAGTTTATTGTAATATCGAATGCCAGCATTGTTGGGAGCTTTTTTCCTGAAGGAATGATTCATTCTCCCTATGACAAAATTATTTTGTGTCTTCTATCGTAATTATAGATGTCACTATTTTTCATTAGTTTATATTTATTGATATATATGTAACTGAGCAATTTTAGTAAGTAAATTGAAGAGACCGTTGATTTTATACTGCTTGAAAAGAAGTTCTATAGGGTAGATTGAATATTAATCTTAGGATTCGTTTTTGTAAAACAAAAACTCTTTGCACATCACGTCCTTGACCCCAGATTATGACACTGTAGCTGATAGCAGAGTAAGCATGGGCATAGTATATATTCAGAAGGGAGTTTCTGTCTAGCATGGACTTAAATACGGTCAATAAGTAGAAAAATTGATTAATCGTTTGCAAACACCATCAATCTGTTTGTCCCATGTAGAATTACTGTCAAACGTTATTCCCAAGAACTTTACCGATTTAGATGTCTCAATGGTGGATCCATTGAATGAGATTTGGCATTTCAAAGGAGTTTTGTTCAAACTGAAATATACGATACATACGGTTTTCTTTAAGTTCATGATAAGCTTATTTCTAGAACACCAATTTTCAAATTCAATAAAAGTTTTATACATTTTTTTGAGTAGGTGAGTCGTTGACGTATAATAAGAAAATTAACGGTCCAAGGGGTACCAATATCAATATCATACTCTTTGGAGATGACCTCGTCAATTTTCACGAAATTTTTCTGTTTTCTAGGTAGGAGAGAAACCAATAGTTAAGACAACCACGTATACCTATTGCGTTCAACTTTTCTGAAACAAAAGATTTGTCAACCGTGTCCAAAGCTCTTGTCAAATCAAATGAAACAGACACAACGTAATTACCACTATCTAGTTATTTATTGATATATTCGGTATAACCAACTATACGGTAAAACCAACTATACTAGTTTCAGTCGAAAAACCTTGTCTGAAACCATGCTGACAATTTGTGAGTAATTTGAATGACTTCAGATAATACTCTACTCTTTTAAAAACAAGTTTTTCTATAATTTTAGAAAATACACTCAATAAAGTTATTGGTCTGTAGTTTTCTATGTTGCTAGGGTCATCCTTTCCAAATAATAAAATTATGGAGGCTATTTTAAGGCTTGTTGGCAAGGTGCCTCTTGTAATAGAACTGTTTATAATGTGGGTAAGTATTGGAGCTATTATTTCTTTAGATTGCTTGATAACGTTAATTGGAATCTCGTATAGGCCAGTAGATTTTTTATTTGGTAAAAGTTAAATAGCGTCGATGACTTCTAGTTCCGTAACGGGAGCAAAAAACATTGTTTGAGGAGCCAGACTACTTTTAGTACAATTAGTACTGACATTATCAAAAAAGTGATGGCAAATATTTTCATGTATGGCTGAAGATAGAAATTCGCCAAAAGCTGCCGCTTGATCCTTTGGATTGCTTAAATGTTCATCGTTATAGATAATTTCTTTTATATAAGTACTTTTCCGTTTACCCTTAACTTCATTACTATTTCTGTTCCTGTATTTTTGAATGATCGATAATATTACACGCTTTATATTAGCTTCACTTGTATGTTTGTAACCCACTCATTTGGGCGCGATTTTGACCCACTTCTAGACATACGAATGATTTGAAATTTGGCAGGCGTACATAATTCCGGTGAAAATGCATCAAGAAATTTTTGTTTGAAAGAAAATCAAAATGGCGGCTCCAATATGACGTACGAGTTTTGTGGTTGTGTTCCGATTCGTTTCAAAATTGGTATCTGAGGGTGTTCGTGGTCAGAAATTATGATTCTTTTGTCAAAACTGGAAAATTCAAGATGGCGGATCCAAAATGGAAGACGAGTTTTGTGATTATGATCCGATTGTATTCAAAATCGGTATGTGGGGGTTTGAGGGGTCCAATATCATGATTATTTTGTAAAAATTGAAAAATTCTTGATGGCGGCTCCAAAATGGCGGACGAGTTTTGTGATTATGGTCCAATTCTAATCAAAATTGGTATGTGGGGGTTTTTGGGGTCGGAGATTATGATTATTTTATCAAAATTGGAGGATTCAAGATGGCGGATGAGTTTTGTGATTATGGTCCGATTCTATTCAAAATTGGAGAATAATAGTTAAAAATTAATAATATTAATAATAGTTCGAAAAACTAACGAACACGCTTTAATAGAAAACAAAACTAAAAAGTTGAAAAATAATTATAGTTTAAAAACTTACGAATACGTTTTAATAGAAAACTAAACTAAAAACTTGAAAATGATTTCAAATGAGTTTGAAATAAGAATACAGTGATTAACAACAAATTTATTTCATCGTAAAAAAGCGTGGGGTGCTTTTTAAGATATTTTCATGATGATTCTACTTTCACCAATATCTGTCCATGAAATATTAACAACAATTGAGATCAAGCACCCAACGCTTTTTTACGATGAAATAAATTTGTTGTTAATCACTGTATTCTTATTTCAAACTCATTTAAAATTATTTTCAACTTTTTAGTTTAGTTTTCTATTAAATCGTTTTCTTTGAATTTCAAACTATTATTTATTATAATGAAGTTTCTTTTCAGAGATGGTTTGTTTATTTACTTCTTTTTTTAGTTTTTTATAATTTTCATTTATATTATTGTTTTGAATTATTTTTCGAAGCCAGTCAAGATTATGTAGTTCTTCGCGTTTACCAACAAACAGAACCACTTGGATAAAATGTGCAATGCAATGATTCACGCAAAAGTTGGTCACATTCTTCAGAGCCACCTTCAACATCATATCGATCAAGAAATTGAAAAAAGCGTGGTTTTCATTATATTTACACAGGAGGTTGATGGTAAGTAAGACGTTTACGGAGAAAGAGAGATATCATTATTTTGAAATATTGGTTACTGAGGTGATTAGTTCTGCTCTAAAATGTTTAAATCTAATAATCAATTGTGATAAACAAATGCTATAACAATTTTTTGAATAATAAGAGTTGAAAATTTCAAGTATTATTTTCATATTGCTTCTAGTATAAGAGAACAAATCAATAGGGATAATAGAAAAAACTTTCCTTAATTGTTTTATATACGTTTTTAATTTTTTTATACCTTTGATTGTTAATAAAAAGTAAAAATCAAAATTTTTCGATTTTTCCAACGGGAGTCTTTTTTGAAGCCTTTGAGGAACAGCTCCAAGGAGTAAATAAAATTCTAGGTTTTTAGTTTTAACAATTATCAGGGTTTTTATAATAACTTTCAACAAGTAAAATTTTTTATTAACAAAGGCATAATTAATTGAAAAATAGAGAAAACATTTTTTTGCCGACGGATTATTGTTTATTGATATTTCTAGATAGTAATGAATTTTTTAACTTTAATATTAATATTACTCGGTTAAAATTTTTTTTTTGTTCAGTGTCGATTTGGTCGGTGTGCACGGGACTAATCACGCGTTTCAGCTTTTTTTCGCCGCTAAATTAAAATTATGAAAATTGCCGGAACAGTTCCGGGAGGTAGGACTTTCTTTTAGGAGGTTTTCTGCTCTTTGAGGATCTTTTTCAAATTTCGGATATCTCAAAAGTTTTTGAGATATTTTCAAAAAACCGAACCATATATTTGTTTTTTACTTAATTGTTTATAACTTTTGCAATTTTTGCCGGCCCCAATGTTTCAGCTAATATTTTTTCAGATGCCATTTGAATCGAATGCGCCCTAAATCATAATTTTCGGTGGTGAACAAAATGGCACTTGTGAACCAGTCTAGAACTGGTGATAGTTTGACCACATCAATACATTCCCGAGAGAAAAAGAGGAAGTCCTGAGACACCCTGTATATGAGTTTCCCTTCAACCATTTTCCCAACGAAGGCTTCTTGTACTCGAAACTCGTCGCTCCACCTAACACCATGTACATCCTCGATATCTCACTTCCATTCTCCCTGTCTTCGCGATAAACCTAATGTGTTCCTCAACTGTTTCGAACACAACTGATATCCCCAACATATTACACGTGGGAGAAAAACATCGGAAACTCCGTGTATTCGCCAACTCCGCTCAAGTTTTCGTATCTCGAAGGAATTGTTACCATGCTAATTCAATTTGAAAATATTGATTGGCTCTCTCCCTTGCCTCCACTCATTGTAATCAAATGGTTTGCAGAGGATGCTAACAACAGGTTACACGCTTTCCGAATAGATATTCGATATGAGATAGAGATTGTATGGAGTTGGATTGGAGTTGTTTTGGGGTAATTTGAACTGGGGGTGCGAGTTAATGAGACTTGGGATGTAACTGTCGGGTACAGGTACACTTTTGAACAGGAATATGTTAGAATTCATTAGCTTTGATGATGTTGGCAGCGGGAATAGTTGGGCGTTTATCGTTGCAGTGTGCAAGTTTGCGAATGTAATGGCTTTGGGTTGTTGTGCCTATATATATATCAATAATTATATTAATCAGTTCCTCCAGATCATGCAATGATATGAAGCAAGTTGAAAATAGGAAAGAACTATGAGGAATTCAAAGGAAGATCGTATTAAGTTTCTCTCTTGCATGAAAATACTTGTAAGATTTGAAACGAAAAATGATGATGCATAGATTAATTAATATTCCGCTTTCAGGAGGGAATTTCAATAAAGAATTGAATATAATTAAACAAATTGCTATCAATAAAGGATATAGTTCAAACCTTATGGATATAATTCTTTCAAGAAAACTTTATAAAAAAGCTATAATAGAAGTGTTTACTACTCAGAACAAAAATATAATGTCAAAGTCATTACATATTTCAGATATCCTACCGAAAAAGTTTAAATTTTTTTGCATAAAAATAACATCGATATCCCATATAAAACATATAATGATTCAAGTAAATTCATTAAGAACAATAAAGATTAGATGAGAAATCCAATGAATTAACTTGTGGCTCTTGTGCAAGTTTTTACACAGGCCAAACAGGCAGAACATTTGAAAAACTATTATCAGAACATAGGAACTGTATCATCAATAGTTCTCACCCTACTGCATATTCATGGACAAGAAAAAAAAGAGTCTGCGTATGTGAACTCCAATATATTTTTTGGTCGGTTGAAATCGCATTTTTATTCAAAAAAGCCAGAGGGTGAGATACAATACTGCCGACCTGGCAGCATCCGAAAATATTGTAACGCCCAACACATCCCAAAATTTTGTCCCTACAAGTAAAATGTTAGATGCCATCCATCCTGTACCAACCATACAACTGGAAAAACACAAAAGGATCAATAGTGGCAACTATTCTAAGTTTACCAGAGAACATTGCTAGCAAAAAATCGTATGCCAGCGGGGAAATCCCGTCCTTGCGCTTTTTCCTCAACTCCGAATAATTCGAAACGAAACGAAACGAAACGAAAAAGCGTTATGCTCTCTCTATGTGACTTTCTCTTCTCTCTCTCTCTCTGTAATCTGTATATCTTTATAATTTTAATTTTCTATAATTTTTTCAATGCAAATAATGGAATCAATCAAAAAGTTTCATTTAATATTTTATTCATCAAAAATTAGATATAAAATAGTGAATTATAAATGATATCGAGATAGCAGAATATGTTGCGTTCAATCTCATGTATCCACCATGTTGAAAATGATTGCTTTGTATGTGTGACGAGTTATAGATTCAAATGCTTGGCGCGCAAAGTTTTCAGTTCAAATACAAATGCGACAAGCTTTCCAGTCTATAACTCGCGGATTAACCTACGTCACACATCCAGAGCAATTGATTTTTAATTTTTAATGCATTTGAATGAAAGCTTGTCTTCAGAAAGGCTTTTTATTAATTATTTTATTTTGTGCTTTTTAGTACTTGCATTTTTATTGAAGCTTCGTTATTATGAGGTCTTTTTCCTTCAAGTCCTGAGCTATCTAAAAATTAACTCATCCGCCATCTTGAGTTGCCATCTTCAATTTATTAATTTTAACTGAAAATCAATAATCTTCGACTGAATTCCTTAATCTCCGACCCCAAAAACCCCAACATACCAATTTGAATCGAATAGGGCCAAATTACGAAACTCGTCCACCATCTTGAATTTGTGAATTCTGATATAAAATTCATTATCTCCGACCCCGAAAACCCCCACATACCAATTTTGAATCGAATCGGACCACAAACCTAAATTTCGTCCGCCATCTTGGAGCGTCCTTTTGTTTTTTCTCATAACAACAATTCCATGAGCCGCTATCTCAAATTTCATGAATTTTGACTGAAAATTCATAATCTTTGACTTCGAAAACCCCTACATACAAATGTTCAATAGAATCGGATCATAATCACAAAACTGCTTCGACATTTTGAAGCCGCCATCTTGAATTTATGAATTTCGACAAAACCCGAAAACCATTATCGTACCATAATCGCAAAACTTGTCCGCCATCTTGGAGCCGCCATTTTGTTTTTCCTCTGACAAAAATTCCATGACGCATTTTCACCATAATTATGAACACCTGCCAAATTTCAGCTCAATCGGATGTTGGCAATTGCTCCAAAAATGGATTACAAATTTTGAACCGGAATGAATGACAGAACGAATGACAGAATGACATACGAACGGAGCTAGTTAGATGAAAGCTTGTCAAAAGGATATAATCATTCGAACCGAATTATCTTCAAACGAGCAATTCTCGGAAACGGCTCCAACTATTTGGATAAAATTTTGTATTTAGATAGGGTTTTGCTTTTTAATTATATGTATCTGTATAGGCGTCTTTCCTGAAACAAACGTGAATTTACACGAAAAAAATATTACGAATCGATCGATACTTATAGCGCCATCCCGTAAATTTTCTAGGTACTTGCATTGTTGCTATACTGGTACCTCTATTCTTTGTGAGTTGGCGCTATATGACATTATCAATTCAATGTTAGATCTTTGGTGAGCCAAGAAACTCATACGGTTTGTGAATTTGTGGCCAACCTGTGCCAAACTAGGTAAGATTGCAAAATATTCATATCTAATAAGTTTGTAATTCGTATCTTAATAAGCACCTTCTCCGAAGAAACACGATTTTACAGAAGAAAAAACACCAAGCAAAGCTCGGTCGTCCAGGTGCTATGGAAATATGAAAAAAACAAAAATATCTTCCATGTATTACCACTCATGATAATATCCGACTTGTATTGCATAGATATCCCACCGCACATGTATCATTTTTAACCGACGAAATCAAAAAGGAGGAGATTCTCTAGTCGACGCGTATATTTTTTTTTTATGTATGATCACGCATAACTTTTTACAGAGCAGTTTTTTTTTCATTGGATAGGGTGTCCTTTGAAATTGGTCCCATCCCTAAGGGTAGCAAAATGGAGGATATTGATCGTTCACTTTCTGAATTTTGGTCCGTTAACCGATTCTATCAGGCATAACTTTGTAGTGGGTTTTCCGATTTGGATGTTTTTTTTTTATTAGATAGGGTGTACCTTATAATTGAGCATATTTCAATCAGGAATGGGCTAGAAAAAAAGGAGATGATTGATTTTTCACCAGTGAACATTGGCACACATATGTAGTTGACATTGACAGATCCTCCTTCATCCGTCACAATAATTACATTCTATGAAAGGATGGAGTTATATACGAAGTGATGAAATCAAATAACCAGAACTTTCAAAAATAATTCATATTATATAACAATAAATAGTTAAAGTAGACAATCATATTATGAAAAAAAATGGAAACATTACAAAAGAAAGTAGTCAAAGTTTTATTTGGGTTTGGTAATAGAACATATACTGAGCTGATTTATCAAATCACTGGGCTTTTACCACTGGAAAGAATTTTAGAAATTGAACAATGCAAATACACATATAAAGTCACGAGGAACCAACAAAAATGCAATTCATTCATTAATCTTATAAGCGAAATTCATGACCACAATACCAGAGCCAAAAATAACATTTATTTATTACAAGTGAGAATTAATGTGGCTCTGAATGACCCAATTTCAAAATGCTTCCAAACTTACAATGCCTTACCTTATTATATTGAAACCAAAGACAATTGTTTGGCGCCGACTCAAAATTAGTAACTCACATCCGTTTAGGAGCTCAATCATCATTAAGACTAATGAGGTTTATTTTATTTCTTGCTTTTCAGTTGATTTTTTCGTCGGTTTAATTTTTTGTCATATGAGCAAGGGCTGGACACTTATCACACAGACTCGTATATAATAGAAATAGACAGATACAGAGAGAGAGAGAGATAGAAAGTCGCATGGAGGGGACATAACCCTATCTTCTCACGTGACGATTTCTAGCAGTCAACACCCACCGCAGGAGGCCAAAAGAGTAAAAAAGAAAAAAAAATGATAGTTCAACAAAACAACCTCAACATCATTTTCAGAAGAAAATGGTAAAAGGAGGCAAAAAAGTGAGAGGAATGAAAAGAGAGAGCTGAACACACAAACAGAGAACAAACGTTCAAAAAAACATTCTCCATCAACTTCGTCTGATTCCGATCATGAAAATATTGTGTTTGCTGAAGAAGGTTAAGCTTTTGACGACTATAATGAAAGTGTCGGATGTGATGAAACATACTCCGAAACGACAATTTCTGACGACTGTAAATGTTGGTTTCATGAAGGTGTTCTCGTTTAGGAAACAGATGTGAACAATGTGAAAAAAAAACTTAACGAAAAATATTGTCATTGTCAATATTTTTTTGAACTCATGGTTTATGATGTAACTTGCTCAAGAATAAAAAAGTGTTTATGCATAATTCTATCTTGGGTTCTCCATTGTTTCTCATTGGCCCATCTCTCACACGTGTGTGGTCCAACTCACCCTGAGCTCTGAACATTCAATAACTTCAAACTGAAAGTATGGTTTACAGACGAGATCATGGAACAAATGAAATATAGGGACCTTTTGTATAAAGTGGCTAGGGATTCGGCATTAGAGGAGGACTGGATCAACTATAAGAAAGTTAAAAATGTTGTTACTTCACTGATTGGGCAGAAACGAAAAAATACTACGAAGAACAAATTGATCAAAACAAAGGAGATGCAAAGGCAATGTGGAGGTCTCTCAAAGAGTTAATGAATGGAAAACCTCAAAACAGGCCTTCTAAAATAAATTTTGGTAACCATTGGAAAGAGAATGACGCAGATATAGCAAATTCTTCCAATTCATACTTCATAGAAAGTATATTGGAAATTGTAAGCGACATCAAACCTGTTCACAGCTCCGATTATATCTTGAATGTTTTGCCTCAACACCAAATGACGCTTACCACATTTGAAGCACTCACAATGAATGACCTCAAAATGATAATGAATAGAATGAAGAAAAACGGTTGTGATGAATACGGCATCAACTCGAAAATATTAAAATTAACATTCGAAGTTGCTGGTAATCATATATTATATTTGATTAACACTTCATTGATGACAGGACAATTCCCTGAAAAATGGAAAGTTGCAACAATTGTGCCTATTGAAAAAGTGTCCAATACAATCTCTTGTTCGGAATTCCGCCCGATTAATACACTTCCTATCTATGAGAGAATATTAGAATTAGCAGTAAAGGATCAGCTACTACAATTTGTAGCAGATAATAATATACTAGTAAAGGAACAATCAGGATTCAAGCAGGCACATCCGTGTGAAACTGCATTGCATTATTTATTGTCTAAATGTAAAACTGAGATGATCAATAATAAAAAGATCATTATTGTTATATTTTCAGACTTAAAGAGAGCCTTTGAAACTGTAAATATATCTCTGCTTCTGAGAAAACTCGAGAAATTTGGCATTGAGGAAAATGCGCTGAAATGTTTTGAAAGCAATCTTTCTGGTAGGTCTCAAATAGTTATAATAATACATCTTCTAGCAGCAACGACATACATTATGGAGTCCCTCGAGGATGTGCTCTAGGACCAATATTATCCATTTTGTTCATCAAAGACATAGTACACCATGTTCAAAATTGCAAAATAAAATTGTTTGCTGATGATACTATGATCTATTGCGAAGGATATGTAGAGGATGTTCAGAGTACTCTATCATTAATAAATCAAGATTTGAGAAATTTGTCCATATGGCTTAATGCAATGGTTCGAAATTGAACATAAATGAAATCAAATACATTTAATGATTGAACAATGTTATTGAAGAAGCTAAACATTTCAAGTACCTGGGCTACATGATAGATAATGAACTGAATCTTAAATCACATTGTGAGTATATTAAGAAGAAAATGGCAAGAAAAATTAATTTCCTATATAGATTGAATGATAAGGTATCATCTTTTACTAAGTTAACTATATATAAAACCATAATATCTCCTCATTTTGATTTCTGTGGAACATTCATATACCTGATGAATAATGGACAAATTGATACATTACAAAAAGTACAAAATCGTGCTATGTAGAAAACGAACATCGATAGCTTACTGTTGGAATCCTTGAATTTATTGAATGTTCGACAGAGAGCTGCTTATAATATGCTCAAGTTTTGTAATCAAGTCAGGATGCTTACCAACCTATCTAACTGAAGAAATAACTTATCTCCAAGAAATACATAATCACAATACCAGATCACATGCTTCCAATGATTCCTATATTAATATTGCTAATGCTGCTACAAACACAGTGTTCATCGAAGGCTTACAGCTTTACATCTCATCACCAAGAGAATTGGAAGAATACTCGTCATTTAGAGAATTCAAAATACAGTGTGTAAAATACATAAAAGGTTTATAACCCATCATTGTAATATCTCTTCTTGTATTATTTCGATTTTATACTGCTAATTTAACTTGTTCGTACATTGTATTTAATGTGTGTTCTGTACATTATTTATGCTATTTTAGTTATACTATTTCATTCATACAATTTATAATTGAGAGCTGATGCTTATAAAGATTATTATATGAGTGAGATGTACCACTGGGTCACTTTTTTTAAAACTTTGTAAATACTTGGTATTTTCGAACTTATGGTCCATGCTTGTTTAGATAGGTGAAAAAAAACGTGGTTCATATCTCCCGGACTTACCCTATACTTACTCATTTCGGATTATGATATAAAGTTCAAATTATTTAATGTTATTTCATAATATAAAAAGTAATTTATTTTCATCGAACCAAAGTTACTATCCTACCGACTGCGCCATTTTCATATCAAAACAAACAATTGTATGTACTGACTTTCATTATGTATTGCCAAAATGATATCCGTCCCCATTCATTTTTCCAAATAAACAACGATTTCGTGTTATTCATATAACATTAACAATAATACAAATCACTCCATCAAATGAAAATGAAACTGTGAATTCCGTCATTTTCTTTGGGCGAATGTTTTTCAGTTGCTGGTTCATATTTCACACGAGTTATTTACAGTAATTCCGAAGTCAAGTTAGCGAGTTGCCAAAAAAACAACGGTAACTTAATACACGTACCCCGTAATCAGCACTAATTTCTCCCATTCCTTCTGCTCCTCCTGAGATGAAAGGCCAAACAAAAAAATGATTGCCGTTCTGAATGCCTATTAAAGTATTTGATAAAAATAAGCGCCGGCAAACTGGGTTTCCTTTGAAGAAAAACTTTTGATAAATGGTCCGTCGGTAACAAAAGACGGTGATCAAAAAGTCATTAGCGTCGGATCCGATCCATCCGACCCTCACTTTTGTCTTCGCGAGCGGGAAAAGAAAAGGTCCGATGTTTATGAAAATTCTCGATACTTGGATTTCGGCTGTGAGGTAGAATATTCATTGGGGCAATTTCCATGCAAGTATGTTAGTCATGACCTTTTTTTTCTCATACAAATTCTTGGACCGATGATTCCAATTTGTGAGTAATTTGTGAGTTGATTTCTGGCACGCAAACTAACCAGTCGATCGATACAAGAAACTAAATAATCCATTGAAGTAAATGGGAAAATGTATGTGAGAGAGTTCCATCGGAAGAAGTTCTAAACGAGTTATTTGATAATCCAATCAATAGATTGATTTCTTTAAAAATATAAACAGGATGTTCATAAAATCAGATGTGGATTTTTCAATTCAAAGAAAAATCTTTCTCTACAATATTCAATTAGAATGTTTCCGTTTTCACCAATCAATAGAGTTATTGAACTAACAAAAATTTCAAAACAGCCGAAATTCTGGATTCATTCATTCGAAAGTGAGAAGTATCCATTTAGCGATTTTTACCATGCCACGGCGGTGAAAATGAAGAAAAAATGCAAAAATGTTCCGAATTTTTATAGTTTGAACTAAAACTCAGAAATTATTCAGTAGTCATTCTAGTATCACTGTAGATAAGTTCATGAAACTTCTTAATTTTCTTTTCAATAACACATATTTTTCTTTCGACAAAACTGTTTTCAAAAAAACGTTTGGAACACCGATGGGTACGTCAATTTCACCAATTTCAGCTACGTATGTGATGGATGATCTATTAGACACAGTATTACCAGTTTTATCTTTCAAGCCACATTTCATCAAAAAATGAGTAGATGACATTATTATAGCACTGCCGGATGATGGTATAGAAGAGAATCATAGTTTTGACCCATATATACAATCAGAGCCGGATTGAGAGGGGGGCAAACGGGGCTGCTGCCCCGGGGCCTCCACAAGATAGGGACCTCCACAATATAAATTTTTAGGTAAAATTTCCTAACAAATACCGAAGGATATGCAAAATTATATATATAAAAAAACTGACAACGAAAGAGCAGTTCTCCCACTTTTTCCTCTCATTTTTCGTTTTAAACATTCAAAAACATGTTACGTATTCTTGTCAAAATCCATGGTTAATATTAATCTTCGATCTGATGGATCATGTGTACTTGCGAGAAACAATCACCAAGTAAAACATCATACTATTATGCAAAATATTATATCGTATCGAAATTAGCTGTAAAAACAAGAACAATTGAATTAAAAAAAATATACATTTTTTTAAATTAAATGAAGGATTTTCTGTCGATGTTTCCTTCGAATGACACGAGCGATCTAGATACACAATGAAATTCAATAATCATAAGCAAGAGAAAATAATATTTCAATTTATGAATATGATTGCATCAAATTATTTATAAGAGCCCTGTGCGCATTCCATAATAGAACAAAAGTTCAAATTCTGTTGACTATTTTTCTGCCGATTCTACAAACACTTTGCTTGTCTATACCTGTTTTTCCTATTTATTGGCGTTGACAAGTGTCCGCTGAGTGGCGCGCTTGTAACAGAGAAATCCCCGAAATCTGAAAGTGTGAGTCTAAGAGAAAGACATTCCGCAACAAATGTAAATCCTTCTGAAAAAGGACTATCAAAAAGACCAATCTAAGATGTTCTACTATCAAATTCTTGAAAACCAAAATTTCAGAGCTACATTCTCAAACATTGAAATAACAGTGATTATTTTTTGACATTGCTAGAAACCAATTCAAATAATTCATATACGTTTTGGCCAATCAATAGTGGGAATATTCTACCTAGAAAATTGTCGCGGGAATAATTTGAGGTATTTTGTTTTCATTGTCTGACAACCTATATTTTTAATTTGATGTCTGTCATCAATTCGCATGAAAAGTGTGAAATGAATCGAAACCGGTTGAGTACATTATATAATTTTGCAAGGAAATGTGTTTATGATCGTAACATCAAAAAATAATCTAAAGAATACCACACGAGAGTTCGATATAGTAGAAAATAATTATCTAGATTTCTTTCTCAAACTTGTTGGTAATATTGCCACTCGAGCCAGTTGGTCTCTCTTATCTATTGCCTGGCAACGAATTTTCGAAAATCTGTCGAATTATTTTCACTCTCTTGTGATATTACAACTGAGAATGTGATGATGTCAAATTGCACTGGAACGCGCTCATTTTCCAAAATGAAAAAAATAGGAGAATTACGATGAGACAAAGCCGCCTACCAAAGTTATCGCTTCTTAGCATTGAGAATGATTTTCTCCGGATGCTGGATTTGACCGAAATCAATGATTTTTCGTCGAAAAAAAGCTCGCAAGAATCCATTCGTTTACGCTGTTATTTGATTCATTTCTTGTATTTTATTATACCTACATATACTCGTGTCGAAATAATTCGATTTGTTCCGCAATAAATAAAAGAAAACTTGTTTGAAAAATAATTAGGGGCCTGCACTCCTTTGTTGTCCCAGGGCCTCCACACCTTTTAATCCGGCCCTGTATACAATTCACAATGGAAGCAGAAGATACAGATCTCTCCGTACCTTACCGTAGAGGAAACCATGTAGCTCAGGAAGATACATAAATTATTGATCGTATCATAAAACATTCGATGAAAGTGAACTCAGTCGAACAAATGCAGAATATACTTGAAAATCTCTGACATACAATTTCAACAACTCAATAACTATTTCTCGCAGGTCGCTGATATAATTAATAGACAGTTGCCCTTAAACGATGATAATTACTATTATGATGGATCAATTCCTGATTCGTTGAAGCCCAAAGTGCCAGGCTCATTCTTCTTTGAACCTATATTCCCTCATGAGGTAGAAAGTGCTATTCACCAGTTGAAGAATACCTACTGCTTTGACATGTATGAACTTAACAGCAAAATAATCAAAGAAAATTCCTTTTCACTAATTGATCCTCTCACTGATTTATTCAATACATGTATTGTGGATGGTATTTTTCCTGACGAGCGGAAACTCACCAAAGTTATACCTATTTTTAAAAAGGGCGATAGAGAAAACCCTGAGAACTATAGGCCAATTTCTATTGTACCCTACATTGGCAAGATCTTTGAAATCATATTAAAGCAAAGGTTGAACAAATATTTTGAGAAACTATTAAGCAATAATCAATTTGGATTCCGTCAACAACGATCTACTACTCATGCAATAGCAAGGGTTGTGAGAGAGATAGTCGAGGGCTTTGAACAGGGTAAACTAACAGGTGTAACATTATGTGTCCTGAGCAAGGCTTTCGACTGTGTCTCTCACAATATCCTGGTGAATAAGCTCTCTCAATATGGAGTACGAGGGGTATCTTTAAAACTAATTGAGTCTTATCTCCAGAATAGGAGTCAATGTGTTACTATCAATGAAACAACCTCCCAGCTTAATCTGGTTAAAACAGGCGTACCCCAAGGCTCGGTTCTGGGGCCACTTCTATTCATAATTTATACCAATGATTTTTTTTGTCATATGTTGCCTCATTTAGGTATTGCTTTTGCTGATGATAGCTCTCTTATAAGCTCTGAAAACAGTTATGAATCGCTATTAAATTCGATGAAATCAGCTGAAAACCTCGCCCAAGAATGGTTTACCCACAACTTATTAAAATTAAACAAAGATAAGACAAAACATATTATTTTTTCGACAAACAATAAAGTAACAGTAGGTGACCATGCTAAACTTTTAGGATTAACTATTGACGATAGTTTATGCTGGGAACCACATATCGAAAATACCTGTTCCAAATTGAGTACTCACAATTTTCTTCTGAGAAAACTGAAATCGTTTGTTGATAAAAATACCCTTCTTTCTGCGTACTTTGCTCTTATCCAATCATATATCAGCTATGGATTGACCCTTTGGGGAAATTCCTCTCACTCTGAAAAATTGTTTAAAATTCAAAAGCAATCCATTAGAATAATCTGTGGTGCGGGTTATAGGGATTCTTGTCGGCCATTATTCTGCCAACTCAGTATTATGCCTCTACAAACTCTGTTCATTTATCAGACTTTGCTCGAGATTCATGAAAATAAAGAAAAACTCCTGACTAACTCAAATTACCATGATTATAACACACGCAACGCGAATCTGATCAGGTCTCAAAGATTTAAATATAATAAGTCTCTCAAAAACTCAATAAATGTTGATCTTTACAATATACTTCCTACCTCACTGAAAAACAAAAACCAAGCTACGTTCAAGAACTCTATCAAAGTGATACTGCAGAAAAAGTGTTACTACACTATCGCTGAGTACATGGCTGACCCACCCGGGATGTGATTTGATCCAACTATCTTATCTTATACTATGTGTATGGTTTATCGTAATGTCTACATATGTGTACACGCAATATTTTATTTTTATTGTTATTTTATTTTTATTGTTATTGTATTTCAATTGTGAATTATTATTTTCTGTATTTATTCAATTTCTACCTGACTTGCTACAAATGTTTTTTAACATAACGTAGTTAAATGAAGATCTATCATAGAAGAAATCTCAATATTCTTTTGAACCCTCATGAAAAAAATCGATTTTTCTGTGAAGGACAAAAATAGCCGTGTTCATATTCCGAGGAAAGTGTTTCATATATCAGAAGAGAACATTGTATGAACGACTTGTATTTTATTCATCACTGCCGCCACTGGTCATTCGGCTGCTGGGGAGAAAGGGGCTGCTGGAAAGTGGCTGATAACTTCACACTTATATTGATTATTTACCATACACATTTTGATTTCTTTGTCGAATTGTTCTATTTTATTCTCGAACAATTAAGCTTTATTGTCAGATTTTTCCATTTTATTTTTGAACAAGTCAGCTTGATTTTGTGATAATATCCATTCATATCTCCTTCTAGCATCAATATATTTCTCCTTATACGTATTATCTCTCGAGCTCAAGATCAACAGAGTATCTAATTGTTCCTTGTATCTTGTAATCTCTAGGATTATTAGTTTTTTTGTAGCATTTATTTTTCCTGCGAAAAATATTCATTAAAAAAAGTCACCCTTTCACAAAGGAGCTATTAACAAATCATCACCCTCCGAGTTACGCACATCTAAGGAATTCCATAGTAAACAAAGAAACTATAAATTAGAAGTTCTGACGGCTCATTAAATGCAATACGACCACAAAATAGATAAATCAATAATTTTTTATACATTCTTTCGGCTACAGTATACAAGCCATTAGTTACCCAGACGGTGATTCATTATGACAAGAAAATAATTAACATTAGGAATGTGACCGAAGAGATTCAACAAAGAACAATCCATGGAAGGGAGATTGATATAAAAAGCGCGAGATCACGCGGAACGATGCTCAGAGGTGTTTAAACTTTCATTCGAATTACATTTAGTGCAGAAAGATGAGAAGTGCTCAAGCTTTCACATAGTAATCAGATAACAATATAACATATAGAAGTGCGGTAGCTATCAACCAAGTAACAGCTCTTGACTAGACAGTCATCAGTCATGAGTTCATTGACAAGTTATCATCTTGCAGTGAAATTGCGGAATTATTACGAAAGATAATTCCAATCAAGTCAAACAGGAACTGCACGAGTAAGGAATTCACAAAGTGAATACCCAGTTAAACAGTATTTACTATTAATAAAAATTATGTTATCAATGCTTTAAGAACGAGATAAAACACGGAAAACCTCTGATAGTTCATGCTCTCATAGAAAACCATTACCAATACAACTATAGTCTAATATACAGTGCGATATGAAAGTAAATGAAAAACTTTCGGGGAAATAAATAAAATAGTAATACAACTAAACTAATATCGTGTAAAACAAATATCGAGTGAATGAGTGTTGGAACCTGATGGACTGGAGTGAGTTCATATATTTTTCTGGATTTATGTTTGGGCAAATTGATCAATTATACTTTTTATATGTTTTTAAATGTATCTACATATTTTATGTCCACATATTCTTCGAATAATATTTATCAACAGTCTGTTTAACAATTGATGGTATTTCTACTTATATTCGTCCACTTGATTTGAGAATGCCAAAAACTGACCTAATGTAAAATCTCAACCGTTCTTTGACTATTTCATCATTTTATCAGTATATAGAACTGATGGAAATGCTATGTAACTATTATAAAATATATATGTATATTCTAATACTTTTCCAAGAGCATTATTTAACAATCTTTCTGAGATCGGTACGTGCTTCTATCTAAACGCCCCACATTCCCTGTATTGACAGAAAGAGATATTTTCCCTGTAGGCCGCTCCAGCGAAATAATCTCAATTCGACCATCAATGCTCTTATTACTCAAGTTCTCAACTTAACAACAAAGGAGTGATCAAGTAAAGTGATTAATTCATAATATTTGGAAATTCCTTAGCGTTTATTGGTCTATCGTTGAAGGAGTGTTCCCCCTATGAAAGGCCAGTGGCGTAACAATGGTGTTGCAGGTGTGGTGTGTTGATTCATAACACACTGTAATATGGCCAGACATAATGATATGAAAAAATATTATATTGAAATAAAAAAATCAATCAAAAATCCTGTATTCCATATACTGCCCCCATCTCCTCTTCCCAGAAATCACACCACATTTCATTCCATTTTCCCCGGTAGGAGCATCCATCGAGAAATCGCATTTCCCTCAACACGAAAGCAGTAACTCTGTTACCCCTGCCTTCTACGGCGTTGTCGAGTGCCAGATCGTACCTTATTTCCCAGAAGTGTACACATCCTATTTGGGACCTCATATTGAAACAGGAAGTTGGATATAAAGGGATGAGCTAAATACATACACGCGTTCGAACGGATATTGTCTTCCCCAGAATCGGGAACTTGAACGATTCGCCCGAAACGTGGGACTTCGGGATTTTCGGCAGTTTCGCTAGAAGATGAATCGTTCAACTCGAAGGGTTTTGTTTTGTTTGTGACGACACTTTTCGATTATTATCACTGACTATTTATTAGTGGTCAAAGTAGTGCATCGTCACTCAAGCCATATCTACAGTGCTTCTCAAAAGTCCTCTTCCCCCCTCTTATTTTTGGAACGATTATACATGAACAAGTGAAATTTGGAAACTGAATATTGAAGGTTGTAAACTTCCCTACTAGTGATGATAGATGATGAAACCGTCAAAGATGACGTCACAAGGCCATTGTGACCAATAATTTTAAATGGAACCCTAGGCAAGCGACCCCTCTTTTGAAAGGTATCGAAAAAACCTATTTAATTATACTAATTTTGTTTGTGTTTATGGCACTTTCGACAACTCGCTTTCGAAAAACACAAAGCTGTGATGAATTAAATCAGTTAATACTAAAATTCCAAATTCAAGCTACGCCTCTGGATAGTTGTCAAATTTGTCTCCCTAATTCGACGTTTTTGTAATTGTCCAAGTTTTTGTACATTTAATAATTTGTGTATTGTTGATCGAACGTCTAACTGTTTTAGTAGCTTTTGGTACTTTTAATATTTTTGTAAATTTTTATAATTTGTTAAACTGTTGTGAGCCGAACGTTAAAGGGCTTCAAGAAGCGAAATGGTACGTGCTTTAGGTGATAAAGTAGCAGCGATCCTAATTCTTGGTGGAACTGGACAAAATATTCATGCAGCATTTTTAATGAGAGGTTTCCCGATCGCCCCGTTTCGAGGACTTATTTAAGGGAGCTTCTTCGTAAGTTTGAAACAACGGGTAGTATCATTGATGCGAAACGATCTGGCAGACCACAAATTTCTGATGAGAAAAAAAATGATATACTGGCAGAAGTAATAGTTAATCCTACTTCTTCAACAACTCACGTTGCATCTACCTGTGAAGTCAGTCGTAGTAAAGTACACAGGGTGTTAAAAAAAAACAAATTTCATCCATACAAATTAAAAATGGTTCATCAACTGTCAGACGACGACCCAGACCGAAGACTAGAATTTTGTGAAAATATGGAAACTAAAATTAACCAACAGCCAGACTATGTCAAAACAATTTGTTTTAGGGACGAAAGTACTTTCTATCTAAATGGAAATGTAAATACACAGAATGTGAGGTATTGGAGTGACGCAAATCCTCACCTGTTTCGTGAAACACATACCCAATTTCCTCAGAAGGTGAATGTTTAGGCAGGTATCCTGGGAAACCACATCGTTGGGCCTCTTTTTAACCGACGGAACCAAAAAGGAGGAGGTTCTCTATTTGACCCATATATTTTATGTTTTTCCATCATATTTTTTTATGTATGATCACGCATAACTTTTTACTGAGGCGTCCGATTCCGATAATTCTTCTTTCAGTGGATAGGGTGTACTTCGACTGTCAGACGACGACCCGTACCAAGGATAGAATCCTTGGAAAATATGGAAACTGAAAATTAACTCAACAGCCGATCTATGTCGTAAACAATTTGGTTTTTTAGGGATCGATTTGTATTCTTTCTTAAATGGAAATGTAAATACATAGAATGTGAGGTATTGGAGTTGACGCAAATCTCCCTGTTCGGTGAAAACAACCATCAGGGATAATGTTTAGGCAGGTATCCTGATGAAACCTACATCTTACCTTCTTTTAACCGACGAAAATGAGGCAGGTTTTCTATTTGACCATATATTTATGTTTTTCCATCATATTTTTTTATGTATGATCACGCATAACTTTTTACTGAGGCGTCCGATTCCGATAATTCTTCTTTCAGTGGATAGGGTGTACTTCGAATTTGGTTCCATTTGAATTTAAAGGATAAAATCCACCCCTAAGGGTAGCGAAATGAAGGACATTGATCACTCACCCTCTGAATTCTGGTCCGTTAAACGATTCTATCAGGCATTACTTTGTACTGGGTTCTTCGATTTGGATGATTCTTTTTTTAATAGATAGGGTATATCTTATATTTGGATTTCGAAGGAAATTAGTCCCTTCTACGGGTAGAAAAATAGGGGATAATTGATTTTTGGCACACACATACGTATTTGACAATGACAGATCGCTACTGACATTATTCTTGTTCCGTCAAAATCAGTATATTCTATGAGAGGATGGAATGATATACAAAGTAATGAAATAAACTAACCAGAACATCGAAAATAATTTATATTACAACAAATAGTAAAAGTAGATAATCATATTATTTACCTGGTAATAGTTGAAGTAAGGTGGGTGAGTAAGTATTTTGGAAGTAATAAAAAAACAAGTAGGTAGTAATTGGTAGATTTTAGCCACAAAAAAATGAGAATTAAAAACTTTTGAACAAAAAATTAAACAGACGAAATACGGAACTGAAAAGTAAAAAATAAAACTTTTTAACAAAAAATAAAAACTTTTTAACAAAAACTTAAACCGACGAAAAAATCAACTAAAAAGCAAAAAATTAAATAAACCTTCTTAGTCTGAATGATAATTGAGCTCCTAAACTAATGTAAGTAACTGATTTTGAGTCGGCGCCAAACAAACAATTATCGAAGATCATTATCTATGAAAGAAGTCATCAAAACGCAGCCGTGCATCTCGCTGTCATCATTTTACGCTTCACCTAATTCAATTGCTAGTTTGTTTGGCGCCGACTCAAAATCAGTTACTTACATTAGTTTAGGAGCTCAATTATCATTTAGACTAAGAAGGATTATTTTATTTTCAAGATTTTTCTGATTTTTTCGTCGGTTTAATTTTTTGTTAAAAAGTTTTTATTTTTTGTCAAAAAATTTTTATTTTTTACTTTTCAGTTCCGTATTTCGTCGGTTTAATTTTTTGTAATTTTTTTTTTATTTCAAATACTAATTTGACTGGTGAGGTTTATCTGGAGCTGTTGCAAAACGCAATAGAAATTTTGGAAGATAATCCAGATGAATTCGGCAATGTGGAAATAACATTCCAACAGGATGGTGCTCCTCCACACTATTACGGTGCAGTAAGACGGTATTTGGATGAGGAGTATCGTGGTAGATGGATTGGACGACGAGGTTCAACGGAATGGCCAGCCCGATCACCGGACCTCACACCTTCGGATTTTTTTCTGAGGAGGTTCCTCGAATCGAAGGTTCACGCCACTGAACCTGACAATATTGACGTTTTAAAACAACGTATTGTTGCAGAATGTGAGGCTGTTTCCGCAGACACATTTGCAAAATTACGAGAAGAGTTGAAAAATAGGATATTTCACTATCAAGAAGTGAATGGAGGTCACTTCGAGCAATTTCTTTAAGTAGATACTGATTCTTAAATCTGTAATTAATATCATACCGAATGGAATTTAAATTCCAATGTTTACTAATGAGCCATTAAAACTGACATAAACACAAAAAATTAGTATCATTGAATAGGGTTTTTCGATACTTCTTTAAAGAGGTGTCGCTTGCCGTAGGGTTCCATTTAAAATTATTGGTCACAGTGGCCTTGTGACGTCATTTCTGACGATTTAGTCATCTATCATCACTAGTAGGGAAGTTTACAAACCTTTTATATTCAGTTTCCAAATTTCACTTGTTTATGTATAATCGTTCCAAAAATAAGAGGTGGGGAGCAGACTTTTGAGAAGCACTGTATAGTTGAACAATATTTATTATTTAGTTGGATTTCACGGGAATCGGGACCAGAAAGTAAAACCATTTTGTTATTGCTAACGATTCGGAGTCGTTTATTCCTTCGTCAAAGCTGAAATGACAATAGTTACAGGTAGTAGACGAAAAACGGAACTTAATTTCTATGACCCACCTTTAAAATTAAGTTAATCCTGATTATGAATTCGATTTCAGATAATTGTTGCGTGGTGGTGATCGAGACAAATTCCTGTCGGTAAAATACACATTGGCACAAAATACATATTACAAACTTTAAAATTAACGTAAAACAAGCACAGACACATTGAAATATTGACGTACGTTAGTGTATGGTCAATAAGCAGCTGAACATCTTCCTGAAACATTCGGGCACTGTGTAGCTATAAAAACCACAAACTGATTTATCCATCGTTCGGAAATCTGTTCTTTCATTTGTACCTTTCTAGAATATGTGTATATATTTTGGTCAAATTTTGTGTGTTGCTTTTTTGGTTTACACTATTTTTATGGAGGTTGATTTGGATCATTTCTCCTTACAATCTCTTTGGTGGGATGTCTCTTTTTCTAGAATTTTTACCGAATCGAAATCGAAATTACAAGATGCTTCAAAATGGTGAGCGGAAAGTGCTTTTTTATTTTTCATTTTTATTCCTTTCGTAACAGTCATATCTATGCTGGTACATTCTGGTTTTTGAAAACTGTTTAGTTTGCCCTATGTAACATTTTCCGCATTCACAGAGGATCCTATACATTTTCCTGTTGTTTTTTCAGTCCGAAGTGAAATACCTTACGTGGCTTGATTATTATAGCTCCTAAAAATCATTGAATAGTGGTCCCATTGTAATATTGAGTTCTTTTTTTAATCTGTCTAGTTTTGCTTCTCGGTTTTCCCAAATTGCGAAAAATTTGGTCGAAATGTTTTCTACATGGGTGATGAATCATAAACAAGTTCTCAAATTTTTCTTCACGAGTGGAATGAATCATTATCCCGTCCTCATAATTTTCAACAAAGGTGGAATGAATCATTATCCTTCCCTCACATTTTTTGACATCGGTGGAGTGAATGATTCATTCTTCCTCAGATCCTCAAATCTGAGGATTATTTCCACTGATGTCGAAAATTCTGAGGGTGGGATGATGATTCATTCCACTCACTTCGAAATACCTTTTAAATTTTCATAGTTGTACTCAGTAAGAGCTTCTTTGTATTCTCACCAGTGACTTAGACTTTTGGCTTCGAGTATCCTGTATCACTCGCTTTTCTGACAACTCTAGGTTGATTCTTTCATATGTTGAAATTTGCCAGTTATGAATGTGGTTTGTTATAAATGGATCTGCAGATCGAGAACCTCTTTTCTAATCTCGTTTTTAAATCAAGGTTTGTTTTTTCATTGACAATGTCTGTGTTTGTGGTATACAGGTTGAGTCTGAAGTATACTTTGACAAACTTCAGGAGGTGATTCCTCACAATATTCTGATATGAATTGTCCAAATAAATAGGAATCGCTTCGTTTCCAATACTGACCTTAATCACACGAAAATTGGTATTGAGAGGTTTCTTGAAGTGTCGAATTCGAACCTGATGTTATGATTGCTCTTACTCGTCTTTGCCACCTACACGTCTTTTTTTTTTTTGGAGATTCATAACTTTTTTGAGCGAACTTCTAGCACATTTTTCAGTAGAAAAATCAATTCCTCTATCATATCTTCGTAAAAAAGCTTTCCTTGTTACAAGTCGCTATAAGCAACCGTTTTCTAGATATTTGGACTTGAAAATTTCAAGTCGATTTTTTGATAATCGATGCTTGTTGAAATCATTACCATTATTTTGTATTTTTCAAAGAATGCTTAGAAAATGAATTTGATGTTTAAGTGAGTAATATTGGTAATTACATATTATGTGACAGTTAAACGTTTTGTTGTTTTGTTGAAGTTTCTGTAAGTTTTGAAAGACTAATTTTGAAAAATGGATTATCTAAACAATAATGCTCATTTAGCCGATATGCATTTCGTTTATAGCCTTGCGAATGGCAATGCGCGCGAAGCAAGACCTATTTACCAGGAGCGATTTCCTAATCGAGTACTGCCTTCAGCTCCAACATTTACCAGTCTCCACCGTCGTTTGGCAGAAATGGAAGACCACGAGCAGTGCGAACCCCAGAATTGGAAGAAGCTGTTTTGAACGCTCTCGAAGAGAATCCAGAAACAATACAAGAATAATTGCTGAAGCTCTCAATTCTACTCAGTCCACAGTTTGGAGAATTATCCTCGATCAACAATTTTATCCATACCATATTCAAAGGGTACAAGCTCTTTTGCCACGAGACTTTCCCCAACGCATTACTATGTGTCAGTGGTTTTTGAGAAAATTGGCTGGAAATCCTCAATTTTTAAGATATGTACTCTTCACGGACGAGGCAAACTTCTCCCAAAATGCTATCACAAACTTTCATAACAACCATGTTTGGGCTCTGGAAAATCCGCACGCAGTTAGTGAAAGACATTATAAGTATAAATTTTCTGTGAATGTTTGGGCGGCAATAATTGATAATTACTTGATAGGTCCTTTCTTTCTTCCGTTCCGACTGAATGAATGCCGGGACTACTTTAAAATGTACCATTAGAAATTCGTATCGGCATGTGGTTTATGCATGTTGGGGCTCCGGCCCATTTCAGCGTTGTAGCCAGGGAATTCCTTAACACATTCTATCCAAATCGATGGATCGGTAGGGGTGTAGAAGACCCTAACCAGGCGTGGGCACCAAGGTCCCCAGATCTAAACACGCTAGATTTTCTTTTTTGGGGACATTTGGAGTCACCAGTTTATGAAACTCCTGTAGCAAACGAGGAAGAGCTAGGGAAATAAATACACCAATAATTTTTGAGTGGGTACGAGATTCAATGACTAAAAGTCTGAATGCCTGTCTCTTCGCTGAAGGTGGACACTTTGAACAATTTATTTGAATACATTTCAGTTGTCTTCATTATATTTTATTCTACATACTCAACATTTCTTGAAATACAATGTTGATATTTCTTGCAAATTTTATCAAAACACATACAGATTTTGCACCCTTGATACAAAAATAACTATTTCAAACGAGTAAAAATAAATAGAATAGGTGGCGCCCCCTACAGAAAACCAAAACTACTTACTTAAACGTCAAATTCATTTCCTAAGCATTCTTGTGAAAAATGCAAAATAATGGTAATAACTTCAACACGCATCGATTATCAAATAATCGACTTGAAATTTTCAAGTCCAAATATCTAGAAAACGCTTGCTTATAGTGACTTGTAACAAGGGTGGCTTTTTCACGTAGTTATGATGGAGAAATTGATTTTTCTACTGAAAAATGTGCTGAAAGTACGCTCAAAAAAGTTATGGATCTTCAAAAAAGACAAAGACCAATTTTCGTTTGATTAAGGTCAGTATTTCGAAAGTTATTAAAAAAAAACGAAAATATAAATAAAACAAACACACTGTACTGACCACGGGTGTTTGTGTCCGTGCATCACAGTACAGAATGAAGTGCCTATTTCCCCTTTGACACCATCTGAAGAGGCTTTTGACTTCTGGTGGAGGGTGTATTGGTGAGTTCCCTGGGAAGTAAGCCAAGGCCATAGCAATCATTTCATATAGGTCTTGGAGACGTAAATTTCATGTATTGTACCAAACTACAAAAAGGGAATCATACCTTATATATTTTCCGAAACTTGAGTTATATTTTTTCGACGAGAAATGATATCGATTTGCATGCTTCATTTTGGAGGAAAACAGAGATCATGCAAATCATCCGGATAAAACATATTCCAGCTCTATCGTATGAATTGATGACTTGTCCTTTGTCAATTACTGCCTACAGGCAATCTGTTGAATTGATGATTTTATGTGACTAAACTACATTATTATCGCATCGTCATCATTTGTGCATTGGGATTGGATTAATTGTATGAGTCGGCCTCAATTTATCAAACATATATTGATCATAAGTGTATCCCATTTGTAATACATGAAGTGTTCCCAGATTACGCCAATATCGATTGTGATATGTGGTTTATGATATTCATCAATGTTGATTTGTACACGATATCGAAAAATGGTTTCAAGGAATTGTGTCCCATAGAACCCATGGAAAAACTACTTCACTACCAACTGATGTTACTAGATGGCGCGCTAATGTTAAAAACAATTATTATTTGATATTGCAACAAAAATTGACAACAATGTCTCTTTATGAGGCTCAAACCATAAAAAATGGGGAAAAAATTTGTTATGGAGGATGCTGGGTTTTCAAATCTGAATATTGTTTTTAATTCTAGAAAACTTTTCCAAAAACACATTTTTGATAATGTCGAGAAAGGAGAGAGAGATATTTATCAACTACGTCCATATATATAAATACATTTGTAGCAGGTCCTTAGGAAAAAAAAATAAAAAATTAAAAGTTACTAGTCAAAAGGGTAATACTAAATTTCCTACGGTGATACATAACAACACAGGAATAAAATAAGGTTAACTCAGAACTCAGTCATTGTAAAAAATACAGAAAGGGGTATACAAGTTGAATTGACAAACACATTAAAAGCCTAGATCATCCTCGTTAAAATTATAGTTCAAAAAGTCTTTCACGGAGTAAAAACAGTTCATCAGTAGACAAGATTTCACTGATCTCTCAAAATTGTAAACGTTCATATTTCTCATTTCCAAAGGTAATTTATTATAAAGGTTTATATTCAATGGATTTTTCTGTGATACATAGAGTCTACATCTTGGTGTTCTCAAGAGGTTTCCTGACCTTGTTTGGTGCTGATGCGTGTCTGCTGAAAGAGCTAAATCTGATCTTTTTCTATGTATTTCAAGCAGAATGGAATATATGAAAGCGGTAGAAAGAGGCTTGATCTGGTGATGGATAAATAGAGCATGGCAGTATTCTCTGTAGCCCGCTTCTTAAATAATTCGAATAATCCTTTTTTCTAAAACAGATATTCCGTTTGAAGGGGACGAATTACCCCACAAGACAATTCCATAAGTCATATGACTGTGAAAAAGTCCAAAATAGCTGGCTCTTACATTATCTGCACCAACAAGGTTTCTCAATCTACAAATCAAGAACGTGACGCTTTATAATTTTTTCAACAGATTTTGAAGATATAATAAGATTCTGATTCCTCGCAGAATTGGGCATAAGCTCATTCGAACAGAACCACTCATTTGTCATTTGCAAGGTGAGTTTGGAAGAGTCAATCAGTTCCTCTAATTTACTATTACGATCTATCAGTGTGGTGTCGTCAGCAAAGATAAAGCATTTTTTTGGTAATATATGATAATACAAATCATTGATATACAGAATAAATAGGGTTGGTCCCAAAACGGAGCCTTGTGGAACCCGATGGACGATTTGCATTAATGCTGATTTGGCGCCTCCAACCGAAACACACTGAGATCGCCCATGCGAATAAGACCTGAAAAATTCCAATGGAAGTCCACGAATGCAATAACAGAAAAGTTTCTCGAATAATATATCATGGGATACACAATCAAAAGCTTTAGTCAGATCACAAAGCGTTAAAAAAGAATGCTCCCCCTTCTCGAGTCCATCAACTACATTCGAAATAACGCTCAGAATCGCTGTAGTTGATTTATTTTTTCCAAAGCCAAACTGCTCAGGACACAGCAGGGAGTTTGTTTCCAGGTAGGATATCAACCTTGTTTTGACTAGCGCCTCTATGATTTTCGTGATAACTGGAAGTGAATTATGGAAATGGGGCGAACATTTTCTGCTAGGTGGCGACCCCTTTTTTTTAGCAATGGCAAAACAACTGAAATCTTCAGTGCATCTGGATGAACTCCTAGAGATAAGCAATCAATAATTAAAATTGGGAAGTGGAGAAGCAATAATATCGGCTATAGCTTTAATCACCGCGCTGTTCATATAAATCCGGACAACTTGAATCCTTCGAATATTCAATTGTGTCCAAATAAGGGTAAATTACTCTCGATCAAAATTCCTAATTTTTTGTTCTCCCGTGTTCAATGAATCCCTAGTATGAATGAAATATTTTGTAATTTGGTTATTGCATGTTCTGATTTTCTGTCGATTTTGAATATTAACCACGTGTTATGTTGCATACCTGAGCCTCTTTCCTGACTAACTTAATACTGTGGGATTTTCAAAACGATGTGCGCGCGCACCTTCCAATTTCACTCGCAACCAAACGCGCCAAATGAAGTATAACTTCAAAAATCACCCTGTATCATCACCAACAACGACGACGTGGTCAAATCTAAAAACCCCGAAGTCAACGTCTTCACAACTCCTGGAACTCTGAGCTGTGCATATTAAGCGAGCTCGCGAAAGCAAAGAAGGCACCCGAAACCCTTTAAAAGTTACAAAGTAATCACAAAGTATTATTAATTTCAATATGTCTTCTCCGTTCATGGAAATGGCGATGATATTAGGATTACACTCTGGATTAATTAATCTAAGGGATTTTCTTCTACGGAGTTTCATTCTCTTCCCCGGCTTCTAGTGATTTTTATTGGATCAGTCCATCAGGGACGATCAACAAGTTCATCCGTTGGTGTCAGGTTAATTGATTCAAATTTTATTATCCGTGAAGAAAATTGCTCAGTGGCATATTTTTCATGAAGATTTATTTACTGGATGAGGATACGACAGATGTGTGAAATGTTTATAGTGAAACAGATGTGTGAAATGTTTATAGTGAGACAGAATGATATTTAAATCTCCAGAGAAAATAATGGTGAATGGAATATCAAACGAACGATATTCTTACAAACATGTGTAATACTTTGAGAGTTATACTCCTTTTTGACGCGTTCAATTGATTGATTTTCCCCTGTTTGGAAAGTTAGAATTTTGACAAATCAAATGCGAGTTTTCCGCAATACACCATATTTTATCAGGAATAAACATTTTCGACATGTGTATAATAAAAAATGTTGCAAACTTTTTGTAACTCCGGGTTTTTTTGAAATCGGCAGAAAATCAGTTCATGCAATAACAAAATCGAAGAACAATTCATTAATATTAGTGATTCTTCTGTCAAAATTGTATGTCAACACATTCAATTCCTATATGGAAATAAAAAATAACTTTTTTATTATTGGAGTAAAAAAAACAAAATTTGGGTGTTGTGTATTATAGTTCAATTAAATTATTTTGACATATTTACTCGCTTTGTCGTACTTCCGATTTGACCGGAAATGACACCAATTTTTGATTTTTAAATAGGACACCCTATATATTTTTACTTATTTCGATCGAGAATGACATTCTCAATCTAACAACACCTTACTTGTCGATATTTGACAAATAAAGTCATTTCTATTCCAATTTTTATTTTTCGATCTAGAATGCCATGGATCGTGTAAATCGCTTCATTCTTGATCAAGTAACATGGGAAAAATACGACTTTGAGGCTTATGACTTCACAGTCGTTTTAAGAATTATTTAAAAGTCGCAAATTAGTCCATTGAGGTTCTTGATTTTCAAAATGATCTTCTCCTTGATCACGGCAAAGTTCAGCTTCTTCAATTGTTGCGCGCACCACATGTTCTGGAATGCCACCCTTACTTCATACTCCAGTTCTTCACGAGTAGCTGACGTTGTTTAATACACCTGATTTTCAATTGTTCCCCAGAGAAAAAAATCTAGCGGAGTAAGATCTGGTGATCTAGAACATGAAAAAGAAATAATACATTATGAAAAAATATGACAACTCAAGAATGTACCTCGCAGGCCACTGAATAGGTCCATAAGTGCCAATAAACTTTTCTTGAGAATTGTGAGGTGGCGCTCCATCTTGTTGAAAATAGATAGCAACTTGGTTAGCCAGTGGCAAATCTTCGATGAAATCATTTGATTTCTGAGGAACTGCAGATATCTTTCCGCAGTAAGTTGTCCGTCGAAAATTATTAGCCCCAAAAGTTTTCCTCCGATAATACCCATCCAGCAATTGAAACCAAATCGCTCTTGAAAATTTCCTTCTTGCAACAGATATAAATTTGTTTGAGGTCAGTACCTTTCATTATTCCGATTGAACAGACCCAAGTTGGTGAATCGAGTTTCATCTGAATAAATAATTTTAAATGGAATACGTACATCTTCTCTGTATTTAGTGAAAAGCCAGTTGCAATAAGTTCATCTTTGGTTGTGGTTGTGATCGTGAAGATGATGTAGTTTTATTTATTTTATTTTATTTTATTCATATGAATTTACAGAAAATACGTTCCATTAATTGATCACAATTTCAACTATTAATGAATTAAGTGAGCTACAAAACCTAATAACAATATAATAATATGAAAAATTATTCCATTATATTAGCAGTTTCTGAGAGTGAATATTATCATTATACAATTTTTCAATATGTGATTGACAAATGAAGAATGTCAATTTATATATATATATATATATATATATATATATATATATATAAATTTAGAAATAACGACTGAGAATTGGTATGAACAGTGGGGAATAACGGGGATCTTCAGTCAGCACAAGTGTTGAACTATGAAAAACTCTTTAATACGATGGACCGAGCTTTCGTTTCAATTTTGAAACTTCTTCAGGGTCCTAAAATATGTTAATGACATCCACTCAGATTACTGTGAGTACTTCCTTCATTATAAGTATTTTTTTCACAATAATGTCATTTACATATTTTAGGACCCTGAAGAAGTTTCAAAATTGAAACGAAAGCTCGGTCCATCGTATTAAAGAGTTTTTCATAGTTCAACACTTGTGCTGACTGAAATCCCACTGTTATATATATATATATATATATATATATATATATATATATATATATATATATATATATATATATAAATATATATATATATATATATATATATATATATATATATATATATATATATATAAATATATATATATATATATATATACATATATATATACATATATACCCATACACATTATATATAGTTATCAACTGAAGGAGAAGAAAAGGATCCAAATTGAATTAATCTAAATTAATTCCGACATTAGTTTGTCATTAGTTTGTAGAGAGGAGCGTTTTTACCTTGATTTGCATGTTTTCGTTTCGATTGATTTGATTTATATGGAACTCATTGCCTAGGGAGGTGTTCCCCGAGGCATACAACCTCCAGAAATTTAAGAAGAACAACCAACTCCTACCATCTTTCCCTTGGTTCCCACGATGTTCTCTGAACATTACAGGATATCCCTTTTCGATGGAACCAGAACAAAAAAAAAAAAAAAAATCTTGAATATGCTCAATATCATTTTCAAGTTAACAATCTGTGATAACGTAGAAAGACTTCGTTTCTGAAAACAGAAGGATTTTTGGATACTATGGTGGGATCTAAATCATTTATAACTTTGCACAGTCTATAGAGAGGTGCATTTTTGCCAAGATTTGTGTAAGCTTTGGGGAGAACGGATAATGATGTGGATCTGTGATTTTAATTAGATTGCCAGTTGGTAATTAAATGATCTATAATCATATTTGTGAAGAATTCTCCAAACGGACGAATAACTTATATCACACTCAGAAACAATTTGGCGAATTTTTCGCCGTACAATTCACTTCAACATAGGCCAACACGTCTACTTCTTTTTCTTCACTGACGATGAAGTTATTGGCATTTTGTTCTGGTTCATTTAGCATTTTCCTTTACAGTTTTGGAAAATGATGCCGAGTGGGATGGTGGTGGGATTCTTTTTTGCTTCTCCGTAAATTAGCAACATGTCAATTTTCTCGTTTCTAATATAATTTTCAAATTATAAACAAGGATACAAATACATTTTTGAAAGTGACAGCATATTCATTTGTTTAGGTAGTCCTAGCAACGGCTTCAATTGTTTGACACGGATAACTAGAATAATAGGACTTAGTGCATAAGTATACCGAATACGTTTCATTTTTTATTAGACATTTATTTTATTTATTTATTTATTGAATACAAGAGTTCAAGTGAAACTTTTTAACTCTCTTAGCTAATTTGGAGGGTTAATTGACAAATTACATTTGAGTGATATGTGAATACGTTAATACACACATATGTACATGATATTTATATATACATTTATATTGAATGGACTTCATGTGAAGATAAAGCAAATATCAGGTGGTTCAATTCGTAGAACCTGTCCAGTGAGTTCTTGAATGCATTGAGAGATGGAGATGACACAACAGCAGGAGGTAGATTGTTCCACAGAGCGAAGGCACGATTGAAAAGACTTACTTATTAAAGCGCTGGTGTTTCAGCTTGTGGGGATGGCCACGGAGCCGATCATCATTGTTCAATTCGTATAGCACAGACAAGTCCACAGTGTACCGGTTTGTTAGAATTTTGTATATCTCTATCAGATCACCGCGGGCGCGTCTCCAGTAGTGGGTGGGAAGATTGAGTGTTTGTAGGCGGTTCGAGTAAGGTATGTTTTTGAGTTCGTAGGCACATTTGGTTGAACGACGCTGGACACTTTCTAACAGTGTTATATCGCGAATAAGCCAGGGCGACCACACGGACACTGCAAATTCCATTAACGGACGGATATATGTCTTGTAAAGGGATACTATGAGCGATGGTGATGGGTTTGACAGCCCATGATACTGGTATGATCGCTTCTTGCAATTATTCAGATAAATAGTGGAAATAAAGTGAAAGTGTGTGGTATCAAATTATTCGTAAGAAAATGATCTTTCACAAAAAGCCGACGAGCCACCCCCTTTCCATTCGAAAAAATCAAGTTAACTGGAAAAATTCATATGTGTGATTTTTAAATAATGCTCAAAACGACTGTGAAGTCATAAGCCTCAAAGTCGTATTCTTCCCATGTTACGTGATCAAGAATGAAGCGATTTACACGTTCCATGGCATTCTAGATCGAAAAATAAAAATTGGAATAAAAATGACTTTATTTGTCGAATATTGACAGGTAAGGTGTTGTTGGAATAAGTAAAAATATATAGGCTGTCCCATCTAAAAATCGAAAGTTGGGGTTATTTCCGGTTACTACATTTTTACATGCCGCTCAATAAGATTCACTGATTAGATTTCGTCTCATCAAGAGTGCTATTCATATTATAAAACTCCCACTGCTTTCTCAAAACATTAAAAGACGGGTTTCCCGCGAAACACGAGCCCTTTCTGTAGGCTAATGTGAATGCTCACTTATCGCGTACTTCATCAGGCAGAAAGGAAATAAATCGGAGCACTTTTGCTTTACGGATATTTTCTCTTAGGGTTGAAATGATAGCACAGGAATCAGCATCTCTGCGTGTTGCACGGACTGTGTTCATAGCAGTGTTATCCACAATTTGATTTCTTTTTTTATATTCTTTCTTGCACGTTGCTAATTTGAATTGAGCAAAATTACCAAATATTGATTTGCTTTCTATAAATCTGAGAACTAACTACCTATTTGATTACCCTCGTTTCGGACGTTCATCGTCTGAATATAGTATTCACCTGATGATGACTGCAGATACAAGCAATCGAAACGCCACGAAACACTTTCAAATCCATTAAAACGATGGACGTCCGAAACAAGAGTGAGTAAGTCTTTGGGAACGTTTATCGTTTTCTTATCAAGAGACAAAGTAACGAATTTATTTACTTTGGTGTCTTTACTGCCTGGCTCCGAATGGATTATTTTAGAGGTTTCTTTGGTCCTGTTCCTAGCACTATTGATTTTATTTTGGTGGAAGTTAAATTTTGCATGTTTTTTTCAATCGGTATTATATGTGTGTTGTAAGTAAATGGGTTTTATTCACATTTTCGTTTAGTGATTCAAATAAGTGTCTGAATCTCAAACCTTCTTGTTTCAACGGTTCGTTTATCCATATATTTTGATTCTCCCTCAAAATGATTCGTTTTTTGGGACATGATACCTCAGAGCACCACCATCTGTGATAGTTAAGTAAGAATTATATTTGATATGGACTATCGGATAGTTGCAAACCAATATTCATAAGAGAGAAATTGTTAACTGCTCCATCCTTCTATATTTTGAAATGTTTGAAATGCATTAGAAGCAACTTGAAATCCTTTGATACCAATGTTTCTTCGCATGTTTACAACACACGACATGGTGGTCTCCTAAAAATACCAAACCACAAAACCACGAAATTCCAAAATGCTCCAATCTACAAAGCATTGAGCTTTTACAACAAATTGCCAACGGCAATAAAAAACTTCGAAGTGATAGAATATTTTTCAACAAAATAAAATTTTTTCTGACTGAAAAAGGTTACTATTCCTATCAAGAATATTTGAATGATCCATTATTGTGAATTATTTCACTTTTAATCAATTATTTCACTTTCAATATGTTACTTGTAGTGTGCTGTCATCTTACTTGTTCAGTGATAAAGCTTCAATTCAATGATTTTAATCATGTATGGTCGTGGTTCATTCGTACTCGGGTTACGATTTTGTTTATACGATAATCGTGTCACTCTTAAATATGTATCTGGTGTTGTGCTGTCGTCATGTCCGTTTGATTTCATTTATACACATGATCGTTATTTAGTTTATTTATACTCAATGACCAACAATATGGTTTTGCTGTATTATGTGATTTATGATTTATGTATTGTAGGACTTACCATATGTACACATTGTACCTAAATGGCTAATAAAATCAAACGGATCTGAGTTCAATCTCGTTCATAATTAATGTATATTTTCTGGTTGTAATAATTGTCTTTTGAGGATACTTTCTGATTTCTTCGACTGATCAGGTTCTGCATTTTTATAGTGAGTATGTGCGCTCAGTGATCAGCATTGCATTTGCAAGAGGAATCAGGGACATTTGATATGAAGTCCATGCATGTAGAGTTTGGTGGCCAACTTTGTTGGTGAATAGACACTATAGTATGATGATGATTTCTCCAAAGTATTGTAGTATGTACCAATTTTCAATAATTTGCTTACCTGAGGATAGATCTTCATAGATTTGAAACTGTTTCTATCTTTCCTCCAATGAATGTGGGCCTGCTTTATTATTACAAGCTTTTATTTGACTTAAAATTTGTATGTATGTATGTTGTTAGGTATGTATGTATGTATAGTTCAGATCTTGCAATTTTGACCCACTTCTAGTTTATTTATTTTATTTATTTATTGAATATACATCCGCAGGCCAAAGCCCAATTCTAGGACTACACAATATAGATTACAACATGTGGTTGAAAAAGTTACGAGTAATGATAAAGTCACTTATATAGGTTTGTATTAGAGTACAATATCTGGTTGAAAGGATTATCAATAATAATGATACGTTCATAGGTTAGTCCGAATAATGGCACGTTCATAGGTTAGTCAGAGTAAATTGGCAACGGTTTGTCTGAATTGATTCTGAGTGAGAACATTGAGTTTATTGGAGAATGAAATTTATGTTGTGTATTTGGAACGTTGAGATGGACGGTATTTTGATACCGGGAGACTAGTCGAGGTATGTTGAAATCGATTAGTGAAAGTAGTGTCAAAGAATATTTTTCAGTGATTGGAACTAAAATTCGTTTAGACGGAGTTCATAACTATAATTTCTTTCTGGATAGCGTTTGTATTTTTTGTAGAATAGGTATATTAGGAACTTCCTTTGTACCTTCTCATTTGCTGAGATTGTTTGTTGGTGATTCCAAATTTGTCTGCAGTATTCCAGTTTACTTCTGACCAACGTTTTATACAACAGACAAAGTGCATCCAGAGAGTTGAATTCACTACCAGTTCGAATCAGAAAACCCAGTGATTTCACAGCTTTTGAGATTATTGCTTCGTAGTTATAAGTGAGAGTTAGTTTATGGTCGTAAACAACACCCAAGTCCTTATGCTGGGTGATTCTCGATAGTGGCTCTACGTTGAGTGAATAATTGTACAACAGTGTGATATATTTTCGTGTATATGTCATTTCTTCACACTTGCTAGTATTTAATGAAAGTTTATTCACTGAACACCAGTTTTCTGAAGAATTTAGATCGTTTTGTAGTGAAATGGAATCAGTTTCAGATCTGAAGGGTTTCAGCTTTGACTTCAGTGCATATATCATTAACGAATATAAAAAAAATAGTGGTGCTAAATTAACGTGGAATTTGGCAGGTGTTCATGATTCCAGTGACAATGCATTATGGAATTTTTGCTAGAGATAAAACAAAATAGCGATTCCAATGTGGTGGACGAGTTTTGTGACTACGTTCGATTCTATTAAAAATTCATTTGTGAAGGTTTTCGGGAACAGAGATCACGAATTTTTGTCAAAATGTATAAATTCAAGATGGCGGTTCCAATATGGTGACGAAATTTTTGGTTATAGCTCGATTCCAATGAAAATTGGTATGTGTGGATTTTTGGGGTCGGAGATCATGATTTTTTTGTTAAAAACCACGAATTCAATATGGCGGCTCTAAGATGGCGACGAATTTCGTGATTTTAGCCCGATTTCATTCAAAATTGGTAGGTAGGGGTTTTTGGGCCGAACATTTATGGATTTGAAATGGCGGCTCCAAGATGGCGACGTGTTTTGTTATTATGGCCCAATTCCATTCAAAATTGGTATGTGGGGGTTTTCGGAGCAGAGATCACGATTTTTTTTGTCAAAATTCATCAATTCAAGATGGCGACTCCTATATGGCGACGGGTTCTGGGATTAAAGCCCGATTCCATTCGAAATTGGTGTGTGGGTTTTTTGTTGAGATTATTGGATCTCCAGTGAGGAGCAGGGAATCAAATGATACAAATATACACAGCGATACTTATATTTGCAGAGAAAACTAAACTGACTATTACACACACATTACAGTGACAGCATGTTCCAAATTACTTCACAAAATTTTTGGGGAATTCAAGATGGCTCCAAGATTGTGTTTTGTTATTATGGCCCGATTCCATTCAAAATTGTTATATTGTTTTTTTGGGATCGAAGATTATAAATTTCTGTCAGAATTGAATGAGATTACAGATTTTATGAATGATTCAAAGAAATTGTATGAAAATTAAAAGAAAAAAAATTTAGACAAGCTTTTATGCAAGGAACCATTTTTTCCTTCCCAGTGCGTTTGTATGAAACCTCTTTTCATAATTTTTTCAATAATTTTTATTTTCTATCAAGTACACATTTTCCTTTGACGAAAAGACTACTTTACAAACTCGATGATGACTAATTTTTAACCGATGAAACCAAGTTTAACGATAAAAAAGGAAGAATTTCTAGTCGACGATAATTTTTTCAGTGAATAGGGTGTACTTCGAAGTTGGTCCCATTTGAATTTTAAAGGTGAAATCCACCCCTAAGGCTAGCAAAATGAAGGATAACTGTTGGTTTTTCCAATGAATAACTTACTAATTGTTCGATTAATATGTATAAACTTTAATGAAAATACTTTGACATATTGTTACATCAACAATGACATTAATACTATACTTTCTCGAAAATAACACATACAAGATGTTTTAACGTATGATGATATAGATAAAAACACAAATCCAACACTTCCCCTTAATCATACGTTCTCAAACCCATCATTTGTACAATTTTTTTGTGTTTTGGACCATTCAAAGCTTTTGTCAATATATCTGCAATCATGTCATCTGTAGTTTTGTAGTTGACAGATTATTTCCTTCTTCAATGGTTTGCCGAACAAAATGGTGTCTAATGTCTATATGTTTTGTTCTTCGATGATAAATGGGATTCCTGGTTAATTTTGCAGCTCCTTGATTATCGTTGAACAAAACAACTGCTTCATCTCTCTCGAAAAGCTCTTGCAGAAGTCCTCTCATAAATATTGCTTCCTTAGACCCCTCTGTGATTGCCATGTATTCGGCCTCTGTACTGGATAATGCCACAGTCCTTTGCTTCCTTGATTCCCAAGAAACTGCTGCACCTCCTACGAATCCAGTGTATGATTTTCTGTCATTTTCATCATTTGCCCAGTCTGCATCCACAAATCCTTCTATATCATCTCCTGCCTTCTTAAATGTCAGACAATAATTGGCCGTACCTCTCAGATATCTCAAAACTCGTTTTGCTGGTCTCCAGTGTATTTCATCATAATTATTGTTAAATTGGCTGAGTACACTACATGCATGAGTTATATCAGGTCTAGTTCCCACAGACAAATACATTAAGGATCCAATTAGTTGTTGATAAGGACTCTTCTCCATTATTTCTTCATCTTGTTCATTTGACTCCATCAATTTTTGATTCACATCCAATGGAGTATTAACAGGATTTGAATTATCCATATTGAATTTTTGTAATAGATCCAAATACTGTTGTGGTCCAAATAAATTGTATGTTCTCCATTATTTCTTCATCTTCTTATTCTTAAACCAATACAAAACTTGGCTTCCCCTAAATCTTTCATCTGGAATTCCTTCATCAAATTATCTTTTAGTTCCTTTTTCTTTTCGTCATTATTGGAAAAAATCAAGAAATCATCCACCCAAATTGCTATCATCACAATATAATTAACACCTGTATTGTAATAGATGCAGGGTTCTTGATTTGTTTGTTTCATTCCCAATTTCAATAAGGTAGAAAGTAACTTTTTATTCCAGCTCCTTGATGCTTGTTTGAGTCTGTAAATCGCCTTTTTTAACAGACAAACTTTGCCCACATCAAATAATGCGGACTGTTCCATAAAAATCTCTTCTTCAAATTCTCCGTTCAAGAAAGCCGTTGTCACATCCATGTGATCAATATCTTAATCATTTTCAGCAGCAATTGCGAATAAAATTCTCATAGACGAATGTCTCACCACTGGAGCAAAAGTCTCTGTATAATCAATTCCATATTCTTGTGTATAGCCCTTCGCTACAAGTCTCGCCTTGTGAGTTAGTCTTCCATCTGCTCCCGATTTCAATTTGAGGACCCATTTATTTCCAACCATTTTCTTATTTACTGGTCTATCCATCAGTATCCACGTTTTGTTATGAATCAGTGATTCATATTCTCTCTCCATTGCTCCATATCATTTATTATTTTCTGGAATAGAAAGCGCCTCTTCTACTGATTTTGGCTCGTCTAAATTTGTACACTCTATATGATATAGATACATATCTGGAGACCATTTTCTTGGTTTTGGAAGTCTTTCGGATCTCCTAATGGAAACATCTACAGTTTTACTGATACTTTGTATATTTTCGTCTTGACTCTCCTTATCATTGTCATCTGATGCCTGTATTTCTGTTTGAACTGCTTCTTCTTTCTGTCGATTGTCATTTGGGGTTTCAATTATACGAATTTCTTCTTCATTCTCACTCCCAATCATTACTTCTTTAGCCTTCTCTCCTGATATTCTCACTTGGTCATTAGTGCCTTCTTCTATGAATACAACATCTCTCGCAATTATTATTTCAGTGGGACATTTTTCTAGAGAGACCTTTGTCTTCATAAGTGTTTTCTAACTTTTCCCACACTTCTTTCGAAGAATTACAGCTTCATACTATTGGGTTAAGTGACCCATCTATCATCAAACATATTTTCGACTTTGCTTTCGAATCTCTTCTAGGGTCTATTTCTTCTCCTTTAACTACCGCCCATAATTCTGCGCCTACCAGGAACATTTCCATACCAAATTTCCAAGTACTGTAATTATTTCTTCCTTCTAACTTTTTTATTGTCGGTAATGAACCCAAACCACTAGTTTTCACCAGAACTTGGGATCCTGCAGTCCTACTGCTCGACTCCCCATTACCAAGCATAGTCACTCAACCTCAGAAATAATTTCAACTATCTTCTGAACTTTACTGTTATTGGCTTCATTGGCGTCCTGGGCTCATAACCTGTTGGTTTTTCCAATGAATAACTTACTAATTGTTCGATTAATATGTATAAACTTTAATGAAAATACTTTGACATATTGTTACATCAACAATGTCATTCATACTTTACTTTCTCAAAATAACACATACAAGATGTTCTAACGTATGATGATATAAATAAAAACACAAATCCAACAATAACAATCACTCACCCCCTGAATTCCGGTCCGTTAACCGATTCTATCAGGCATAACTTTGTACTGGGATCTTCGATTTGGATGATTCTTTTTTTAATAGATAGGGTATACCTCATATTGGATTTCGAATGAAATTATCCACCCTTACGGGTAGAAAAATGGGGGATAATTGATTTTTCACTTGTGAACATTGGCACAAACATATGTAGTTGACAATGACAGATCGCTACTGTCATTATTCCACATCCGTCACAATAATTATATTCCATGAGAGGATGGAGTGATATACAAAGTAATGAAATAAACTAACCAGAAAACAAAAATAATTTATATTACAACAAATAGTAAAAATAGATAATCATATTATTTAACTGGTAATAGTTGAAGTAAGGTGGGTAAGTAAGTATTTTGGAAGTAATAAAAAAACAAGTAGGTAGTAATTAGTAGATTTCGCCACAAAAAATTGGAAAATAAAAACTTTTTAACAAAAAATTAAACCGACGAAATACGGAACTGAAAAGTAAAAAATAAAATAAACCTTCTTAGTCTCAATAACTAGGCTCCCAAACTAATGAAAGTAACTAATTTTGACAATCAACGGAGATCATTGAATTACTTATCAGAATGTCACCGCGCCACTCGATGCCATCATTTTACGCCTTACCCAATTTATTTGCTTGTTTGTTTGGCGCTGACTCAAAATTAGTTACTTACATTAGTTTAGGAGCTTAGTTATTGAGACTAAGAAAGTTATTTTATTTTTTACTTTTCAGTTCTTTATTTCGTCGGTTTAATTTTTTGTTAAAAAGTTTGTGATCATGAGAATTCCTTATCAATGCTCGTCGACAGAGATAATGTGTATTTTCTTCCCTAAATTTTCATCAAAAACTAGTTTTTTCGTTCAAAATCCCCAGAGGTCGGTGCGGAATAACAAAAAAGTTAATGGTGAGCATGAAACGACTCTCTAGGGTTGAAATCAGTTGAAAACGTCGACAAGCAAATCTCAATGACAATAGCGTAATTTCATCAGAGAGAGCGCTTCATTGTTAGGAAAAATAAGGAATTCCCCGAGATTTTCAGCAGCTAAAAGGAACGTCGCGTTGTCCGTATTCTGTTTATGTATATTTATGTTGAAAGTCTGGACTTTTTGCTCGCGAGAGTATCTTTCTTTGGGCGCATTTTTGTCATAAATTGCTCCAGAAGATGTTTACTCTGGAGATACCGTTCATGTCTTTTCGCTTGCGGGGTTTGACGTTCATTCTGAGACGATCCCTGAGCAAACAGCCAGAGGAGGGGATTGGAAGTTCTGGGGAGATAATAGGGAGATGACTTCAGTGTCCTCAAAAGCGATTATGGAGCGTAACTGAAATTTTAAAGAACCAGTTGGGTGATCGAACTACTTCGAAATCGAATAAATGACTGAATTGTTTGGATTTTTTGGAGATTTCTTGAATTTTGTATAGAAAATGTGAAATCGGTATACTAGTACGCTGTCTGTTCATACGATTGTCTGTACAGGTTTCAAAAATCTGAGGCGTTTGATCTGGAAAGATGAAAATTTTATCATTTCTGTAGCATCTTATTCAAATTTTGCGTTGAAATTCGGTATGTAGGGTCAAAATCGATTTCCAAACAACTTTTTCCCATAACTTTCTTCGGTATCTCCAACGCGAAGCAAAATATCGAGAATTTGACCTTTTCGTGGGATCGCAGTAGGCTGGGTTTAGGGCCGTCACTCGCGCTGAGTATTGCGAAAAGTGCGGCACATGAAGGTCTACGTCTGTACCAAAAATCAAATCTCTGCTTTCAAAAATGACTAAAATACAGGGGTCTTCATCTTAAGTGTGTCATACATATATATATATATATATATATATATATATATATATATATATATATATATATATATATATATATATATATATATGAGGATTGTTGATTCTTGGGAGTTAGGTTCATTCATTGAGGGATTCTTCGAATTATTACATTTTATTTTGCCAACGTTTCGATTGCGACCGCAGTCTTCTTCAGGTTTATTTTTGCTAAGAAAGTTACATGGAAAAATTAGCTGAGCCTTCAATTTTGACGTTTCTTCCTCTTCTTCATGGTGGGCACAAACAATAAATAGTTCTTTGTGAAAGGAATTTGCTAACACACCACTCACGTGTATTTTACAATGTTGTTCTACTCGCATGTATAAACTACCCTTATGAGGGGACTGATTTGATTTTTTAGTGAAACAAAGGGATAGTTTTGTGCAATCTACATTTCAGCGTTTCAATAGAATGTCTCAACTGGAAATCCCTGGTCAGCAGAGTTATTGTACAAACTATCCCTAAACGGGCTTCGATTAAAATGTTTAATATGGTGGCACAAAGGCATTCCCTCATATTTTGCATTATGATCTTGATAATCACATTACAAATTATTATATTAAAATCGCTTATTACATGACAAGAAATAGAAAGTTTCGATTACACCCTGTATCAACTATTGCAATTGCTATCGTTGTTGCGTAAAATCAATTTAATATACCTTAGGTTCAACCTACTAAAATTTCAGCAAATTCAATCGAAAGCCTTAGAAACTCCCTTATACAGTACTCGTCTAAAGTCTGTTCCCCCCTACTAATTTTTGAACCACCTAGTATATCGCAACGGGCTTGAATAGGAGATGAAAACCTAGTTTTTCATGAAGAAATCACAGCTAAAAGTTTTAAAATGGCGGCTGAGCGCCATCTTCAATAATTTTTTAAAATAGAACACCCCTTAAAATTCCATTTTCAAAATCTGCTTATAATTCTCAACAGTTTTTTCGAATACACTTTACTCTTCAATCCAATTGTTTTCGAAATATTAACGTTTGAAAAGTGGCATTCCGGTTTGAAATGAAGTATGGATTTTGGTCACTTCCGGTATAACATTTTGCTAACTAAACGTTGTTATCAATTTGTAGTTGAATCTCTTGATGAATTCGACTGATGAGAGGCGTAAAGAGAGTTTATTAAAGATAAACAGTACCGCTTACCGTAAAATTTCGAAGCCTACGAATGTGTTCTGTGAATTCACAATCAAAACAAATTAATGTTGAAAAGGGAAACATTCTCAATTAAATATTGATAGGAAGATTTTTCTGTGAATTGAAAAATCCACGATTAAAATGAAGTTATTTTTTGTGAATGTCTAACAGAAAACAACTACTTCCCCGGCTAAAAGCCACGCTGGACATTGAACTACATCTGATAGATATTCTGAAAAGGCCTTTCAGTCGCAGATGATTCCACATCTGATTTTATGAACATCCTGTTTATACTTTTAACAAATCAAAACAAATTAGTTAGCTAAAAAATTCTAATTTATTTTTGAATAACACTTTTATTTAACCCCAACAATTATTTCATCAAGTGTTCAATGTGGCCCCCTCCTAAATCTTGGACAAAAGTGCCCCATTTAAATAGCTTCCACGTTTGAAAGTCTTCATCTATTTCTTCACATGAACCTATTATTCTGCGTTCCAACTCTTCTATTGTTTGGCATTTCAGTGGCGTCGATTTTTCATTTCAGTTACTCCCAAAAGAAAAAATCTAGAGGTGTAAGATCCGGAGATCTTGGTGGCCATTCTGTACTTCCCCTGCGACCTATCCATCGCCCAGGAAAGTTTGTATCGAGGAACTCTCTATCAGAATGGGGAGGTGCCCCATCCTGCTGAAATATGATTTCACGATTTTGCAACTGTTCCTGATTTTTTTATACAATTTGTCTTGTTCACTTTCAGTTTCTAACAGATTTCTGTAAAGAACTCCTGTAAGATCGCTTCTGATGAAAATCGGTCAAACAACGCGATTGCCCAAAATCCCCGCCCAAACATTCACCTTTTTAGGAAACTGGGTATGTCTTTCTCTGAATATATGGGATTAGTATCGCTCCAGTATCGTACATTCTGTTTGTTGATTTTTCCATTAGGAAAAAACGTGCGTTCGTCTGCGAAACATATACTTTTCAGGAAGCCCCGTTCTCCTCCAATTGTTCTTGTTAACCACTCACAAAATTCAACCCTTCGGTCTGGATCATCCTCCGTGAGAGCATGCAGGATTTTCATTTTATAGGGATGAAACTTTTTTTTTCGGACTCTTTGGATACTTTTTGAACTTATTCCACAGGATTTAGCAACTGCAGATGTCGACTGAGTCGGATTGATTACCATTTCAGCAACAATTTCTACCTTTTTTTCTTCTGAAAGAGGCGGTCTTCCTGATTTCGGAGTATATTTCAGCGTAACAGTTGCTTGGAGCTTATTTGAAAGTTTGCGCAAATATGATCTCGAAATAGGATTCTCTGGAAATCTATCATTAAACATACGGACTGCTAGATGATAATTTCTTCCAGCTTCTCCAAATATCAAAACTGCTTCAAATTCATCGTACAAACTACGAGCCATGATCACACTTTTCATTAAAGGATTTAGGCGCTCAACGGACTATTTGACAGTTAGCAGTTCAGTTTGACAGTAAAGAAGATGTTACCGCGACAACGAGTTTTTCCAATACAAACTTGATTGAAAGCAACATTAGTGTTTTTGGTTGGGTTTGAAATGACCAAAATGTCACTTTTCAAACGTTAATATTTCGAAAACAACTGAATTCATGAGCAAAGTGTATTGAAGAAAACTGTTGAGATTATTTCGAAAATGGAATAATATACTGGTGTTCTATTTAAAAAAATTATTGAAGATGGCGCTCAGCCGCCATTTTAAAATTTTTAGCTGTGATTTTTTCATGAAAAAGTAGGTTTGTATTTTCTTTTTGAGCCCTCCAAATTTCGTTGCGTATACCAGGTGGTTCAAAAATTAGTAAGGGGGTTACGGACTTTAGACGAGCACTGTATATGTGCCCAGTCTTTTTCAGATTTAATCATTCCAAATTGGTTTTCAGGACATGCAGAACTTTTTATGAAGAATGCCTTTTTTTCCTAAAACAAAAAATCGAAAAGTTATCCATGGAATCATTGAGGTGAGACTATTCTGTGAACTGGATCTCACGGGAACTTCCCTAAATGGGAATAATCTTGATCTTAGGCTCAATCTTCAAGTTCTAGTTGACATTGTCACTCTCATTCTCTTCCGCCTTGAATACCTTTTTTCATGTCGATTACAACAGTGAAAAGACATAATATAAAGAACCATGAAAAAATGTTGGATGACTTCGATATCATCAGCAACTAGATAGATACCCGGAAAGAAATAATTGCGAAGAGTGCACTGACATTAAATGAATGGGCAGGGTGCAAAAAAACACCCACTTTTCCCACCATCTTTTCGCATCGAGGCGAAAGGGTTCTGCAGGCGATTTGTTTAAGAGCTGAGAAAAAGCGCAGAGCTGGCTAGCCCTGGCGGTTTTATATAACGCCTGGCTTTACTCAACTCCTCTCTGGAAAATTACGATAATTTAGATAAAAACTCTCAAGATAGGCGAGGGAAAATTACGGACAATCCAAATGTTTTTTGTTCTCCTTTGTGCTCCGGTTCGTTTCGTTTTTTGAATAAATTATAACAATTTCTCATTTTCTGGATAACGTTTGGCAAAGAATCAGAAGATTAGTAGGCTGTACTCAGTTGTACAGGATTTTCCAGGGATGGATGTTGAATTGCCAGTTTCCATATTCCTAAGACTACAGTTATCTCATTTTTTTTTGGAACATTAATAACTTCCCAATTTTTTTTTATTTATAAATGAATCAAAATCAAATCAATTTTGCATAACCCTGTTCAAATTCAAGCACATTTGTAAAATTAACTTGAATTTTAAATTTTTTAGGGAATTACAAACTTCATGTTTGTTGAACATATTAAACACAACGTTAAAATTTCGCAAATTTTTTTTTAAAGGTAAAACAGTAGTAATGCTAAAATGCATATTGAAAAATTCTAATCTGAAGTATAATGTTTTTAATTGAAATGTTTATTAAAAATCTGTACAAATTGATCGATAAACATGAAATTCTACTGAAATAATCGCGGATACCCATGGAAAAAATTAACGAGGGTTAAGAGTAAACGTTACTATTACTATTGATTAACAAAAAAGTTTATCCATTACGTATGTAATAAACGCACTCAAATCTCGAAAACAATAATGTTTTTGAACGTATTTGAATGGGTTGCCGATGGTTTTGCCAATTTTTATGGGCTTATTTTTATTATAACTTAACAACTAACAAATCGAAATGAAACACATTTCTCCCAACATAATGTCATGGGGTTGTGGAAGAGATTTTAGTAGAGTATTTGTGGGTCAGAAACGTATCTTGAGACTGATCTTTGATATGGACTACCGAGACAGTTGCAAATCAGTATTTATAAGAGAGAAATTGCTCACTGCCCCATCGAAATATATTTTGAATAGTGTGAAATTCATTAGAAGCAACTTGAAATCCTTCGAAACAAATGCTTCTTCTCATGCTTATCACACACGCCATGGTGGTCACTTGAGAATACCTAACCATAGAACCGCAAAATTCGAAAATTCTCCTCTCTGCAAAGCACTGAGTTTCTACAACAAACTACCAACTGAGATTGAAAATTCTGGAAGTGACAGAATATTTTTCAATGAAATAAAATGTCTGCTAATTAATGAATGTTACTATTCTCATCAAGAATATTTGGATGATTCATTATGTATCTTGTAACATACTGCCAACTCTGCTGTTAGTTTTTATTTTTTTCTATAACCATGATTTCAACTTGTCAGTGACAGAATATTTATTGATAGAACGAAATGTTAGCTGACTGAAAATTCCACTATGCTCATCAAGAATATTTAGATGTTCTCAGTGTGATTTATACTTTCAAATATGTATCTTTGTCATGTTGTCGTCTTCTTCTGGTCTTGCTGTAACTGGTTAAAATTCCACATATACTTGCTGTGATAATGTTCTTAATATGTTTTTAATTTCACCCAACTTTTGTGGTTTATTTATAAACACTTTTGTTATATTTGTACTTACTGCACTATCCATAGTTTTAACTATCCAGGAAATGGTGGACAAATTACAAACATCTTTGTGCTTTATATGACCACCATATGTACAACCTGTACAAAAAATGGTTGATAAAATTATTATTATTATTATTATAATTAGAACGGAAAATATTCAAAATGCAAAAACCTTCTCGTTCAATGCATCTAATTGTCTGATAATGAAATTCACTAAGAGTAGATCGCAATACATTTGCTGGAATATATCTGCAATGAAATCGTATCGAATTTTTAAGCTCCTCAATCAATCAATGAATTAAATGGTGGTGTAGAAGTAGTCAATTGGACTATTTTTACTTTTTTTCCAATAATGAATTTGATTAAACATCACCATGTATGTTGTTAGACCATACCCTATAAAAGCTATCAGAATATATATAATTAGATTCGTTAAATGTCTCAGAAAAATTATACTATCCTGCCGATATCACCATTGTGAAACATGTCAATTGGTTGTTCTTTTATTTTGTAAACTAAAAAAAATGTCCTTTATAGATTTACTTACTTTCAAAATTTCCATTTTACCCATTTCAAGTGACATCGTTTTCGAGAATCAGTCTGTGAAAAAACTTTTCAACAAAAAATTAAACCGACGAAAAAATCAACTGAAAAGCAAAAAATTAAATAAACCTTCTTAGTCTGAATGATAATTGAGCTCTTAAACTAATGTAGGTAACTGATTTTGAGTCGGCGCCAAACAAACAATTATCGAAGATCATTATCTATGAAAGAAGTCATCAAAACGCAGCCGTGCATCTCGCGGCCATCATTTTACGCTTCACCTGATTCAATTGCTAGTTTGTTTGGCGCCGACTCAAAATCAGTTACTTACATTAGTTTAGGAGCTCAATTATCATTTAGACTAAGAAGGTTTATTTTATTTTTTGCTTTTCAGCTGATTTTTTCGTCGGTTTAATTTTTTGTTAAAAAGTTTTTATTTTTTACTTTCCAGTTCCGTATATCGTCGGTTTAACTTTTTGTTAAAAAGTTTTTATTTTTCAATTTTTTGTGGCTAAAATCTACCAATTACTACCTACTTGTTTTTTGATTACTTCCAAAATACTTACTTACCCACCTTACATCAACTATTACCAGTTAAATAATATGATTATCTACTTTTACTATTTGTTGTAATATAAATTATTTTCGTTGTTCTGGTTAGTTTATTTCATTACTTTGTATATCATTCCATCGTCTCATAAAATATACTGATTTTGACGGAACAAGAATGATGTCAGTAGCGATCTGTCATTGTCAACTACGTATGTGTGTGCTAATGTTCACTAGTGAAAAATCAATTATCCCCTATTTTTCCACCCGTAAGGGTGGCTAATTCCTTTCGAAATCCAAATATAAGGTATACCCTATCTATTAAAAAAAGAATCATCCAAATCGAAGAACCCAGTACAAAGTTATGCCTGATAGAATCGGTTAACGGACCAGAATTCAGAGGGTGAGTGATCAATATCCTTCATTTCGCTACCCTTAGGGTGGATTTCATCTTTTAAATTCGAATGGGACCAAAGTCGAAGTGCACCCTATCCACTGAAAAAAGAATTATCGGAATCGGACGCCTCAGTAAAAAGTTATGCGTGATCATACATAAAAAAATATGATGGAAAAACATAAAATATAAGGGTCGAATAGAGAACCTCCTCCTTTTTGGTTTCGTCGGTTAAAAAAGGAGACGCATTGTTGCGTTTGGGTCATGTGTGCGGAAAGTAAAAACAATTGATTATTCCAGCATACATGCCAAGCAGCAGCGACAACAAATCAGTACTCTGTCGAATTAGAGGTGAATGAATGTTTTCACAAATAATTGATAAAATTCAATTCGAACTTACATATCTGACGAGGAGTAAATCACACGAATAAACAAAAATAATAAAGAGATATTTATAAATTTTGAAGAAATATAAAAAAATATATTGATAATATTGTTTCCTTTTATAGATAGGTACATACATTTTCACATATTTTTCATATTGTTCGTTTACTCCCAGAATTTGACTAAAATAGTATATTACATTACTAGTGCGGAAAGTGACATTTTTCACACGAGTGGGAAATATTGTGGCACGAGGCGTAAGCCGAGTGCGGCAATCACACGAGTGTGAAAAATCACTTTCGCGCGATTTTTCCTACGACCACCTATTTTATTGAACAATATGTGAATATCAGATCGTGTATATTGAGTTCCCTGACTAATCTCACGTTGTATATGTGACAGTCTATGTTTGAATATTGTTTCTATAAAAAGTGCACATGAATTTAGAATTACTTTTATAGTGGAAATAAAGAAATAACGATCAATCAACGTTTATTTGAAAAAATTACAATAAGTGAGTACTCATAGATACACTGGGGAACAAATTGAATTATTGAAACCATAAAAATTAAAAGTAAATTGGTTATTGTTAATGTAAATCGACTTACGACATATACATATCTCTGATAACGTTAATTCAAATCTGAATTAGCTCAGATGGAAGAGTATACGGTAGATGAACGCAAGGTTGTGGGTTCGATTCTCGGCGTCAACATTCTTTTTTTCTTCTTTTTTTATTTTCTACAAATAATTAGTTTTTGGTCCAGTTTTTATGTAAATAATATCAATAAGGAAGAGCAATTGATAATAACATCTGTAAATCTTACAGGATTCACGGGTTTGACGGCTTATTGACAGCCGTGCGAAATGTTACTTTCCGCATGCGTGAGAATAAAGGTCACTTTCCTATGTGGTTGTGAGAAAAATTATTTGAATGTGTATTGCATGAATAAAAATATGTTTTATGCATGTTTTTTAGATTATTGTAATTATTAGTATGAAAAAAACATTGTTTATATCAAATTGATCATTGAATTTGCGAAATTTGTCATTTAGCATTTTAACGCGTGTTTTTGCACCCTTCAACACAGCAGTGGTCACCCGACCACTTCTTTTTCTCCTCCAGTCATTTACATTTGATTCAAGGTTATTTGCGGCCGTCTCGTTCATTGTCATTCATTTATTGTAGGCGCACTTTTGACACCGTGCCTTTCTTCGATAGGAAGCTTTTACCCCTCAAATCACAATACAAATGCCGTTTTGACGTTTGCGTCCGAAAAATTTGAACCATCGCACTTTGTAGACAACCTTTTTATCAGCGCTCCAAATGGGGATGAGTGATACTGTCTGGATCCGTTTTTCCGTTTTGCGGCAGTGCACGTTGAATTCCTCCCCCATGCTCCAAGTCTATAGGCAAGATATTTATTTTTCTTAAGTCACTCCTTAACAGATCCTTTTTTTACACCCGTATAAGCAGAAATTTCTTGGTTGGATCTTCTAGGGTTTTCAACAACTGCCTGAAGTATTTCTCATTGATTTTCTTCAGTATATACAGTTTTGGTACGTTCATTTATATACAGTGTCCGTCATAAAGTTGACAACATATGGAAAAAAATTTGCTATTGAAATTTCTGAAAAACTCTTATGACGGTTTGTTTCTGCATGTCTAACAACTGAAGAATCCGTTGCGACTAATATCACGTGACCTCAGATTTGGCGGGAATTTCAAAGAAAGTTGTCTATGGTGCCGAAAAATGGGTCAAATTAATTAAATATAAAAAAAAAATATGAGCAAATGTGTTTGGAATCCAACGAGGACCTCATGTACCAATTTTGAACCATATTGGAAAAAAAAACAATGGCATTCCTCTACCCTTACTATGTAACGATATATCTGTTACATTTCTTATTGATATGCTCAGAGACTCATTCATTTTCTTTAATCAAGAATCCCTATTGGAAATCTCAGCGACATCTAACCGTGAGCAATGGAACAGTCATTACGGCTGAAAAGAACGTGTGCGAACGCAGTCATTCTGACAGCACGATTATGTTAAAAAGGAATGAAGAGGGATCTCTCGCCTCTTATCGTGTGTTCTGAAACTTGTTAGCCATTATACAATAAAGTAGAATCGGTTCATGTTTAATTAACTAATGAATTAGAGCATATTTCCTTTTGATCAAGAAAAAAATCTAAACCATTTTGGTATATATTTTTTGCGAGAACGTCAGATGTCTCTTCACAGAGGATATGATATCTGAAGCCATCTGGTGGGTTGTTCAGGGAATTATGTTTAGAGTTATTTGGGTCAATCCGATGATAGATTGCAGTGCCGTTCATATTATATTTTTAACCGACGAAACCAAAAAGGAGAAGGTTTTCTAGTCGACCGGTATATTTTTTTTTTCATCATTTTTTTATGTATGATCACGCATAACTTTTCACTGATGGGTCCGATTCCGATGATTCTTTCTTCAGTGGATAGGGTGTACTTCGAAGATGGGGTCATTTGAATTTAAAAGATGAAATCCACCCCTAAAGGTAGCAACATGAAGGATATTTATCACTCACCCTCTGAATTCTGGTCCGTTAACCGATTCTATCAGGCATAACATTGTACTGGGGTCTTCGATTTGGATGTTTTTTTCTTTGATAGATAGGGTATACCTTATATTTAGATTTCGAATGGAATTATATACCCTTACGGGTGGAAAAATAGGGGATAATTGATTTTTCACTTATGAACATTGGCACACACATACGTAGTTGACAATGACAGATCGCTACTGACATTATTTTTGTTCCACATCCGTCAAAATCATTATACTCTATGAGATGATGGAATGATATACAAAGTAATGAAATAAACTAACCAGAACAACAAAAATAATTTATATTACCACAAATAGTAAAAGTAGATAATCATATTATTTAACTGGTAATAGTTGAAGTAAGGTGGGTGAGTAAGTATTTTGGAAGTAATCAAAAAACAAGTAGGTAGTGATAAGTTTATTTTAGCCATAAAAAATTGGAAAATAAAAACTTTTTAACAAAAAATTAAACCGACGAAATACGGAATTGAAAAGTAAAACATAAAATAAACCTTCTTAGTCTCAGTAACTGAGCTCCTATACTAATGTAAGTAACTAATTTTGAGTTGGCGCCAAACAAACAATCAACGAACATCATTAAATTACTTCAAAATTTTCATCAGAACGTCACCGCGCAACTCGATGCCATCATTTTACGCCTTACCTAATCCATTTGCTTGTTTGTTTGGCGCCGACTCAAAATTAGTTACTTACATTAGTTTAGGAGCTTAGTTACTGAGACAAAGGAGGTTTATTTTATTTTTTACTTCCCAGTTCCGTATTTTGTCGGTTTAATTTTTTGTTAAAAAGTTTTTATTTTTCAATATTTTTTTTAAGGTATTCTGTTATACTCATGAATGCCACACGTGTATCTCGAGTGGAATGATATATTAATGTCAATTTTATCTCATAAGATGGCTTTTTCTGCCTAGGCTTTATTGGGAATTAATGAGGGTTTCACAATTGTATGATATCTCTTACTGTATTTGGTATGATATAGTTGAATAATCTATATTTTTCATGATTTTTATATTTGAGTACATCTTGGGTATGGTTCCATATTTGCTGTTAATCATCACCGAGCTGTGATTTTGATGTAGGTGAAGCGATCACGTGTATATATATTTATGCATATATTTCTATCCTTGAAATTTGGAGTATTCTTTGATTACGTATAAACCTTTTTGAAGAGGCATTTGATGACTGATCAGACATAGTTCTCATATGCTTTCTTTTCGTATATTTCTGTTTTTTATATTCTTTGTAAAGTATAGTATTGGCTGCTCAAGATCAGAATGAATCATCTTTTCCATATATAAAGAAAAAATCAATTTTTATTAAATCATAAAAATAATTCTTCAATTTCAGTATTGGATATTACTGATTTGTATACTCAATTGATTTTAAGTAATAATCTCTTGATGAGATTACACTCAATTGTAACAACTATGCGTTGAGGAGTACATTGAAAATATTCCAAGTTTCAAGAAGTAGAATTTTTGTATATCAAATTCTGACACAAACAATATTGTTTTTCATGTTGAATCGCTGAGAATACACTCAATGGACCAGAAGCTGATTGCCAGCCAAACAACTTCGTGAAGTCTAGCTACGAGCTACACAAAAATACAATCAAGGTACATCGTCATCGATAAACCGACAGGTTCAGCGAAGAAAAACAGTATCAGGTTTCTTGCGTTGGAGTTTAAATAAACCTTTTATTCAATATATAGATATATATATATATATATATATATATATATATATATATATATATATATATATATATATATATATATATATATATATATATAATATATATATATATATAAAAAATATGAATTTAAATAAACTTTGTAGAAAGGTTATTCCTTGAGGTTGCAGTCAATATATATATATATATATATATATATATAGATCTGGAAATGATGTAAATTTGTAAATCTTTCATTTAATATATGTTAAAGATCTGGAAATGATGTAAATTTGTAAATAGATTATTATAAGTTGGTAGTTGTTTTATTGTTGTTGTTATTTACGGAAGGAAAGTTATTTGATGTGCAATCATTATTGAATAGGGAATTTGAATTCTCGTCCTAGTTTGAATAAAAATTCTGGCGTCCATTCAAATTCACAATTTCTAAAACTTTGCTTGAAACATTAAAAATTTGAAACTAGCAAGGTGTCCAAAGAACTCCACACCGCTCTTCACTGAATAGTCTGGGCATTCTATTACAACAATTAACTTGTTTAGCATTACAACCAAGAAACATTATACATTCTTGTTTCTTCTTGAAACAGCTTCAATCACCTAAATCACATACGTTTGGGTCAAAACTAATCAAATATTTGTGGAATGGACATTTTGCGGGAGATTTATTATGAATACACGATTTAGTCTTGTCTCTAGGTGTAGTCAAGCCCTGTATATTGATGCACGTGAGCCCATTCAATATTCTCAACCCGTCAATAAAATTCAAACTAACTAATATTTGTGCAGTCAGCACCCAAGTTCGAAACCCAGTCAAGGGTAATTGAAGCCTGCCTTTCTGGCTCCGTTATATTGTTACTACTATACTGGCCCCTGGAATGTTTTTCTTCACTGAGACTGCCCGGAGAAAAAGTGGCCTTTTCCACTATAAAACAGAAGGTGGCGCCCGAGGCAAAACCGACACTAGTGAGAGGTGCCAAAGGATACTAGTAGAGGAAAATCATCACCCTACATCTACATTTATAGTTGTCTATTCTATGTGAAAAAAAATTAATACAGGTTAGAAACCAATTCTAAGTGTCACATATACCTAACTAGAAACGGAAACCTATTAAAATTACAACATCGTACTTCGAAAATTACCTTCTGCAGCAGGCATAAGGCTCTTCAATTGTTTACCTCCAGCCATAAAAATTATTTCAGAATTACCTTTGTTCAAACTGAGAATAAAAAAATATTTGTTGCAGGGAAGTTTCTATTCTATGAACGAGTATCTGGAATACTCTAGTAGAAAAAAGTTATGACAAAGCTTTATATGTTTATTGTATATGTTTATTTTAATATTTTACACTGACGATTCCCGTATATTTATTCATTTATTTTTATAGTGTCTCAAACTGACTATGTCCCATTGATTATTTGATGTATTCGAGGAATAATTTTAGTACTATCATATCACATCTTCAAGACCTCTTGACGGACGTTTATTTTGAGTATGAGCTTATTTAAATGTGTTTATATGTTTGCTTGTATATGAGTGTATATATGTGTGTGTTTATACAATTTATATTATCCGTCTTCTTTTTTTGACATGTTCAATACCATGTAATATGGTCTTACTGGAATAAAGTTTATTTGTATTTGTATAAAAAGACCCCTTACATTGTTAAAAAGAATTTTTGCGAAATTTTCAAGTTGTTTTCAATATCTTTGCAATAAACATGAAGGTTGTGATTCCCTAAAAAATTCAAAATCCACTTCAATTTCAACAGAGTTATGCGAAATTATCAATTTTAAATAATTCATGAAAGTTTTTGGGGTGAATATAAAAAAATTGGGAAATTATTAATGTTTTTCAAAAATCTTGATTATTCCATTGAAGAAATGTCACTAAACAAACATAATATAGTTGTCATTCTCATAGTTTACTTTAAAATGTTAACTTTCATAAGATAGGTATTTATAGTAACAACTAGTCCAAGTTATTCGACGTTTAATAACTCAAAAACGGTATGATATAGGGGTAATATATGATATATTTTTGAAATCAGGAAAAAAATATCATTCTAAAAATTCAATAATATACAGGGTATCCCATTAGAAAAATTCCCCTGAAATCTGCAAGCTACTGTATTTTTGATAGCATTTTATCAAAATTCAGTCAACTTTTACTTAAACTTTTTTTTCTATAGCCAATAATAACGATGATAAGGGGTGCGTAATTCATGGTAACTAACCCGGTACAATCCAGTTGAACTAATCAGAGCAACAACCCAACCAAATCTCGTAAACACTATCGCAAACCCATTAATCCATTATGCTTCATATTTCAGCGAATATTTTAGCGTATAATGCGGGCTCATCGGTCCGAATCTCTTCCAGTGCAAATTCCGAAGGCCCATTTATAAATCCGGGATTAAATCTTGTTCTATCTGTCGGCTATTCGTCGATGTCTGACACAGGAACGAATTTATCATTGTTTGATATTGGAATAATTGATTCATTCTCTGCTATAGTGGGTAGTGGAAATTTAGGAGATATGGAAATGGATGGGATTAGCTCTCCGAAGATGGATGGAATGTTCAATCATAATGGGCCATTACTTCATAAGTAGATTAGTGTGGAAATTATTCCGGTGGTTCATTAATATTATTGCTATATAGCTGACTATATATATTATTATGGAATGATAATTTTGTATAATTCGTTTAATTTTTATATAATATTTGCCCTGTATAATATATTTTGCAATGTAATAATAATTGCTAGCTACGTCACTGTTCTCTCGTCACGTTGCTGCCAATTGTTATCATTTTCTTTACCACAGCTAAGCTCAGTTGGTATGCCCCTTGTCTCAGATAGCCGGTTCAGGCAATTCAGCCACTAGCCACTGCTTGATATGTCAAATTTCAATTTATTCAATGGTCATAAGTATGATTGTTGATCATTGTAGAAAACAAACGACAAAGTATCAAAAAGCAATTATTTCCTTTATTCAGAAAAACTTAATTTTACCTGGCCTACGAAAGATAACTTACTCTAAGGTGAATCTACAAATATTCATGGATAATCATGAGAAAAGTTCATTGGTCAAATATACACAACCTCACTTTTACCTTGAAAGTGAAAACTTCTTTAATAGTTCGAAATCGATTGAAATAAAGTTCTTCCGATAGCATATGCGTTATTAGTGAAATTGTTCAGTTCGGAATGTGCACTATGGAAGGTTTATACCTATCTGGAAATGTCGCTGTTCAATACAACCAGGATTTGGATTCCCTTTCACTCCAATGCTATCAGGAACTCCAATACCAAATAGAAAAGGACCATACAAATTCAGCAATCAGCCTTGGATACTTGTATACGGTGTACAAATAAGGTAATCTTGGTTTTCACTTATAATGTGGAAATTATTCCATTTTTCTTTCTCCCAAAAATATAACGTGGCATTCCTTTTAAATTTATTTTCGATCTCCCTTTGTGGCTTTGTTCGTTGTCACCTGGATACCATTTTTTGTTCCTTCCCTCTGATTCGAATTTTTGAATTCGCGCACTATATTGTCACATTTTCACTGTTTACGGTTATGTGTCATAACTTATACATAAAACTATTTTTCCATTCTTATTAACTATGTACAAATTTCAATAATAATTGCCTCTGACACTTTTCCGCTCTTATTCTCTTGCAATTTCAAATTCTACATGTGACCATCTGTTCCCTGATTGGCTATTGTCATCAAGAAGTTTGCTGTTCTACCATTGGCTACTTTTAGTTAGCTACAATTTTATATACTGTATGTTTCAAATTTATAAATTTGTATATCACATTTTATTCAGGAACATTTTGTAAATCTAGACTTTTTGTTGTCTTTTGAAGAATTATGGGTTGTAATCATTCTGACAGTGTATGAAATTGATTGTGTTATATAATTTGGACATTTTTATCTATTCATATCATACATAGGCTTATAAAGGAAATAGAACTTCTGAAATTATGTAAAACAATCTCTTGAAACTAATAGCTAATCAATAATTATTCTTTTTTGAGGGTTTTTTCTTTTTAAAATATCTAACTGGTTTTTCATAACATAACAATATATTCATATAGACACGTGTTTCGGACTTTCAGCTCTCATCAGTATGGTGAAGAAGTGCAAGGATGAACAACACTTGGTAGTATATATATTGGTATGATATCAAAAATATGTTCACTATTAAAAGAATAAAAATGTGATAAAATGATACATATACATCACATGAATACCTGCTATGGTGGTTTTACAATTTTTCTATGCACTCTGCATTTCTGAAACCTTTTACCATCTTATGTTCGAAGCAGATCATCAAAGAGTTTAGCAGTGGAGCTTTCCTATTGACATCAATAGGTTTCCAACTATCCATTTAGATAGCACAACCTATAAAAAGGATAGACATCAAGATCTACAAACAAAATCTTAGAATTCAAATGGCTAAAAATAATATATAAGCAAGAACATCCTGTATGCTAACTTAGAAACTCAAGGGAACATGACAGGGACATGTCAAATAATGTTTCATGCAAAAATGGTGAAATATCAAGTCTGAGAACAGAAAATGGTTGAATAAGAGTTCATAACCACTTTGTATAAATATTATTAAGTATAGAAATGAAAGCTGTATATAAAATAAGTTTCATAGTGTAGAATGAGAAAAGTTGCTTTTAATAGTGTGTGGGAACGAAAATTGATGTTTGCTACGAGAGGAAAAAAACAGAGTCGAGAAAAAATAATTTTGGAAAAATCGTAAGAAACATTTTTATCAGATGAATCAATCCAAATGAGCAGAGAGCAATCCCAATCAATAATCCAAACCAAGAAACAGCCTACAACTATTTGAGCAAGGAATCACTTACCTGCTATCCAGATCACATTCCACACAGGACATGACCAACAATAAAAAGGGGGTCAACGTCGGACAGGTTCACTTTCCAAAGCACTGGACACAACCAGGAGTCTTCGTGAGGGCACAAACGCAACGAACTACAAGTACCTTTCAGAAACACAAATAAACGGTATTATACACTTTTTGGGGTCTTTGATAATATTTATTCACAGTGGTGAACTTCATTTCATACTTATGACCACTTTGTCAATGTAACCTGTGAATATTTATTTGCTCATTCATTCTATTACGCACGAGCAAGTCAGGTGATGATTTTTCCAAGTTCATAGATTCAATTATATTTAATATAAGCTAGATATCGCAGGAGTTGGATTTGGAAACCTATGGAAATTCATTTCAATAAAAATAAAAACAAATTCAACTATTTTCTGTTTCGTTATTCATCATTTGATCATATCACGAACTATATTTTCAAACAATAACATGACTTCAAACAAAGCAACTAGATGGCGCAACTAAACACTGCTGAGCTGTAGGATGATCACGTCTCCATAAGCGTACCAACTGAGCCGGAATAAGGTAACAAAGGAAAGGTGAAATGGTGTTTGAAAAAGAGTAAGAACAACATAGCCGGACTTTCCATTGTTATGATAAGTATTTTTTTTAAGAATAAAATGAAATTGATAATGAGTCAAATCAAGCTTACTATCATAACAAATTGCAAAATTATTGTGATGACTTGTGGTTAATAAAATAATAATGTTAATAATCAATTGATAAAAATAAAAAAAACAACACACATCATAATAAAAATAAATTTTAAAAAACCCTCAAAAATAGAATAGATCTTTTTCACCAACTTTTTAAAGAATGAAGTTTTCTGAGAAACCAATGATAAAAAACTCAAATATGTTTCCAAAATTTCGGCGGACGTATTCATTTCAATGTTGGCCTGAGGTGCCAAAAACGCTTGTTCTTACCGTTTTCATCAGAATACTTTGTGAAAGAAAAGTGCCATGTGAAGTGGAATGAATAGAAAAAATCGAATTAAACGGTTTTCTTCACATAAAGGATTCAATATAAAATTGAACCAGAAAATGGTAGATCTCAGGTGAAAAACAACTACTTTCCTGGCAAATACCACGCAGAACATTGAATGATATTCACCTGAAAATCCATGCATACTTCCATAAAATATCAATGGACATTGAATGCAAATGTTTCTTTCTGATAAGCTCGATTATGTTTAATTTATGTCGTGTTCACCTAACAATCCGCATACCGGTTTCAGGCTTCTTGGCCCTCATCAGTACGGAGTAGTCAACCAGCCAAAGGTGCAAAGAACTCTGGCTGAAGTGAGACACAACGTAAACAAACCATCATCGATCTTGTAACACCTATAGGTACGCCGGAAAAGATAAACTTTAACTGGCGGTACCTAGTGACAGAAAGAAAAATAAAAGATTCCTTCTCAGTAGGAGTGGCAAGCCCGTCTAGCATATAGTGAAAGAAAAGTGCCATGTGAAGTGGAATGAATAGAAAAAATCGAATTAAACGGTTTTCTTCACATAAAGGATTCAATATAAAATTGAACCAGAAAATGGTAGATCTCAGGTGAAAACAACTACTTTCCTGGCAAATACCACCCAGAACATTGAATGATATTCACCTGAAAATCCATGCATACTTCCATAAAATATTAATGGACATTGAATGCAAATTTTTCTTTCTGATAAGCTCGATTATTTTTTAATTTATGTCGTGTTCACCTAACAATCCGCATCCCGGGTTTGGGGGAATTTTTGGGGCCCCTCATTTACGGGTCCCCCAACCCCCCCCAAAAAGGTTTTAAAGAACTCTGGCTGAAGTGAGACACAACGTAAACAAACCATCATCATCTTGAACCCCCTTTGGGGTTTTGCGCCGGAAAGATAAACTTTAACTGGCGGTACCTAGTGACAAAAAAAACACTCGAAAATCCCCCACCTCGATAGGTTTCTAAAAAAAAGATTCCTTCTCAGTGGGGGGGAAACCCCGTCAGCATATAGTGAAAAAAGGGGGGTCCATGTAAAGTGGAATAAATAAAAAAAAACCCAATTAAACGGTTTTTTTCCAAAAAAGGATTCAATAAAAAAATTAAACCCCAAAAAAATGGTAGATCTCAGGTGAAAAACAACTACTTTCCTAAAAAAATCCCCCAAAAATTTTTGGGGAATGATATTCACCTAAAACCCCCATGCATACTTCCATAAAATATCAATGGACATTGAATCCCAAATTTTTTCTTTCTGAAAAAGCTCGATTTTTTTTTAATTTTTTCGTGTTCACCAAAAAAAACCCAAAAACCCGGGTTTAAAAAGGTTTCTTGGCCCTCATCGGTACGGGTCCCCCAACCCCCCCCAAAAAGGGTTGAAAAAAACTCTGGCTGAATTTAAAAAACGTAAACAAACCATCATCGATGGGCCCCTTTGGGGTCGCCCGGAAAAAATAAACTTTCTGGCGGTCCTTTTTTTTAAAAAAAAACCCCCGAAAATCCCCCCACCTCGATAGGTACTGAAAGGGAAAATTTTTTTATTTAAACCTATCGGGGGGGGGAAATTTTTCCCGGGGAGTTTTTTTTCTGTCACTGGAAAACCCCTTTTTAAAAAGAATCTTTTCCGGCCCCCTGGGGAAAGGGTCGATGATATTTTTTAGGGGCCGAATCCCTAAACTGAACCTTTGCGGAACTACTCCCGTTAAAAAAAGGGCCAAAAGGGTTTTTCCAGACGAAGGTAGGGGGGGGGAAAAAACAAAATCGGTTTTTATCAAAAATTTTTTCCTTGAAATAGGAAAGAATTTTCGGTGAAAAAAAAATTTGGTTCAAAAAATTTTCCCCTACCATTTTTTTGGGGCCCCCATGGGGAAAAAAATTTGGGGGAACCTATTCTTCCCATTTCCCACCCAAAAAAAATTTTAAAATTTTTGGGGGGTTTTAAAAACCTGGGGAAAAACCCGAGTTTTTCTTTCTGTCGCCCCGCCGGTTAAAGACCGGGCCCCCAATAAATTTTAAAGATCGATGATGTTTTGTTTACGTTTTGTCTTTTTTCGCTCCTCCCTTTTTTTTTCTCCCCCCCCCAAAAACCCCTGAAAAAGACAAAAATTTTTTTTAAAAGGTAAAACCCATCAAAAAACCAATTTTTTGCGGTTCAAAAAATTTGGGGAAATTTAAATTATTTTTATTTTTTAAACCGAAAAAATTTTTTTTTTTAAAAAGGTTTAAAATCAAATTTTAAAAAAGGGGGTTTTTTTTTGGGGGTTATTTTTTTTGGGGGGGAAAAAGGGTTTTTGGGTTTCCCGTTTTTCCCTTTTAAAAACCGGGTTTTTTTTTCCCCTTTGGCCCTTTTTTCCCCTTTAAGGGGGAAAACCCCTTCCCTGAAAGGGGAAACTTTTTTTTTTGAAACCCCTTTGAGGTTTGGGGATTTTCCCGGGTTTTCTTTTTTGTCACTGGGGGGCCGCCCGGGTTTAAAAAATTTTCTTTCCGGCGTACCTATAGGGTTTTTACAAGATCGATGATGGTTTTTTTTTACGTTGTTCCCTTCGAGAGTTCTTTGCACCTTTGGCTGGTTGACCCCCCGTACTGATGGGGCCAAGAAACCTGAAACCGGTATGCGGATTGTTAGGTGAACACGACATAAATTAAACATAATCGGCTTATCGAAAGAAACATTTGCATTCAATGTCCCTTGATATTTTTTGGAAGTAAAGCTGGTTTTCGGGGGAATATCATTCAATGTTCTGCGTGGTATTTGGGAAAGTGGGTTTTTTTTCACCTGAGATCTACCATTTTTTTGGTTCCTTTAAAATTGAATCCTTTATGTGAAGAAAACCGTTTAATTCGATTTTTTCTAGAATACTTTGTGTTTATCAATTATAATACTAATTTGCTATTAAACAGAGAAATGGCAAAATTTTGATTGTTCAAATAAATATTGTAGCAGCCACAGAAGCCAGATAAGTTACTTGTATGTGGCAAAACATAGATTGTTTATAATTTTCATAATCTAAAGAATAATATATATATATATATATATATATATATATATATATATATATAGATCAAATGGAATGGGATATTTATTTTTGTGGCGTGTGATGTAGTTATGGCTTGGTCTGTTGAGGTTTTTCAATCCTTTATATTGCTTCAAGACAAGTATTTTATGAAATAATTGCGAATATACTGCATTCTTTATAATAATTGTCTCAATTATTGCGAGAAGGCTCATTCAAGTATCAGAAATGTTTTTCGGATAACTTTCAATGGACGCAGGTAAGTTTTTGATACTCCACCTCACCCTATTCAGTAGTATATTGGGCGACTGTGTGTCGAGTTATAGTAAATTATTTTTTCTGTTTAGCCTACTTATGTGTAAAATAAAGCTTTTTTCAAATTTTTCACTAGGAGGTTTATGTCCGACCTCAAGTGAGAGTTTATGATAACTCCTAAATATTTTATGTGTTGCGAGTATATTTTGAATATACTTCGGAGTGTGATCAATTGAGAATTCGAAAAAGAAGATTTGTAGTTACAGAATGGTAAAAAGTAGGTTTTTGAAGTCCTAATGAATTCCAGGTCTCTGTCACCCTGTTCTCTCGGGCTATGGTCCCCCAGAAAATAAAGACAGAAATATGGTCTGCAAAACTGATTATTCTGCCACTGGCACTACTGAGAATAATTCGTTGACTTATATACAATATATAGTATTGGTGCTAGGACCGTTCCTTACGGTACTCCACATTCGAGTTTCTTCTTACTACTCATTTTATTTTCAATTCTTACTATTTATTCTCGATTTTCCAGATAAGATAGGATAATTTCAATGTGTTTCCACGAATTCCAATATTCTCTAGAGTTTTGATAGGATTGAGAGGTTTACAGTATCGAATGTCTTCGATAAATCAAGGAAGACTCCAATTGATGGTTTGCTTTTATCAATGTTTTCGTGGATAAGGTCTGTCAGTTGTAATATTGCGTTTCAGGCCGTTTTTCCTTCTAGGAAACCAGGTTGGAAGTAAGGATTCCAGTTTCCTGTACTAGGATGGAGCCCACAGAGAAACCGTTAATAATTAACCAATATTTGCCCGAATGATTCGGTCTTCACTAGGGCAATGAACGAATAAAACCTAACTGGAATTGTAATTTGTCTGCGGTGACGATAACACTAACCATAGAGTCTCGCAAGCAGATTCTAAACAGACAATGCGAGTGAATAAATTCCGGTAGAGAAAGATTCCAGTTCTCGGACGATATAATTTCATGGCTATTACACTAAGCGCGGTCCCGTTTTAATTCGCCTGTTCCTGACAGGAAGTGGCAACATGGAACGGACCCGGCAGCCGGGCGAACTCACTGACATGAACAGAGAAAGGAAAAATTGCACATTTAACATATTGCATAATTCGGACTTTATTATGGAACTGTCCTCTTTTTGTATTCTCGAACGTATTGTGCTGAAGCAGGGTTATAAATGGACGTACGGAGAACGAAATGAAACGCTTTTGTGATGAATATCATTGAGCTGTAAGGACGAATGTGTAACTTTTCATTAGACAGGCTTTTTCGGCGTATTGTCGTTTTTATGGATGGTATTCAGGGGATTATTCGTACTTCTGTGGATTTTATTATCGTCATGCCAGTGGCAGTTATACAACTCCTTTTAATTCAATTCCCTGGAATGGTGACGATGAATTTATTGTTGTATTTTTCGTTGCGGGAAACTGGAGCGTTACAATCATCTGAAAGTGATTGCCAGATATGGTGTAACGACCAATACAGGGTGTTGTTTAAATTAGAAACCCCACACTTTAGTGTTCTTGGTTAAGATGTTGTTACCAAGTTTGGGAAGGGCTATACTGGGTGTGAATGATTTATAAAAACTCAGTGGAGATTTTTTTCAAGCGCAGATAAAAAATCTTTTCCCCTGTATATAGATGTTATAAATATTAAGAGCACTGGAATCGTTGAAATTGTGTAACTCGCCATGCAAATAATCAAAGCTCTTATAAAAACATTGATATTCCAATACATACAACTTCAGTACCTCCATAGTACCAAATATCAGTTCCAAATAATGGAATACTACCTGTATAATAATATTCTAGAACTGACAGTATGTTATACCAATTTTCTAAAGTAACTGTATGGAAGAAATGAGTTTTCGAAAATCTATCAATTACCAGAATGAATTTATAATGATTTTCATATGAAATGATCTGTCTAAACAAGTTATAAAGTAAATTCAGTTTTTTTCAACACACTGTATATAATATCTAATATTTTATTAATTCGACAATCTTAAAACATAAGGAAACTATGATGGAAGAACAATTTGATGAGTATGGAAACTGGATAACTGATTCATAAATATTTGTGAATCTTTCCACACACTGGATATAAAATTAATTTGATTCAGTGATGGAACTGTGAATCAATCTCAGGTATAGATTCACATCAACAACAATGAGTCAACATTTTATGACAGAATGTATTTCGCAGCGATGGAAGTCTTGTTTTTATGCATGATGCTACAAATAACTGAAGATTCTATAGAAGTAGTTCAAAGTTCGAAGCTTATTCAATTTATGATTTGGAAAAAAATAACAAAGGACCATACTCAAATATGTGGGTGAAATTTCATAAAAAGCATGTTTACCTTGGGTACTATTCAATTTAATAATAGTTGGACAAGATCTGATATGCCAAATTAATACAAAATACCAAAATAAAGCTCACCCTTTTTCCACTGTTACGGATTCTGGATTTCATACACCATATTTTCATCAAACGATTCTTAAATTCTGATTATTGATTATCATTTTTTTTATATTATCTTAGTTATTATTTTTAGTAATTGAGTAACGAATTCTCTCTGACGCATGAAACATTTTCTCCGATATTTTTAAAACACTTTCAAATAGACATATTCATTTATTTCTATTTGACGTTAAGATTGACTTTCAATCTGACTATATCGAATATTAGAACTCAAAATAGATGGTACTCCGAGCTGTGTATTGAGTTGAAGTTGAGTGGAAGTCGACAGAGATTGAATCAATATTTTTATTTCTTCTCATATCCCACTAGTGGGTTACGCCTACCCCACCCGTGGCTATTAGTCTACCCACATAACAGTTCATGATGACAGGTTTTATTATAATTTATTATTTAAATTCACAGTACTCGCGGTCCCTGGATGAGTAAAAACAAAAGTTTTTTTTTGTTTTAGTTATTTTTATTATCTCCATGATTAATTTTTATTTTTTCAGCGAGCCAGATAGGACCCACATATGTAAAGGATTATTCTTGGGGAAAAATTCCGTTTTAGAGTTTTATCGCTCGACGATTATTCATGATTGTTTTTATTAATAAAAATTCGACTCTCCGTTATCTCTCAGTAGGAGACATTCCTAACCTTAACACTCGTTGTGGTTTATATTTGCTGTAATGAATCTTAATGATATATCATGGAATCCCTGATAATTTTCTATCTCACGGACAGACACTACACGCGTTGAAATTTTAGTTCAGAAAGATAATTTTTTATTAGGTTTTATGTTTTGTTATTTTTTTTATCTCCTGACATGTTTATCACTTAATGGATTTTTTCTTTAACCTCATGTGATGCTATTTGCGTCTACATTTTCGACTTCTCAGAATGGATTATTCGTTGAAATAACTTTATTATAATTTTTTTCTTTCTTAATATAAGTGTTAATTGTATCAGATACGAAAATATTACGTTGTTTCAGTAAATTGACGCAATGTCCATTTTGATAAATGAGTTCCTGCTTAAAATCTTCCTTAAGATTCTTGTTTGGATTAGGAATATGAGTTTATCTTCTGATGTTCTTTATATTGGATCAAAAATATCATATTTGAATGTTAGAGAGAGATAGAACACGGGAGAACAGTTGATCGGTAAGTTTAGTGCTCACCTGACGCTATACTAGTGGAGTAATATTATATTTTAGCTTCAGGAAGTTGGGGAATGTTGATAACTCTTTACTAAACATTAGTGATGATGTATACAAAGAGTTACCAACCGTGTGTGCTTAATTAATTATTCAACAAATAAGTTGCCAAATTACATTGTATATTGAATATTAAAAAAAAATCGATAACTAGTGGTGCCACTCGCATAAATGGAAAATTCTACATCGAAAAGGTATACACAATTTTTCTTCTCAACAAAAACTGTAAGCTGCGGAATTTTTCCATGCGGAAATGCGACTCTGAAAGAGGATTAAATTGAACTAACAAAAATTCAACTGAAAGAAAAACTTGTTAAGTGCAGGACATATTTTTCAACCGAATGAAACAAAATTTGGCACAAAAATACTTCCCATCAATACCTCGGCTAATTTCGTAAATGGTCCAGTAGTTTCAAAATGGCGGCTGTTGGAAGATTTAAATAGATTTCCAATCTTCCATTCAAATCACACAGGAATTCCACTCAAATTTCCCAGCTGATTGCATGGTATACAAGGGGGAAACAATCAATCAGAATATAGCAGAAGCTTTTGCAAATTATTTCTTAAGTGTCTTTTCAAAAGAACAAGCTGATGACAACACATATAACACTCTTGTTTGGATATAGATTTTGTGAACGATGAAGATATTCTAAAAGCCTCAAAAAAACTCAAGCCAAAAAAATCTTCTGGTCCAGATATGATTTCCTTTTATATGCTCAAAGGATGCATACAACTCTTGAAAAACCGCTTAGAATAATATATAATTTGATCTCGAAAACTAGTACTTAGCCTTCACTATGAAAACGCTCAGAAGTTTGTCCAATATTTATAAATAGCATTGAGGAGGATATACAAAATTATCGGCCAAATCGAAACACCCAGTAAGCTTCTCTAATCAATTCTTTTCCCATTCTAAATCACGTCTATCCATGTCTAAATGAACGAAAAGCAACATAGGTTCTTACCTGAGAGGTCTGCGATAACTGACCTCACGTGTTTCGTACAAGAGGCAAATGAAGTCGTCGACAATAACAGTCAACTAGACGTTATCTTCACGAGTTTTAGTAAAGCCTTCGACAAGGTTGATCATGAGGTTTAACTTAAAAAATTATAGAGCTTCGTGCTTTCAAATCGACTCTCAGCATCATATCTAGTATAAAAAAAAAGTTTTAAGTTTATAAGGGAGGATAATCTAGGAATTCCTTCACAAGATCTGGTGTACCTCAAGGATTCAATCATGGACCCCTATTCTTCTTACTACTGATAGATGATCTGCCAGAGGTTATACAAGGCACGCAATGTGCATCATTCGCAGATTATTTTAAATTATTCAGGGATATCGCAAATGAAAAAAAGGTGATTCTACTGAAAAATGATCTGAATAGAGTTGACGAGTGATCCCTAGCACATTTTATGTTGGCAAATACTCTGGTATGTCAATCACTAGGGAAAAACAAAGAAACGAGTCTCAATATAAAATAAATGACGAATATTTGAGCAAAATAGCGTAATGTAAAGATTTAGGAGTTACTCAGTTTTGAGCGACATATGAACAACATTGTAAATATAGCATTCAAAATGCTGGGCTTTATTATTAGGAACTCATTCAGATTTACAGAAATATCCATATTTGTAACACTTTATTTATGCATTTGTCCGCAGTATACTATTCAATTCGTAAAAAAGGAATTGAGAAAGTCCAGATTCCTTTAAATATTTTCAAATTATGAAAAACATTGAATTTAAATTCACAACTTTTTAATTTAGGAGAAAAGTGGCTATTTCTGTATTGTTTTATAAGTTATTGCATAATGAAGTAGATAACTCCCACAGATTAGTCTGAACTGCAATTAATTTTCCAAGAATAGAACAAAGGATATATTTGTTGAAGAAAAAAGCCAAGTGAAGTGGAATAAAATAAGAAATGATGTGCACAAAGTCATCTACACAAAAGATTCAATATAAAATTGAAACACAATTTGTAGACCACATGCGATAAACAACTACCTTCCTAGCAAATACCACGTAGAACGTTGAATGATATTCACCTGAAAATCCATGCAAACTTCCATATAAATGGAAATTGATTGCAAATGTTTCTTTCCGATAAGCTGGATTATGTTTAATTTATGTCAGGTCCGCCTAACAATCCGCATACCGGTTTCAGGCTTTCTGGCCCTCATCAGTACGGAGTAGTCACCAGCCAGAGATCCGGAGAGCTCTGGCCGAAGCGAGACACAACACAAACAAAATCACCATCACGCCTACATCATCTTTAGGTACGCCGGAAAAGATAACTTTAAACTGGCAGTACCTAGTGACAGGAAGAAACACTCCATACATTTCTCCTACCTCGATAGGATTCTGAATGAAGGAATTATTCTCAGTAGGAGTGGCTGAGTTGCCCGACTAGCATATATGTTGAAGAAAAAACCAAGTGAAGTGGAATTAAATGAGAAATAAATTGCACACAGTCATCTTCACAAAAGATTCAATATAAAATTGGAACACAATTGGTAGACGACAGGTGGAAAACAACTACTTTCCTAGCAAATACCACGCAGATCGTTGAATGATATTCACCTGAAAATCCATGCATACTTCCATATAAATGGAAATTGATTGCAAATGTTTCTTTCTGATAAGCTCGAATATGTTTAATTAATGTTGGGTCCGCCTAAAAATTCGTATACCGGTTTCAGGCTTTTTGGCCCTCATCAGTACGGAGTAGTCACCAGCCAGAGATCCGGAGAGCTCTGGCCGAAGCGAGACACAACACAAACAAAATCACCATCAAGCCTACATCATCTTTAGGTACGTCGGAAAAGATAACTTCTAACCGGCAGTACCTAGTGACAGAAAGAAACACTCCATACATTTCTCCTACCTCTATAGGATTATTAATAAAAGAATCCTTCTCAGTAGGAGTGGCTTAGTTGCCCGACTAGCATATATGTTAAAGAAAAAACCAAGTGAAGTGGAATAAAATAAGAAATAAAGTGCACACAGTCATCTTCACAAAAGATTCAATATAAAATTGGAACACAATTGGTAGACCACAGGTGAAAAACAACTACTTCCCTAGCAAATACCACGCAGAACGTTGAATGATATTCACCTGAAAATCCATGCAAATGTTTCTTTCTGATAAGCTCGATTATGTTTAATCAATGTTGGGTCCGCCTAAAAATTCGTATACCGGTTTCAGGCTTTTTGGCCCTCATCAGTACGGAGTAGTCACCAGCCAGAGATCCGGAGAGCTCTGGCCGAAGCGAGACACAACACAAACAAAATCACCATCAAGCCTACATCATCTTTAGGTACGTCGGAAAAGATAACTTCTAACCGGCAGTACTTAGTGACAGAAAAAACACTCCATACATTTCTCCTACCTCGATAGGATTCTAAATAAAAAAATCCTTCTCAGTAGGAGTGGCTGAGTTGCCCGACTAGCATATATGTTGAAGAAAAATATTTGTTCTTGCTAAACCACGAACAAACCTAGGTCTAAATTCCTCACTATACGAAATGTGTTCTCTTGCAAATTGTTCAAGGAATAAAGACTTCTATGTTGAATGTAATGTAAAAACATATAAGAATACAATTGAAAACGAAATTCATATGTATTGAAACTAACAGAAAATGTACAAGCACGGTTTGTCATTTTCAACAAAAGTCTTATGTGCCTCATCTTATAAATTAAGTCTTATAGAGTTATTTCAGCTTTAGTCATTGTCAAACAAAAAAGCCAAACTGCGAAGTGTGATATTAGAAACAAGGGACTCAAGGGTCTCTTCACAAAGATTCAATGTGAATTGAAACACGTGGTAGAAAACAAGCGAAAAACAATTACTTTTATGCGAATACCACGCAGTACAGTTGTGTGCATAAAAAAGTCGTACAGCAGTTATAGGCTATTGTGAGTCGGCTTGTCAAGCTTAATTAAACGTCTTGTCGACTTTGACAAGTAGTGTCAAAATTGAAACTATTTTGGTCAAATGTGTACGTGTACTACTTTTTCATGAAATCTGGAACATCATAGGCAGGTTTTCACTATACAAACCTTGTACGACTTTTTTGTGCCCACAACTGTACATTGAATGATATTCACCTGAAAATCTCCGTACTCCGTACTGATGAGGGCCAAAAGCTTGAAACCGGTATGCGGATTGTTAAGCGGACCTGGCATAAATTAAACATAATAAAGTTTATAAGAAAAAACATTTGCAATACATTTTCATTGTCAATGGAAGTTTGCATAGATTTTCAGGTGGATACCATTCAATGTTCTGCGTGGTATTTGCCAGGGAAGAAGTTGTTTTTCGCTTGTGGTCTACCACTTGTTTTAATTTATATTGAATTTTTGTGAAGATAATTTTAAGTCCCTTGTTTCTAATATTACACTTCACAGTTTGGCTTTCTTGTTTGATGTATACGCCTTGTCGGGCATACTGCCACTCCTATCGAGATGGTGGATAGTATGGAGGGTTTTTTTCTGTCACTGGGTACCACCAGTTAAAAGTAACTTTGTCCTGCGTATCTGCGTAGAGTGAATTCAGTATTGAAACGACCGTTTGGTAGGTAGAGAGGGGAAAAACACTAGTGGGCACATCTGCTTATGCTACGGCGAATCTTCACCATTGTCTTGTCATGCAGCGTTGAAAGGTTAGGTTTGTTTGATTAATGAATAGGTAGTGCAGTTATTTATCCAACTTTGCAATAGTTCACCTATTACTTCGCCGAAATGCCCAGTAGTGAGTACTATTTAGTAGCGGAAAAAGAAATTTTGGCAAATATAAGTTACAGGAGTGTTAGTTCTCTACGTCTCGTGTATCGCCTTTACCAAATTATTTGGTACGCCTATGGAATTTCTATCAAAGGCTACAGTTTGGGTACCTCCGAGAAGAATTGGTTGTTAGGTAGGGGAAGGCCAGAGTGGTCGCTTAAATATTGGACGAGCCCTACCTACAGGTGATGGTGACTTCATTTGTGTTAGATCTCGCTTCGGCCAGAGGTCTTCGGATCTCCGACTGGTTACTACTCTGTACTGATGAGGGCCAAAAGCCTGAAACCAGTATGCGGATTGTTAGGCGGACCTGGCATAAATTGAACATAATCAAGTTCATCAGAAAGAAGCATTTGCAATCAATTTTCATTGTCAATGGAAGTTTGCATAGATTTCCAGGTGGATATCATGCAATGTTCTGCGTTACAGTTTATATCAAATGTTTGTGAGAGACTCTTGAGTCCCTTGTTTCTTTAGTCATTATATTCTTTTAATAATGGTTATTCAGTTTCTAATATTGTAATCGATCAATGGAACTACCTGTTCTGTGGATTACTCAATAAATAAATAAGTGAAAAACGAACGTCAATATAAACTAATACATCTAACGTACAGCCCCCCGTACGTCCAATAAAACCAAACTAAATCCCCCCAATTGACATCCTCTCGACGTTCGAGCCGGGTCCTTTTCGCCGCAATAAACAAGTGGTGGACAACAAATGGGTCTGGAGAGGCGAAAAGCGAAGATATATGTTGTAATATTTGTACGGAGAGCCGCAAGTGATGGATGCGACAATTAAGCGGAAGCGGCCAGGTCGTTCGCAGTGATTGAGTCCGCATTGATGGACGACCTCTGATGGTCGCCACCCGACCATTGTAGACGCAATTCCGATCTCGTTCCAGAGTTGAATGATGAACGGGTGTCAATGTGGCTTCCTGACGTTGTTGCTACATTTTTTTTGATGATCGGTAGGGATGTATCCCTGGGGGTTGCTCTGGAAATGTTGGGAATGTTAGTAATGTTTCATTGAACCAGCTTGCATTGATATCTTAACGATTTGTATATAACATTGGAGAAGGCCAAAGGAACATTCGGCGAGCTCAAATTATTTCACCAGATTAGTCGAGGTCGCTTGGGGAGATAATATCATTCAAGTAGGACAGCTTCATAGACAAGAGTTCTATACTGATATAGACCGCAAACTCAATGTCAAAAAGAACCTCGCACGGAAACATATGGGAAATTGGCTCTCGGTCGAATTGGCTGAAATTATTATGTTATAGTAGGATGGGTAATTGGGAAAAAGTGAGTTAAAATGCTTTGTATGTTTAGTTTCTGAGATATAACCGGCAAAAGTTCCTAAAAATGTCGTGTTGGGGTAGGATTGACAAAGAAAAAAACTGTTTTTTTAGTCGAAATAAGACAAAGTAAGGATTAAATGTATTGATCGGAACTCATAAACATGTTCAATTATAATCTTATTGATGATAGTACATTAGGGTGTATACGGGGCATAGTCAAAAAAATCGTTTTACAGGATCTTTTTTCCAGCACTATTTCAAAACCAACAAGTTATATTTTGTTAAGATATCATAGTTTCAGTCTATTGTAGGCGAAAAAACGTGTTTTTCTTTGTGATGACTCTCTCTGTTTGAAATATATATATTTTTTTTAATTTTGGAGTATACCCCTATACTGAAAACAATTGACAGATCGTTTTTGATCACAAAAAAAGGAGTTGATTGCTACTGCCCATTGATTTGAAGATAGGGTAATATTCTGACGAACTCAATCGTTCAATATTACCTTTCATTCAGATAAAGGGTGCGTTACAGTTTTTTTTAGGTCATTTACAACGTTTTTGTTGAATATATAGAAAACTGCTCCGTTAATTTGGACCGTATTTTATTAACAATATTTTGAAAATGTTGACTATCATATACGATAGTTTTATTGATTTTGTATATTGCCTTTCTGAGATATGCACTTGTGATGTTTACGGTATTACGATATATGGAGTAACCTATCCATTTAACAAAATCTTATGGAACCTGTCGACACATTCAATTCTATTATACAACTTTTCGGAATCAATTATTTGATACTATAATCAACAAACCACACCCAACAACAATTTGGAACTCAACAGTATAGACTAAAAAAAAATCGAATTATAAATATCGACTTCTAACATAAAAATTCAATTAATATTATGGAAATTATAATATAACAAATCAAAATTGAAACTAATTATTTATAAACAACATTACCAACAATTTACATAATGGAAGTCTCAAAAAACAAACAATAACCAACACCCAAATTCAAATAAAATTATTGGTCCATTTGCGCAATCTAAAATATTTCTCAATAGTCTATGGCTAGGGTACTTCATTGTTTCTATTTGAAATTGATAATTGAACCTGGACTATTACGCTGCCGCATAGCGTCCAGATTTAGGAATGCTATAAAGTATCAACTGTGGATATCCTTAAGTATTATTCCTGATGCACCTGCAAATGAACTTATTCTAGGCTACTACTGTACCTTCAAAAGTGGAGCAAGAAGAGTAGGATGAGGTTCCCATATTTGCAGCGTACTTTGGTACCTAGGATATGCTCGTCATCAAGAAGCAATAAAGTACCCTAGCCATGAACTATTGAACAATGTTTTAGATTGCGCAAATAGACCAATAAATAACAAAATTAATAATATTTGAATTTAGGTTTTGTTTATTGTTTGTTTTTTCAGAGTTCATTTGTGTAAATTGTGGTTCATGTTGTTTATATCTAGGTAATTAGTTTCAATTTCGATTCAGAGTTCACTACTACGATACACTTTAATATTCTCACTACCTAAGGGTTCACTAAAGCACGGCGCGTGTTTCGCTATACAATAGCTTCATCAGATTCATTTCGATTTGTTATTATATAATAATAATAATTGACTTTTTATGTTAGAAGTCATTATTTATAATTCGATTCATTTTTGAGTCTATACTGTCGAGTTCCAAATTGTTGTCGAGTGTGGTTTGTGTTGTTTATAGTATCAAATAATTGATTTCGAAAAGTTTTATAATGGAATTCAATGTGTCGAAAGGTTCCATAAAATTTTGTTAAATCGATTGGTTACCACATATATCGTAATACCGTAAACTTCAGAAATGCATATCTTAGAAACGCAACATACAAAGTTTATAAAACTATAGTATATGATAGCCAACATTTTCAGAATATTGTGAGTGAAATATGTTCCGAATTAACGGAATAGTTTTCAAGATATTCAATAAAAACATTGTGAATGACCTGAAAAAAAATGTAACGCATCCTTTATCTAAATGAAAGGTAATATTGAACAATTGAGTTCGTCAGAATATTACCCTATCTTCTATTCAATGGGCAGTAGCAATTTATTCCTTTTTTTATAATAAAAACTATCTGTCAATGATTTTCAGTATAGGGGTATACTCGAAAATTAAAAAATATATATATTTTAAACAGAGAGACTCATCAAGAAACAAAACACATTTTTCCGCCTACAATAGACTGAAACTATGATATCTTAAGAAAATATAACTCGTTGGTTTTGAAATAGTGCTGGAAAAAAAATCCGGAAAACGATTTTTTTACTATACCCCGTATACACCCTAATGTACTATCATCAATAAGATTATAATTGAACAGGTTTATGAGTTCCGATCAATACATTTTCATCCTTACTTTGTCTTATTTCGACTAAAAAAACAGTTTTTGTCTTTGTCAATCATTTCCCAATACGACGTTTTTACGAAATTTGGCCGCTTATATCTCAGAACCTGAACATACACAATCATTTAAACTCACACTCTTTCATAATGACCCATCCTACTATAACATAATAACATTTCAACCAATTCGACTTAGAGCGGGGTTCTTTCCCGACTGATTTCAGTGCCATCTACGTGGTTGGAGTCATGAACTGATCAATAGGCGGCAGTTTTTGAATTCGACTCATGGAAAAAAATTACGAGACCTCCATACTCAGCCAAGTAAACCTTTCTGCCAAAAACCCTCGACCACCGTTCTCATGGAATTTGTAGACAAAAACAATATACTGAGTGCAAGTCAGTATGGCTTCCAAAAAAACAAAAATACATCCGATGCCATATTTGCTCTCCTGCAGACAGTTTATAATGAAATCAACAACGCGGAAACAACTGCAGCGGTTCTATGTGACTTCTCTAAGGCATTTGACTGTGTCAACCATGATATACTACTGCAAAAACTCAGCAGATACGGTTTTAGGGACAACAGCCATGCTTGGATAAGATCATATCTCACTGCAAGAAAGCAAATTGTAAGGACGTTTTCGGATTCGAATATCAGTGATGTGAAATATGGCGTACCCCAAGGCTCTATTCTGGGTCCCGTCCTGTTCCTCCTATACATCAACGATCTGACTAACATCCCAATTACAGGAAAACTCACCATCTTTGCCGACGATACTACATTAAAATGGCATGACAAAGACAAAGACAGGCTGCATACCAGAATTAGTGCAGATATGATTAAAGTAAAAGATTGGTGCGACTCTAATTTCCTAACACTTAACACCAAAAAAACCAATGTAATAGCATTCAAATGTACATTTTCAGATATCTCTTTAGGAACAAACACTATCGAAAACAGCCCCACATCGAAATTTCTAGGAGTCCATCTAGATAAAAATCTAAAATTTGACGAACACATCGAACAGCTCAATGAAAAATTAGCATCTGGATGTTACGCGCTAAGAAATGCAAACAAAACACAAGCATGTCTTTTCTCTAGAAAAGCCGATCTCACTGTGCCTAACATAACTTTGTCAGGAGTAACCATACCACTGAAGCCATCCATATCGATGCTTGGTATTACTATCAGCAATAACCTTTCCTGGGAAAATCACGTGAGGTCCATTGCCAAAAGTGCATCCCAAAAACTTGGTTTTCTGTTTCGTGCCAAGAGCTATTTCACCCCCAGTCAGCTGCTTATGATCTATAAGGCACAGATCCGACCTGTCCTGGAATACTGTTCCCATATTTGGAGTGCGGCACCTAAACATATCCTGAGGCTATTGGATTCTGTCCAAAAAAGGGCAATTCGTCTCGTCGGTGATGCCTCGCTTACAAACTCGCTCACTTGTCTGGAACACCGTAGAAAAGTTGGCGATTTGTCTCTATTTTATAGATATTTTCATGGGCGATGCTCTTCTGAAATATCAACAATCGTTCCTGCTTTGGCAGTCTCTTCGAGATTAACCCGTCAAGTTCAGTCATCACACCCCTTCGTGGTCACTTTGGAGACCTGCAGAACATCACTTTCCAAAGACTCGTTCATCCAACGAACAGCGAGGCTTTGGAACTCATTGCCTAGGGAGGTGTTCCCCGAGGCATACAACCTTCAGAAATTTAAGAAGAACACCAACTCCTACCTTCTTTCCCTAGGTTCCCACGATGTTCTCTGAACATTACAGGATATCCCTTTTCGTGGGAACCAGAACATAAAAAAAAAAAAAAAAAAAAGGTTTTTCCAACGCTAAGGCTGTGTACTACGCCTTGATAGATTCCCAACTGCGGTATGGTATAGCCTTCTGGGGAGGTTGCTGTAATACACTTATGCAGTCAGTCTTTGTCTTACAGAAAAGAGCCATCAGATATCTTTGTAAGGCCAAGAGGCAAGATTCATGTAAACCCCTCTTTCTTGAGCATAAAATACTAACAGTCATTTCAATATATATAATGGAAACAGTGACCATAATCCACAAGAACAGAGCTAATTATGAAGTCACAAACACTGCATATTCAACCCGTCAAGCTAACCAACTCAGGCTTCCAATACCCAATTCAACTTTGACACATAACTCACTTATATATAATGGTATCAAGATGTACAATAAACTCCCGCTAGAAATTAAAGAAACAACATCGCTAAAACTATTAAAAAAAAAAACAAAAAGCATATTGAGTGATAAAGCCTACTATAATCTACAAGATTACTTCAATGACACACTGTGATATCCTACTTCATTAAGTATACCAATCTTTTCATCTTTTTATATTATCTGTTTAATCTATTTTATTTATGTTCTTTTATTGTATTATATTACATTTTATTAAAAAAAATTAATTTTAAAAGGAAATTTTTTAAATTTTTGAACTTATAATCTTAGCAACAATAAACATATTCTCTCTCTCTCTCTCTCTATTGGGAATTTCTCAACACAAAGGATTTCTCAGCAAACAAACAGGCAATATTCAATCATAATGACAATTTCAGCTATCACCGTATTGATAACTCAAACCAGTGAAGAGAGAATATTGAACGTGATAAGCTGAAAAATTCCTTCCTATTATATCCAGTGTGCTTGGTAATGAAAATATAAAAAAAATGTTCGAAAAAGATAGCATCTGTATGAAAATTGTAGATATGATCACTTTATTGTTCGCTTATCACTAACACCCCTGAATGCACCATTTGATGATAAGTTACCATCATCAATGTGTGAACCACATTAATGTATTATTACATACGGGGTGATTCTCCAAGGTGGCTTACCCCTATAAATTTTTTATTATTGAAAATTGGAAGACGAAATTTAGGGGTTGTGTTTTATAGTTCAATTCACATTTTTTTACATATTTACTTACTTTGCCGTACTTTCGATTTGACCAGAAATGTCCCCAACTTTCGATTTTTGAATGGGACATCCAATATATTTTTACTTATTTCGATCGAAAATGACATTCTAAATCCAACGACACCTCACTTGTCAATATTTGACAACTAAAGTCATTTTTATTCCAATTTTTATTTTTCGATCTAGTATGCCATGGATCGTATAAATCGCTTCATTCTTGATCAAGTAACATGGGAAAAATACGAGTTTGAGGCTTATGACTCCACTGTAGTTTCAGGAATTATTTAAGAGTCACAAATTAGTTCATTGAAGTTCTAAATTTTTTAAATGACCTCCTCCTTGATCACGGCCAAGTTACTTCTTCCACTGTTGCGCGCACCACATTGATTAGCTGTTCCGCAGTGATGTTCTGAAATGCCACCCTTACTTTATACTCCAGTTCTTCACGAGTAGCTGATGCTGTGTTATACAGCTGATTTTCAATTGTTCCCCAGAGAAATAAAACTGGCGGAGTAAGATCTGGTGATCCAGAATATGAAAAAGAAATAATACATTATGAAAAAATATGACAACTTAAGAATGGTCCTCGCAGGCCACTAATAGGTCCATAAGTGCCAATCCACTTTTCCGGGAAGGAGTCATTCAGATGTTCTCTTACGACTTGAGAATTGTGAGGTGGCGCTCCATCTTGTTGAAAATAGATATTAACTTGGTTGATTTCTAAGGAACTGTAGATATCTTTCCGTAGTGAGTTGTCCGTCGAAAATTATTGGCCCCAAAAGTGTTCCTCCGATAATACTCATCCAGCCATTGAAACCAAATCGCTCTTGAAAATTTCCTTCTTGCAACAGATATAAATTTGTTTGAGGTCAGTACCTTTCATTATTCCGATTGAACAGACCCGAGTTGGTGAATCAAGTTTCAATAATAATAATTTATTTGCCGTGAGAACAGTACATTCATTATAGATACTTCCTATACTACATATATTACATTTTATGCACACTGCAAATAAAGAACGTGATACACTGGAGGCTCAGCCTTGAAAGTGGTTTCACATGGTTACCGCATTGTATAAAGTAAAAAAATAAAAATAAACTTATAACATACCTTATTGAGTAAATGCCAACGTAGCAGTAGAGTGAATAATAAATGAACTAACAAAATCGTAGAATAACTAACTATCAGAGTACAAGTAACAGTAACAAAATAGTAACAAAATAGAAAAAAACATCGTAAAACATTCGGTTTTCTATATTCGCCGTACAATCCACTTCAACATAGGCCAACACGTCTACTTCTTTTTCTTCACTGACGATGAAGTTAATGGCATTTTCTTCTGGTTCATTTCACATTTTCTATTCCAGTTTTGGAAAATAATCCCGAGTGGGATGGCGACGATTAGGGAAACTCTGAGCATGAATTCGAGCTGCATCAGTTGCATTCTTTCTCGCTCCTCCGTAAAGTAGCAGCATGTCAATTTTCCAGTTTCCAGTATAATTTTCCATATCAAATTATAAACTACGCAACAAATAAATTTTAAATTTAAGGAAAAAAATATTTTCGAGCAAGGATTGAACCTGCGACCTCTGGATCTCCAGTCCCATGGTCTACCCAATTGAGCTATCGAAGATACAGGTCCCAATGTGTTTCGAAGATATCGCTTTTTTCTAGAATTTGATGGTAAATGTTGTTAGATAGATTGAGAAGGTAAAGGATATCATGTACCGTCAGAGCATGGCGCTACATATCCAGAGGCCACAGGTTCGATTCCAGCTCGATTCAAAAATTTGACAATGCCACAATGCAATGCCACAATTCTCATCCACTTTTATTATGTTGGTTCATTTGAAGTCTATGACTGAGTAAATTCCTATTGTAAGGCAATTATAAATAAAAATGTACAGAAAGGAGTTGATTTTATTGTTAATGCCAAAATATATTTGGAAGTCAAGTACATCTAACTTTGCCTTTGATTTATCATTTTACATCTAGATAGAACAGAAACATGTAATTGTCCTGTCAGAATAGTGCACTTTTTGCATACAATCTGCACCAAAAAAATTATAATTGTTATATTACGTTTGGGGATAATATAACAGCGAGTAACAACCGATGGAAATAGAACAATTGCGTTGCAGTTTCATATAAGTTGAAACCAAGCAATCGAATATCACAGCGATGAAAATCGGAGTCTTCGCTCAAAATGCTGGGAAAATTTCAGCCAGTTCCAATCACCGCTCAGAACTCGACATTCTTAATTTCTCCATAAAATACTCGTGCTCTTAATAACATGAAAAATTGCTTTCCGATGACTTTCTCGACTTCCATTCATCACAGAATATCCCAAAGCACATTTTACGATAGCGCTCGATAAGTACAGCAGATTAAACCATTAAAATTAATTATTCTGATCGTGACCTCAATCATGACAAGCCACGATGGAAGGATCGGCAACACTGTCAGTCAGAGTTGGCATTTATGCCGCCCTGGAGTGAGAATTATTTATATCATCGCCATATTCTGACGACTGATCAATTGTCATTGAAGTATTGTTATACTGGATAAGTCAGAATGTTCGAATTAAATGAAAAAGAATCATCAGCCAATGTAATTTGTTTGTCAGCAATCATCTGGAGATGTCCAATTTTCATAACTATTCCACTAGGCAGGAATATTCTTTCCGAAATACAACAATTTTTCATGTCATTACACTAGTTTTACTTTGAAAATCAAACCAGTGGAATATACTTACTCTAAAAATGAAATTCTTTCGAATCGGTGTGATGTAACAAAATATCTTAGCAAAAATTTCGACTCTTATTACCAAAACTGCAACACTTATTACCAAAACTGCATCGGCAGCTGAAAAAATGCTTGGCCCGATTTTTAGAAACTGCAAAGACTTCAGAAATGAAAATACCCTCATCGCTCTCTTTACCTCATATGTAATAACACGCCTAGAATACAGTTCGCTGATTTGGTCTCCAATATACTTAAATCACATTTATCTGCTCGAATTAATTCGACGGAAATTTATGAAGTGTATTGTATATAGAATTGATGGAATTCATCCAGAACAATGTTTAGATAATAATATATTGCTAAACAGATTTTCGCTGCTAACCTTGGAAGACCGTAAAACTTACCATGCTTCCATATTTTTTTTATAAACTCACAAATTACCAAATAGATTGTCCAGAGTTACTATCTCAATTGTACTTTTATATACTTCGTTCGAACAGTAGGAGTTCACCTTCTTTTTATTTACACACTCCAAGAACAAATATACTACTGAAATCTCCAGTTCATTCGATTGCAGAAAGTTTAATCAGTTGTGCGATAAAACTGATATATTCTCAACGCCCATTGGGCTATCCAAAAAGAAAATGAAACAAAATCTTTCTAATGTGTGATGTTTAGGAAACCAACGTGAGAATAAAGGAGTAGTAGTTGTATTTATTGGCCACATTACATACAAAGTACAATCGACAGGTCAGAATTTCACACAATCATAATCACAATAAATAAAATTTGAGTTACAAGTTATATTCAGCTGAGAATACAGGTAAAAAACTTACTTAGTGAACATTCAGTGTTTGAGTTCCAATGTTAATAACTCTTTTGCGGAATAAAAACAATTTTCCAAGAGATATTTTTTGTTGCATTTTTACCCGCTTTATATTAGCTTCACGTGTATGTTTGTTTGTTTGTTTGTTTGTAACCGACTCCTTTGGGCGCGATTTTGACCCACTTCCAGACGTCCGAATGATCTGAAATTTGGCAGGTGTACATAATTCCGGTGACAATGCATTGAGAAATTTTTGTGTGAAAAAAAACAAAATGGCGGCTTCAATATGGCCTACGAATTTTGTGATTATAGTCCGATTAGCCTCAAAATTGGTATATGAGGGTTTTCGTGGTCGGAGATTATGATTCTCCAAAATTGAAAAATTCAAGATGGCGGCTCCAAAATGGTGGACGAGTTTTGTGATTATGGTCTGATTCTATTCAAAATTGGTATGTGGGGGTTTTGGTGTCGAATAATATGATTTTTTTGTAAAAATTGAAAAATTCAAGATGGCGGCTGAGTTTTGTGATTATGGTCTGATTCTATTCAAAATTGGTATGTGGGGGTTTTTGGGGTCGGAGATTATTATTATTTTGTCAAAATTGAAGGATTTGAGATGACGGCTCCAAAATGGCCGCGAGTTTTGTGATCATGGTCCGATTCTATTCAATATTGGAGATTAATAGTTAATTTCTTTTATTAATAATAATAATAGTTTGAGAAACTAAGAACACGCGTTAATAGAAAACTAAACTGAAAATTTGAAAATAAATAATAGTTTAAAAAAACTAAAAAACACGCTTTTATAGAAAACCAGACTAAAAAAATAGAAAATAAGAAAAAAAATTATTTTATTTAAAAAAAAGCGTGGGGTGCATGGTATGCCTCGGCCAACAATCACCTGTGATCTCAGACATTTCTTACTTTACTGCCCTAGGTGTGTAATGTACTATATAATTATTTTTTTAATCTGGTTTTCTATAAAAGCGTGTTTTTTAGTTTTTTCTATCTAACTATTCATTAAAATTGTTGTAACTATTGATATCCTTCTAAAAATTCTGCAAGTTGTTATAAAGAGATATGCATTTGTAAAAAGTAGATATTCTAAATGTTCCAATTTTATGTTTTGGTATGTCCATCATTAAACTTCTTGACGGGAAGTTGTCATGATTTCTCAACACTTTGAAGTCAGAAATGTTGCTTTTCACAAACGTTTCACTTGTTAAAATGTAAATAGAATGGAAGGGCAGAATAGACTGTTTTTTTGAAGACAGCCCTTCATGAGTCTCTGCATTCCAGATCAAATACTAGCCCAATGATTCTATTTGGGAGGTAAAGACTATAGTCAGTTGCCAGCTCCCATTTTGCAATATTATTTGATAAATGGCTATATGCAAACGCATAGTATAAGTTCAACAAACCTTTTTTATTAAGCCATGTCCACAGTAGCTTCATGTTATCGCTGAATATTGAAGGTTCATGAAAATTTTATTTATTCATTCATACATGTTATCAAGATTCTTTCCACTTGTATTTTTTTTCCCTTTATACAGGGTGTAACTGAATAAGTGTAAAACATTTAAGGAGGTGATTCCTCATCGAAAAAAAGATAGGATCTTTCATATAAAGAAACTTCATTGGAGCATCCCTTGTTAAGATACAGCCCCTTAAAGGGGGTACATAAAATTTGTATAACAATTTTTTTCACAAGCACTGAAAAAGTTACAATATTGAAATGAACCTGACGTTTTGTACTACCAAAAGACACTTAGCCAGTAATTTATTTGGTTTACCCCATGGTTGTAAGGGGTGAAAACGCAACCCCTAAAATTTATTTCCAATGTAACTTTTGTCTTATTATTTGTTTACCATTTAACAATTTATTTCCGATAGCCTGTTTCATTCTAAACAAAAAATGTCTCTTGGGTTTTTGCCCAAAATAAACCAGTAAGCAGCAAAACATTATTTTACGAACAACTACAGAGATACATCGTCATAAATGCGAAAATACGAAACTAATCTATCTAGTAGGTCGCTATTAGCGATAGTGACAATTAAATTGGTATGACGCTGTCAGTTTGGGAATTTTCGAAATTGAATTAATACTAATTGTGTGTTGTTGTTCTGTTCTTAATTTGTTACTTTAATAATTCACTTGTTAATAAAATGGCATACACAAATGAGGAAATGGCTGATATGCATTACGTTTACGGTCTGTCGCAGGGGAATGGGTTAGAAGCTTCTAGAAGATATGCTGAAATGTATCCTCAACGGCAGCATCCTTCACATAGAATATTTGCTCGACTTCATCAACGATTACGAGAATATGGTTCATTCGACAAAAAAACGCAGGATTGTGGTCGCCATCGAGAAATACGAACACCACAGCTTGAGGAAGCAGTACTTAATTTGATTGAAGAACAACCTACTACCAGTACTAGAAAGATTGCTTTCCAGCTAAATGTTGATCATATGACGGTATTTCGAATTTTAAAGGAACAACTCTTATACCCTTACCATCTGCAACGAGTACAGGCACTGTTACCGCGAGACTTTCCGAACCGTCTTGAATTTTGCAATTGGATGCTGGAAATGATTAGAAGAAATTGTGACTTTCTGAAGACGATAGAATTCACAGACGAATGTAGTTTTCTCGGGACAAGATTATTAATTTTCATAATTACCACATATGGGCTGATGAAAACCCTCACGCTATTGTCGAAACTAGCCATCAAGAACAGTTTTCTCTTAACGTGTGGCTCGGAGTTATTGGGGATGATTTAATTGGGCCTCATTTTCTACCTCCTCGATTAAATGGTGAGGCATACGTTCAATTTTAAGAGAAGTGCATCCAGTACTGCTGGAGGAAGTTCCTTTGGGCGTCAGAAGGGATATGTTTTTATGCATGATGGGGCTCCGCCCATTTTAGTCAAGTAGCACGTCAGCATTCATCTGAAACATATGCAAATCAGTGGATAGGTCGAGGAGGACACATAAATGGCCCGCTCGATCCCGGATCTCAATCCTCTCGATTTCTCTATTTGGGGCCATTCACAGCATTTGGTATATCGTACTCCTGTTCGCGATGTAGAGGACTTAAGAAACCGCATCATCGATGCGTGCAGGGTAATCAGAGAGACTCCAGGAATATTTGAGCGAATACGTGGCTCAATGCGCCGACGTCTAGACGCATGCGTAATGTTTGAAGGTAGACATATTGAACATTCACTATGATTTCTACATGTCGTGTGTTTTGTTATTAATAACTTAGTTTTGTTTATTACCCTTTAATCGTTTAATGCAGGTACTAACTACAAAATAACAATAAATCCAGTTCGCATTTATGACGATGTATCTCTGTAGTTGTTCGTAAAATAATGTTTTGCTGCTTACTGGTTTATTTTGGGCAAAACCCAAGAGACATTTTTGTTTAGAATGAAACAGGCTATCGGAAATACATTTTAAATGGCAAACAAATAATAAGACAAAAGTTACATTGGAAATAAATTTTAGGGGTTGCGTTTTCACCCTTACAACCATGGGGTAAACCAAATAAATTACTGGCTAAGTGTCTTTTGGTAGTACAAAACGTCAGGTTAATTTCAATATTGTAACTTTTTCAGTGCTTGTGAAAAAAATTGTTATACAAATTTTATGTACCCCCTTTAAGGGGCTGTATCTTAACAAGGGATGCTCCAATGAAGTTTCTTTATATGAAAGATCCTATCTTTTTTTCGATGAGGAATCACCTCCTTAAATGTTTTACACTTATTCAGTTACACCCTGTATATAGATATTACCTATATTTTTTAATTTTTTTCAATTTTTTTACCACGATTTTCTATTCTCCCCATTTTTTCCATTCATTTTATCCATTGTAACTACTTTCTTGTTTACTGTTACATTGTTATTTGTTTGTACCGGTTTGGACAATAACAATTTTTTACATCTTTCCACCACTATAAAAAATCAGAATGGACCAGAAATATTTTAGTGAACGATGTTTAGAAATCGAAAATATCACGAACCGTTTCCAAAATATACGGGGAAAACCGAAATGGACCGTTTCCTTTTATTTGCGCTAGCGCCTCTATTTCTAACCGACGAAACCAAAAAGCAGGAGCTTCTCTAGTCGACCCGTATATTTTTTTTCCATCATTTTTTTTATGTATGATCACGCATATCTTTTTACAGAGGCGTCCGATTCCGATAATTCGCCTTTCAGTAGATAGGGTGTACTTCGAAGGTGGTCCCATTTGAATTTAAAAGATGAAATCCACCCCTAAGGGTAGCAACATGAAGGATATTGATCACTCACCCTCTGAATTCTGGTTCGTTGACCGATTCTATCAGGCATAACTTTGTACTGGGTTCTTCGATTTGAATGTTTTTTTTTTTAATAGATAGGGTATACCTTATATTTAGATTTTGAATGGAATTATATACCCTTACGGGTAGAAAAATAGGGGATAATTGATTTTTCACTTATGAACATTGGCACACACGTAGTTGACAATGACAGATCGCTACTGACATTATTTCTGTTCCACATCCGTCAAAACCATTATATTCTATGAGAGGATGGAATGATATACAAAGTAATGAAATAAACTAACCAGAACGACAAAAATTATTCATATTACAACAAATAGTAAAAGTAGATAATCATATTATTTAACTGGTAATAGTTGAAGTAAGGTGGGTAAGTAAGTATTTTGGAAGTAATCAAAAAACAAGTAGGTAGTAATTAGTATATTTCAGCCATAAAAAATTGAAAAATAAAAACTTTTCAACAAAAAATTAAACCGACGAAATACGTAACTGAAAAGTAGAAAATAAAATAAACCTTCTTAGTCTCAGTAACTAAGCTCCTGAACTAATGTAAGTAACTAATTTTGAGTCGGCGCCAAACAAACAATCAACGAACATCATTAAATTACTTCAAAAAAAATATCAGAATGTCACCGCGCAACTCGATGCCATCATTTTACGCCTTACCTAATTCATTTGGTTGTTTGTTTGGCGCCGACTCAAAATTAGTTACTTACATTAGTTCAGGAGCTCAGTTACTGGGACTAAGAAGGTTTATTTTATTTTTTACTTTTCAGTTCCGTATTTCGTCGGTTTAATTTTTTGTTAAAAAGTTTTTATCACTTTCTACTCTGTTTCAAATTTGCTTAGATCTGCTGTGCTATGATTTCCAATACGATGTTTTGTCATTCAACTCCATTTTTTTGCATATGAAACAGTTTTTTTATCAATTTAATTAGTCCTCAGCTTACCGAGTTCAGATATGTATCTTACCTGGCATTTTTCTATATTTCGGTCCATAGATTCAATCATCCAGGTCCGAACAATAAAAATCCCCCTTTCAGAATACAGACCTGATTCTATTTTGGTTCGAATTTGAGAAGATATTTGTGTTAAGTTGCGTGGATAAAACTTAAAATAAATGTACCCCGAATCAATACTCAAACTTGAAGTCGAATCCAATGTGATGAAAATAAAGCAGAAGATGAATAACAAGGGACAACGATTGATACATTTACTTTATGTATTTTTTTCAATGTCAAAGAACCGAGAACATTTCTCTTATGTGTCCAATCGTAGGCAATTCTTTCAACTGACTTTATAAACACATTACCAATGAACCTATTTCAAATGGAAAAGAAAACTTTCAAACTTCATGGAGTATGTAGTGAGCGATGGCACACAATAATGATTTTTCACCAAATATTTTATTTACGGACGAGGCAAATTTTTCACGAGATTCTATTATGAACTTTCACGATAACCATTTCTGGGCCACCGAAAATCCCCACATTATTAGAGAAAGCCATTTTCAGCAACAATTTTCGCTGAACGTTTGGGTAGGAATTATTGGTGACTACCTAATTGGACCTTTTTTTTTACCAGCAAGATTATCAGGTCCATCCTACACGGCTTTTTTGCGAAATCATTTACCAATTTTGTTGGAAGAAGTACCCGTACTTGTAAGAGGCAACATGTGGTTTATGCACGACGGAGCTCCAGCTCATTTTCGTGTTCTTGCTCGTCAGCATCTCGACATCACCTACCCTTATCTCTGGATTGGACGTGCAGGACCTCAACATTGGCCCGCTCGCAGTCCTGATATGAATCCTCTAGATTTCTATTCATGGGGTCATCTGAAGGCTCTCGTTTATGAAACATCTATACTAGATGTGAATGACTTGAGGAATCGAATAAGTGACAATTGCAATGTCATAAGGAATACTCCAAGTATGTTTGAACGTGTCAGACAATCAATGAGACATCGATTGCAGTCGTGTATTTTAACAGACGGTGGACATTCCGCTCATTTACTTTAAGGTCGAAATTGTTTATTTTTTACTTTAGGTTTGTATTTTATGTTGTCCATGGATAATTTGTAGAATAAGTTGAAGTATTTTTTTCTCGAAAACGAAGCTTGATATGAATAAAACACAAGGGACCAAAGAGTTGTATTTTCAGTTGTTCAATCCGAAAAAATAAAATACTACGGAAAAAAGTACTTTTTTTTCTCAGTATTGTTGGCTGTGGTGCCTACTGAGACGCCACTGGACCTACTTAGGGCCAAATAATTGCTTTATTACTTCAAATAGCTGTACCACATTTCAACCACATCGGTTTCAGGATATTCAGGATATTTTATAAATACCTTTTTTTTAATACTTCAACGCGCTGTATCTCAGAAACAGAGCAACTCCGGTCATATGTTCATAGAAACTTTTTTTTGCCAAATGACCTAACGAATCACCCCCTGAAGTTTCGTACCGTAGTTAGGAAACACCCTGTATACAGAACGACATTTCTAGTATCACGAATATGAATTGGAATTGAAATAGTATATTGTGCAACACGTGGGGAAAGTTCAACTTTTCTCACGAGTGTGGAAGTTTGTGGGCGAGTGCCGCAAACACACGAGTGAGAAAAAGTTCTTTCCCCACATGTTGCACACTATACTTTTTTTACAACTGCACTAATTCAAAGAATGCAAGTAATGTACCTTAATATTTATTTTCATGGTTAGCAAAACTGAAATAACATTAGAATATCCTACCTCTTAATAGTTAAATAATTTATTTAGAATTACAGTTAATAGTAAAATTTGTAAAATTTTGTATGGTCAAACCCGGAATGTAATTTCTTTTTAGTAAATTTTCTGTTATATCAATTGTGGAAGTTGAGGGTTGATCATTCATATACGGTGCATTTTCTGTCTCCATTCCAGTAGAGACTTCGAGTGGTTGTTCAATAGAGTTGACGATTTTATTAGCAACGTTAATTTTATTTTTAAAAGACTCCCCGATGTATCCTTCTGCCACGGTATTGGATTGCCATCCTCCATGGCGCTTCAAGGTTAATATGTCCCCTCCTGCATTTAGTAAAATTATTGCCGAAAAACGTCTGAAGCAGTGACCTGTATATAGATGAAGATTTTCCAATTTGAAAACATTTGAATTGTATTAGCAATACTACCAAATTTGTTAATGCCGACTACCTGTCTAGTACATTTTCCTTGCTGGTAATTTAAAAGGAAACGTTTTTCTGGCAAATCAATCGGTCGAAGAGCAGCATATATATATATATATATATATATATATATATATATATATATATTTTGATTTGTCGTTTTCTACCAAGTGTTGTTCATCTTTGCACTTCTCCACCGTACTGATGAGGGCCGAGAGCCCGAAACACGTGTCTACGGTTAACACTTCTCTCTGAGGGCTATGTCCATTAAATTCCTTCAACTTTGTTTTTAACAGTCCCCTCACTATTACTCTCTTTTCATATTTATATTCCTGGACTCGGACTCATAACGAATTCAACAACGTTCATTCAATCATGAAACATGAAATGAAATGAAAGAATAATAGTTGAATGATATTTAACCTGAAGATGACATAAACAATGTCGAAACGTCGAATGATATAAAAAATATATAGACTGACTAAGGCCCTTATTCCGAGAAAATAAAGAATATATATATATATATATATATTATAAAATTCTCCTGTTACAGTAAACATTCCTGTCTTTTTTGTTTTGGTGTTATCTTATTTCACCAGTAAAGCCGAATTTAAATCCTCTAAATTATCGGTTTTTAAATTCCAGAACTCTCCTCTACAAAATGCTCCTGCTACGCCAATAGCCACTGCAACCTACAAATAAAAATATCAGGATGTAAAATTTTATTTTTTTAAATAAAATTTTACATTTTGATATTTTTATTTGTTTATTTAAAAACAGTTCAGCCCGGGTTTTGAACCCGGGTCGTCTGTGTGCCAAGCGGATACACTGTCCACTGCACCACTGAGCCTTATTTTAAAAGTCTTGTTCAAAAGTACATACAGTGCGCGTCAAAATTATGGAACAAATTCGATATTTCGCAAGCCATGTACTTTTGACAAAAATCCTGAAATAAGTCGATTTTTATTCTAAAATGCCGATTTTTTTATATATATCCTAAAGAGGTTATGTCACTGGTTTCGACATGGTGACGTAATCGGTAATGTTTTTAAATTGGGATAGATGTCTTGTGATACCTCATCTGAAAGGCCTTTCAATACTGCATTCAATGATAATAATCAATCAGATATGTTTTTACAGGGTGAACAAAAATTAATATTTTACTTCAATAAGATAATTTCTTCATATCCAACAAAATAGAACAGTTAAATGAGATGTTCGAAATGCCATCCACCAGTCTCTTGACAATAAGCAAATCTACGGACACATTCCTCTTGCACATTGCGAATAACTTCCGGAGTAATTCTGGTAATTTCGATCCTAATTCGATTTTTCAACTCTTGTAGATTCTGCGGCCTATCTACATAGACCTCCGATTCCAAATAACCCCACGAGAAAAAATCCAGGGGCGTAAGATCTGGAGATCTTGGGGGCCACTCTATCGGTCCGCGTCTACCAATCCACCTCCTAGGAAAACAGTTATTCAAAAACTCGCGAACATCACGTGCATAGTGCGGGGGTGCACTATCTTGTTGCAACCAAATACTTTCATTTGGTGAGTTAGGATTGTTGGCGTTTGGAAAAATATCGGCAAGGCTAGATATGAGTTCATTTCTTAAAAATTCCAACCAACGCTCCCCTGTGAGATTTCCTTCGAAAAAATACGGGCCAATAATCCTGTCGTTCATTATCCCTGCCCAAACATTGACTTTCTGAGGGTATTGAGTATGCCCGTCCATCATCCAGTCAGGATTATCCCTACTCCAATATCTGCAATTCTGACGATTTACTCAACCATTTAGGCAAAACGTAGCCTCATCGGAAAACAGAATTTGTTCTATAAAACGTGGATTGCGGTTACACAAATCCTGCATTATTTCACAGAACTCCACACGGCGATCGAGATCATCATCATTGAGTTGTTGATGTAGCTGTACTTTGTATGGATGGTACTTTCCTGCTTTTAGAATACGTAATACAGAACTTTGGGATATGTCAAGGTCTGCTGCAATTTGTCGTGAAGTATTGTGAGGATTATTCTCTACACCCAATAGAACATCAAGTTTCACGTTTTCTTTTATTTTAGGACATCCAGCATTCGGAACATGTTTGACATGACCAGTTTCTCTAAATTTTTTCTCAATCTTACTGACTGTTGAACGACTGATAGGTCTATTTGGATACTTCGCATTGAACAAGTCGCATACCTCTTGCTGAGTTCTGGTTCTATCTCCGCATCCAATAAAAATTTAAATTTATATGCGTTGGGTTTCACTTAAAGTAGCCATAGTTCACTTTTAGAACCTTTTCACTTAGAATTTGCGAAGAATATTTGTTGATATTTCAACTGATAAATATTTGACACTAACCTGCCTATTATGGCATTAATTTGTGATTGTCTTTTGTTTCCATTTTAGACTAGGAAATAGCTAACTATTAATATTTGGAAAGGATCCATTGATGTAGTAGAGCACTGACTCACTAGTCTGCCAGGGCAGTCTGAGGGATTAGAGCCTTGGCTCAAAAAAGTAAAATTTTGCATTTTTTAACACGCTTCTATTATCTTTACTTTTAACTAAATAACTCACAATGTAATAAAATATTGGAAGTAAATATTCACTCACTTCCAATCTTTCGAATAATCCGAAATTTGTCACACATATCAAGGACCGATGCCAATACAAGAATTCCATAAACATAATGTAATAATAATAAAAGTATATTTTTCCAAACGCCAACAACCTTAACTCACCAAATGAAAGTATTTGGTTGCAACAAGATGGTGCACCCCCGCACTATGCATGTGATGTTCGCGACTTTTTGAATAACTGTGTTCCTAAAAGGTGGATTGGTAGACGCGGACCGATAGAGTGGCCCCTAAGATCTCCCCTGGATTTTTTCTTGTGGGGTTATTTGAAATCGAAGGTCTATGTAGATGTAGATGGGCCGCAAAATCTACAAGAGTTGAAAAATCGAATAAGGATCGAAATTGACAGAATTACTCCGGAAGTTATTCGCAATGTGCAAGAGCAATCTGTCCGTAGAATTGCTCATTGTCAAGAGACTGGTGGATGGCATTTCGAACAACTTATTTAACTGTTCTATTTTGTTGGATATAAAGTTATTCTCTTATTGAAATAAAATATTAATTTTTGTTCACCCTGTAGAAAAATATCTAATTTATTATTATCATTGAATGCAGTATTGAAAGGCCTTTCAGATGAGGTATCACAAGACATCTATTCCAATTTAAAAAAATTACCGATTACGTCACCATGTCAAAACCAGTGCAGAGGTTATTAGAATATACATAAAAAAATCGGCATTTTAAAATAAAAATCGACCTATTTTAGGATTTTTGTCAAAAGTACATGGCTTGCGAAATATCGAATTTGTTTCATAATTTTGACGCGCACTGTATATAACAGAATTTGAAACAGAAATTTCAATAATTATCCAATTCTTTTTATCAATTAAAAAACTCACTAATTACAAAAAGCTATGTTCATTCAAAGAAAAAAGCGAAAGAAATTCTAAAAATTGTTCCTTCTGAATGAACTTACCTTTATTAGTAGATATTCCTTGTCTGGAGCTTCGTTTAAAAATCTCTGCAATTAGTCTGCTGTCAATATGTTTGATTTGTTGGGGACGTAATTGTCGGACATTCTTTTCGAAAACTTTTGGAACGTGGATATATCAATGTTATTTTTTATACTGATAGTACTTCGCAACATTGAATATTGTGACCAAAGTGTAGCCGCCTTTGAAATTTTCTTCAAAGTATACCAAAAGTACACTTTCCGAAAAAGATTTTATTTTTGTTTTTTTCTCCATTCCATAAATTTTGTGTATGCCAATTCAAACTTTTTCTTGAAATTTCCGGCAACAAATCTAACGTTACTTTTGCAGCTTTTTCCAATATCTCTGAGTATTATCAAAATCGTCACTATTTTCCATATTATTCATTATAAATAGGTATATGTCTCATCAAAATAATATTCAATAGAAATTGCGATTTTTATCAAAACACGAATGAAAACTACCTTGAAAATTAAAAAAACTCCTATAATCTGACAGTTGTGATAACTATTTAAAGCTGAACAGCAGCCAACTAAGATTTTGTCGATTCTTGTTGATTCTCCATATAAATGTATGTGGTTTGGGCAAAGTGCCGTGAGAAAAAATATCTCTCACAGTATGAGCAATACATGGTTTTGAAATTGAGTGAGCTATGAGAAATACGCTACTTTTCATACCGGTTGTAGGAAAAAGTGTTATCATCATTATTCAGAAGATGTGAAATGCACAAAATTATAGAGGTGACACCTATAATTTGTGGGGTGAAGCTTAGACCTAGTGACGTGGAATTTGATGACACGAAATTTCGTGCACATCAATAGGTCACCAACAGATGTGAGTATAGGCAAAAGTCGTACTCCTAGTGCTTTCAGAGTAACGCTTTCTTGGATTCGTAATCAATTTTTCTTTCTTGCATTATTCAGAAGGATTGTTTCCATTTGAATCAGTTTGGTTGATTAAAAACTATTATTTCCCTACCAACGTTTCGAATTTTATTGATTTCATCTTCAGGGCTCTGTAATTCCTAATGAGTTTTTGTAAGTTGAAGATGATCCAAATCTCAACAAACCTTCTGAAAATTACATGCTTGTATTGGGTCACTTACCTTACTAAAATTATCATTGAATGTTGGATCTGATATGGACAAAAGTCATGTGCCCTGCGGATGAGAGTTTTTTCGACCTGATTATACGTAAATCCGACAAGCATCCAATGAAAATTCATTTCGAGTACGCTAGACGTCCACGTTGGGGATTTTATATGGTAGTGCCAGGGCTGATGGCTTCTCACAACTGGGGTTCTGTTTTAATACAAAATATCCGAACATCGATCACTTCCAAATTCCCCGCGCGAAAAGCTTCCATAATTTTCTGATTTTCCACGTTGTAATTAAATTTTTGAACCGTCTTCGCGTAATTTAATTTCACGAGGCTCGTATCAATATTGACTTCGAAACATGGCGAGAAAATAAAGTACTTAAAAATTCATAACTTCCGCCTCGAGGCATTATTTGTTTTGAAGTATTGTTTACAGACGTAATTGAAAGAGAGCTACGATTTTCCGATCTCATCCTCGGTGTTCGTATCATATCGAATGGAAATGAATGGGTTTTATTCTTCGCCAACATCCGCTTATCGTGGCGGAATTCTGAATTTTGGCATCGGTGATTTGAACATCAATGGCAACAAATGCACTGCATTAGGGGGCAAGCCACTGGAATCAATGAAGCCAAAAAAAATTTAAGACCCAAGAGTGTGATATATTCGAGAATTTTAGACGGATTTGTTCAGATACACATAAGTTGGATCCAGCTCAATATTATACGGCACCTGGATTATCTTGGGATGCAATGTTGAAATATACAAATGTTGAACTTGAACTGCTTACTGACATTGATATGATGAATTTTTTCAAGAAAGGCATTCGTGGAGATATTAGTCAATGTAGCGATAGGAAGAATAAGTTTCTGCCTGATTTCGATCCCAATGAGCAATCATCATCACAATATGATCGATGTGAGGCTTGCTACACATTGGCAGAATGCCCATAGAAGTATGGGAGCAGGCGCTCTGATTGCACGGCCAAACTTCGAAAGTTGCACAATTTTTAGTGAAAATTTCGTTGCTATTAAAATGGGTAGAGTAAAAGTGTATTATGACAAACCACTGTATCATGAAAACAGCTGCAATTTTAATGATTTCGAAGAAGATTTCATAGAAATACCACCTATAAATCGCCTTATATTTTGCCAATATTGCTGAAGAAATTGATATTTGATAATTATTCAATCTTTCAGCAATAAGCGAAACTTAGAAAATCTAAGAATGGCCACCATCATTTACAATTCATGATTTCGTAAGCCATATACCACAGTATGGCGGAAGCAAATAAATGAAAAAAATATATTGAAGCTGAAATCATCATTGGATATTATTTCTTGGAATATACCCAACATTGAAAACTGTGACATACAGTGTCACACATAAAGTTCGCAACATATGGAAGTTTTTTTTATTGATAGATATAATGAAAATTTGACTACGCAGTTAGTTTGTGCTTGAACAATTAGAAAAGAACAGCCTTTTTCCTTTTGTCATGTGCTACTCTAATCCTGTAAAATTTTGGATTTTTTTCAAAAATTCTCAAAAATTCAGTTTTTTTTTCTAAATTTCGAAAAACGTCAAAGAAAAAAAGTTGCTCAGTTTCCAATATATAATTATACCTAATTATACCTTTGCTCCAAATTTGGACTATCTACTGTCACTTCGACTTTTTTGTAAGTTTTTTAATTTTTAGAATCTTTCGCTCTACCGATCCGAACGAAACATGATTCAAATTTCATAATCTTTATGAATACGACTTCAATGTCATATCTTGCCCATATTTTTTTAGAGAAAATTTGAACGCAGACATGTACAGAAATTTCATTATGAATCATTTGTCTGAAGTTTTGGATAATCTGCCTCTAAGTGTTAGACGAAATTTGTGGTATCAGCTTGACAGGGCATCGATCCACCAAACGGTAGAAGTGAAACAGTGTCTCAGTCAGATGTTTAGGGACAAAGTGATAGGACGAGATCGGGAAGATTATTGGCCACCAAGATCACCGGACTTATCTCCAATGGACTTTTTTCTATATGGTTAACTGAAACAAGAAGTGTAAAAGCGCAGACCATTTGCAAACAACACAAAGGACATTTAGAGAATACCATTCGGGAGTGTTGTGCTAACATAAATCCCCTATTTATTGAAAATACCACAAAGTCTGTGAATGAAAGGACTATAATTTGTATGGAATGGGAGGGACGGCATACTGAATGATGGATTCGAGTTCTTTATGAGATTATTGAGATAAATCAATTAATGTAACGATGTTTTGTTGTGAATTTGGTTATAGTTATTTTGGTTTAATTTTTACACATCTAATGGTGAAAATAAAGAATAAGAGATTTATGAAATTAATTAAAAAAACGTTGCGGAAAATTATTATTCGCTCGAAAATTACATCTGACAGTTTACATCCAACAGTCACACTGTTGGGTGTAAACTACATTGAAATATTTCGAACTCATCTGCAGCTAACGGGATACAAATCTGTTAAAAAAAGGAATACGAGTGTAATAAGAATGAAGATTCGTTTATTCGATTGCTGATATATCAACGTCCATACATCGAAAATCCGAATCAGTTTCACAATGAAATGAAAAAACTAGATGAACTTTGTAACAACAAAGACGAATTTCTGGAGATGCATTTTTTTTTCTGGTAACAGGCCAATATGGGTATTTTCTGGGCAAGATATGACATTGAAGTCTCGTTTTTATCAGAATTATGAAATTTGAATCATGTTTTGTTCGAATCGGTAGAGCGAAAGATTCGAAAAATAAAAAAAAATGGAAAAAAGTCGAAGTGGTGCAAATGTGGTGCAAAAGTATAAAATTGGAAATCAAGCAACTTTTTTCTTTGGCATTTTTCGAAATTTCCAAAAAAAACTGATTTTTTTGGGATTTTTGAAAAAAATTTCAAATTTGACAGGTTTGGAGTAGCACATGCCATGAGGAAAGAGGCTGTTTTTCACTCATTTTCCAAGCACAAACTAACTGCGAAGTCAAATTTTCATTATATCTATTAATAAAAAAAACTTCCATATGTTGCGAACTTTATGTGTGACACTGTAGATGATTATGCCAAAAACTTTCTATATATTTCAGTACATCACGGAAAAAAATGTTTTCCCAAGTAAAAAGTCCCAAGACAAATTAAACCTCCAGTCAGATGATTTGATGACTATCTGCGTGAAATCAGAGAAAACCTCTCCAGTCTAAGAACTATTTGCGACTGTACGAGAACTGCAGTAAGTTACGCTGCCTACAGAGCTTATCGGAAACACTACAGAATTCAGTTAAATAAAGTAAAAAAAAAACAGCTTATAATAATTACATTTCGGAATCAGAAAACAATCCAAAAACTAGCTGGCAAATAATAAATCATGAACTCGACAAAAAGATAGAAGAACAAGATATATCAGATGTATCGATTGAAAATTTCAGCAATTTATTTGCCAATGTTGCGGAAAGTGTAATATCGGGCAAACCTCAAACGACTGAGACTTCGGATGACCTATTCAGTTCTAGTTCTTCGTCTTGTGACTATTTTTTCTTGCACCCATATTACCTTCGGAAATAATCGAGGCAGTGAGATCATTAAAAAAATCGAAATGTCTAGATTGCTATGACTTATCAAGTGAAATAATGAAAGGGATCATTGATGCAATTATCAGGCCACTTACATTCCTTTTCAACTCTTGCATATCTAGAGGTTGTTTTCCTAGCTGTTTTGAATTTGCGAAAGTTTCACCATCATAGAAAAAAGGTGATAAGTCTCTAGTAGACAATTATCGTCCTATTTCAATAATTCCGGTTCTGCGTGAGATTCTGGAAATCATCCTAAAGAACAGGTTGGTCCGTTATTTTGTGATAAATAACCTTTTCAGCAATCATCAGTATGGGTTTAGAGCAGGGAAGTCCACAATTGATGCTTTATTGAAAGTCGTGAGTTGCATTGTTGATGTCGTTGAGAGAGGGGATTTCGGGTCAATCACACTCTGTGACCTTTCCAAGGCTTCTGATTGTGTATCTCATGCCTTTCTTCTTGATGAGCTGAATTACTATGGAATGAGAGGACTTTCCCTGGAATTATTAAAATCATATGTGACAGATAGAACCCAGTCGGTTCATGTAAGAAATGCATTTTCTGGTGTGAGAAACGTTTTACATGGTGTTCCTCAAGGATCTGTTCTGGGGCCATTGGTATTTTTAATTTATGTAAATGGCTTCAGCAATTTCATGTCACCAAATATATGTGTCCTTTTCGCAGATGATACTTTCTTAGTGTCAACTGGCACAAATTTGAAAACGTTAGGGGGAAACAAGGATAAAACACTCAAACTGGCTTCTCGGTGGTTTACAGTAAATGAGTCGAAATTAAATTAAGAGAAGACTAAGGAAATTTTATTCTCTACAGTCAACACTATCATCTAGGACAATAATGGAAAGTTACTTGGCGTAATTCTTGATGCTAACTCATCCTGGTCAACTCATATTAATGTTTCGTATAGGAAACTCTCTGAGAGCATTTTCGCCCTAAGACAATTAGGAAAAAAAGTGCATATTTCGCCATGTTCCACTCTCTTATATTACGGCATAACCCTATGGGGTAATTCAGCACATTCCATCAAAATATTTAGGCAACAGAAAAAGGCTCTGCGAATAATGGGGAACCCTGAGTACAGATCACACTGTAAACCACTTTTTAAAGACATGAGAGTTCTATCTTTACTTTTCATCTACCACACTGTTCTTGAAATCCATGAAAACATATTACATTTTTCTAAACACCTGGATATTCACCATCATCATACAAGAAATGCTGAGCTGCTCATTCAACCTTGTTACAGATTGTCAAAGTCTCAGAAAAACTCCCTGAATATAAATCTTTACAATCATATACCAGAAGTTATTGAATCACTCAACCACAAATCGTTTAAACTCAAAATGAAATCATTTCTGTTGAAAGACTGTTTTTATAACACTGAGGAATATCTTAACACAGATTTCTCATTAATGTAATTCTTGTCACCTTGCCAGGTTGATACAATAGTATGCATATTGTGTTACTAATTTCTTGCAGAGAATGTTTTCCACTTTCAATCTGTTTGTGAACGATGTTATATAGTTTCATTCATTTCAATTGTATTTCAAAAAAACATTTTGTGTGTTTTCTATTTTTTATTCTATCATTATTTTTATTACGCATGACTTGCAGCAAACATGTAAATGTAAAGTAGTCCAATAAATCTATCTATCTATCAATAGCAAATTCTAGTACTGTGAAAATCTGTTTCTATGACAATTTTTCCGGTTACCCCCACTCAAATTCGCCCCCACTTTTTCCTAAATAAAGGGTGAGGACCTTCTAGATTGGATCCCTTCAATTGGCGATGTTTGCCAAGAGTGGAAAAATGGGTAGAATAGAAATAAAAATTCCACCTTGTATATAATTTTTTGATCAAATGCCTCTGAAAAATATTTCATTTTAACCATGTGTTCTTGTAATTTTTTTGCCCATCTGAAAATGTAGATATTTCTCACTTTTCAGGAAAGTCGGTAATTTTTTTATTTTCGCTGGTAATGTTATTGCTGCAATTATAGTGGTTGTAAATTCAGTCGGATGCGCTATTATACCTTAAATGTCACTCCATAAACTGACACCATCTGTAGTCTACTCTACTTTAATTATTTGACGGTATTTTCCACCGCAGTTTTTATAGCTACCAACATAATTTTTATCCGGCTGCATTTCGACGATCTTCATTTTATGTTTTCGGCCATTTATGGAAACAAAGTATTACAGTACACTTACTTGAATAGAAAAAATCGAATTTAAACGGTTTTCTTCACATAAAGGATTCAATATAAAATTGAACCAGAGAAAGGTAGATCTCAGGTGAAAAACAACTACTTTCCTGGCAAATACCACGCAGAACGTTGAATGATATTCACCTGAAAATCCATGCATACTTCCATAAAATATCAATGGACATTGAATGCAAATGTTTCTTTCTGATAAGCTCGATTATGTTTAATTTATGTCGTGTTCACCTAACAATCCGCATACCGGTTTCAGGCTTCTTGGCCCTCATCAGTACGGAGTAGTCAACCAGCCAAAGGTCCAAAAAAGAACTCTGGCTGAAGTGAGACACAACGTAAACAAACCATCATCGATCTTGTAACACCTATAGGTACGCCGGAAAAGATAAACTTTAACTGGCGGTACCTAGTGACAGAAAGAAACACTCCGAAAATCTCCCACCTCGATAGGTTTTTAAATAGAAGATTCCTTCTCAGTAGGAGTGGCAAGCCCGTCTAGCATATAGTGAGAGATAAGTGCCATGTGAAGTGGAATGAATAGAAAAATCGAATTTAAACGGTTTTCTTCACATAAAGGATTCAATATAAAATTGAACCAGAGAAGGTAGATCTCAGGTGAAAACAACTACTTTCCTGGCAAATACCACGCAGAACGTTGAATGATATTCACCTGAAAATCCATGCATACTTCCATAAAATATCAATGGACATTGAATGCAAATGTTTCTTTCTGATAAGCTCGATTATGTTTAATTTATGTCGTGTTCACCTAACAATCCGCATACCGGTTTCAGGCTTCTTGGCCTTCATCAGTACGGAGTAGTCAACCAGCCAAAGGTCCAAAAAAGAACTCTGGCTGAAGTGAGACACAACGTAAACAAACCATCATCGATCTTGTAACACCTATAGGTACGCCGGAAAAGATAAACTTTAACTGGCGGTACCTAGTGACAGAAAGAAACACTCGAAAATCTCCCACCTCGATAGGTTTCTAAATAGAAGATTCCTTCTCAGTATGAGTGGCAAGCCCGTCTAGCATATAGTGAGAGATAAGTGCCATGTGAAGTGGAATGAATAGAAAAATCTAATTTAAACGGTTTTCTTCACATAAAGGATTCAATATAAAATTGAACCAGAGAAAGGTAGATCTCAGGTGAAAAACAACTACTTTCCTGGCAAATACCACGCAGAACGTTGAATGATATTCACCTGAAAATCCATGCATACTTCCATAAAATATCAATGGACATTGAATGCAAATGTTTCTTTCTGATAAGCTCGATTATGTTTAATTTATGTCGTGTTCACCTAACAATCCGCATACCGGTTTCAGGCTTCTTGGCCCTCATCAGTACGGAGTAGTCAACCAGCCAAAGGTCCAAAAAAGAACTCTGGCTGAAGTGAGACACAACGTAAACAAACCATCATCGATCTTGTAACACCTATAGGTACGCCGGAAAAGATAAACTTTAACTGGCGGTACCTAGTGAGATCTACCTTCTCTGGTTCAATTTTATATTGAATCCTTTATGTGAAGAAAACCGTTTAAATTCGATTTTTTCTATTCATTCCACTTCACATGGCACTTATCTCTCACTATATGCTAGACGGGCTTGCCACTCCTACTGAGAAGGAATCTTCTATTTAGAAACCTATCGAGGTGGGAGATTTTCGGAGTGTTTCTTTCGTCACTAGGTACCGCCAGTTAAAGTTATTTTCCGGCGTACCTATAGGTGTTACAAGATCGATGATGGTTTGTTTACGTTGTGTCCTCACTTCAGCCAGAGTTCTTTTTTGGACTTTGGCTGGTTGACTACTCCGTACTGATGAGGGCCAAGAAGCCTGAAACCGGTATGCGGATTGTTAGGTGAACACGACATAAATTAAACATAATCGAGCTTATCAGAAAGAAACATTTGCATTCAATGTCCATTGATATTTTATGGAAGTATGCATGGATTTTCAGGTGAATATCATTCAACGTTCTGCGTGGTATTTGCCAGGAAAGTAGTTGTTTTTCACCTGAGATCTACCTTTCTCTGGTTCAATTTTATATTGAATCCTTTATGTGAAGAAAACCGTTTAAATTCGATTTTTTCTATTCATTCCACTTCACATGGCACTTATCTCTCAGTACAACTTACTGTTGCGATTATAATTTCCATTCATTATGTTGCTTTCTATGTGATTCATTGAATGAACTATTTCACTATTGATCTAAAAATAAGGAATGATTACAAGATATAATTTGTTTGTAGGTCGTAGACGATGTGGTAACTTGATTACTCTCGTTTCCACGCCCATCGTTTTAATGGATTTGAAAGATTTTCACGAGGTTTCGAATGCTTGTATCTGCAATCGTCTTCAGGAGAATACTGACGAGCTTAGGTGCTACTTACTGATTTATATGTCTGTCGGTGCAATGAATCCTATCCACGCGGAAGAGTTCAGATGGAAACTGAAAGAGGCATTCGAGAAGGGGAGAAATCCCCGGAGGAACATCATTGAATGAAAATATTTTTCTGTGAATTGAAAGATCCACGATAAAAATGAAGTTATTTTTTGTGAATGTCCTACAGAAATCAACTACTTTCCCGGCTAAAGTCATTTTTCTGTTGACATTAATTTCAGGTATGCTCCAACCCCTATATAACAAAAATTATCGCTAATAGGTTAATTCAATTTTGCATGAATGTTACATTGCAGGGGAGGGCGTACCAAGAGAGGATTCAACAAAATTAGAATACTTTGAATCTGTTTTTTTTTCGTAACGGAAAGATATATCAATTTAATTGAAATTTTTTCAAAGATTTAAAATCATTCTCACCCCATTTTGCACCCCAGGTGGATAAGTCTATAATAAAACTGGTTATATCTCGAAGAGTATCAGTAACAGATCAAATACATTTTACAAGAGGGTAGGTAGCCTTCCAAGGGCGTAATGATTTTATTTTCCTGAATTATAATCATAAGAGGTTGAAATTGCTTTCGATATATTTGAATAATTTGTAATTTTGTTGCATCGTGTAGTATTGTTTCCTTTTATATTTTCAATTTGAACCTAAAGATAGTTGTGAGACAATTAATGAAGTTACCTGAATTATGGTTGGCAAAATTGACGGAATTTTGCCCTGAAATAAGTTGGCGCCTAATTTTCAAAACCTAAAATTACCTATATGGAGTAGTAAAATAATGAAAAGTTTTTTTTTAAATTATATCCTCACTACTATGGAATATTTCCGATAAACTCACGTAAGCGAACGAGAAGTGTTAGCATGATGCCATATTTATCAAAGTAGTATTTTGCATCGAACCAAAACAGCGTTAAAAAAATGACCTTCCTGAAATTTACGCGGGCAAAGCCCAGATTGTTAACCACTGTAATTCGTTATAAAATTGTATCAAACACTCATCATTCATGGGTGTGCAAGAGGTGAGATTACACCCTGTATAATTATAATATATGTATAGAGGATAATACTTGATTTTGTCAATGCTGGAACAAGCCCACTGTGCAAAAACTCATACTATTAACGTTACTATAAAGGAACCTTGATACATTGTTACTTTATAATTATTGTGCACATAACGTCTCCATGACCATTTTAGAATCGTTATATGTCCATTACATAACAAAATCGTAGATACGTTATATAAAAATCGAATCTGATTCGTTATCTGCAACTGTTCTGTTACACCAAAAGTACATATTGTCATGTTATGAAAAACCAGTTAGATATTTTAAAAAAGAAAAAACCCAAAAAAAAATAATTATTGATTAGCTATTAGTTTCAATAGATTGTTTTTACATAATTTTAGAAGTTCTATTTCCTTTATAAGCCTATGTATGATATGAATAGATAAAAAGGTCCAAATTATATAACACAATCAATTTCATACACTGTCAGAATGATTACAACCCATAATTCTTCAAAAGACAACAAAAAGTCTAGATTTACAAAATTTTCCTGAATAAAATGTGATCTACAAATTTATAAATTTGAAACATACAGTATATGAAATTGTAGCTAACTAAAAGTAGCCAATGGTAGAACAGCAAACTTCTTGATGACAATAGCCAATCAGGGAACAGATGGTCACATGTAGAATTTGAAATTGTAAGAGAATAAGAGCGGGAAAGTGTCGGAGGCAATTATTATTGAAATTTGTACATAGTTAATAAGAATGGAAAAATAGTTTTATGTATAAGTTATGACACATAACCATAAACAGTGATAATGTGACAATATAGTGCGCGAATTCAAAAATTCGAATCAGAGGGAAGGAACAAAAATGGTATCCTGGTGACAACAAACAAAGCCAGAAGGAGATCGAAAAAATTTTTAAAACGGATGCCACGTTATATTTTTGGGAGAAAGAAAAATTGAATAATTTCCACATTATAAGCGAAAAACCAACATTACCTTATTTGTACACCATATACAAGTATCCAAGGCTGATTCTTGAATTTGTATGGTTTTTTCTATTTGGTATTGGAGTTCCTGATAGCATTGGAGTGAAAGGAAATCCAAATCCTGGCGTGTATTGAACAGCGACAGTTTCAGAAAGGTATAAACCTCCCATAGTGCACATTCCGAACTGAACAATTTCACTAATAACGCATATTCCATCGGAAGAACTTTATTTCGATTGATTTCGAACTATAAAGAAATTTTCAGTTTCAAGGTAAAAGTGAGGTTGTGTATATTTTACCAATGAACTTTTCTCATGATTATCCATGAATATTTGTAGATTCACCTTAGAGTGAGTTATCTTTCGTAGGCCAGGTAAATCAAGTTTTGCTGAATGAAGGAAATAATTGCTTTTTGATACTTTGTCGTTTGTTTTCTACAATGATCAACAATCATACTTATGACCATTGAATAAATTGAAATTTGACATATCAAGCAGTGGCTAGTGGCTCAATTGCCTGAACCGGCTATCTGAGACAACGGGCGTACCAACTGAGCTTAGCTGTGGTAAGGAAAATGATAAAAATTGGCAGCCACGTGACGAGAGAACAGTGACGTAGCTAGCAATTATTATTACATCATACAAAATATTATACAGGGCGAAAATACTTATCTATATCATAACAATTTGGCTCACAACAAAGAAGAGCGAAAATTATTAGCTATCTTCATTATATAAAAACAATTCATATTTGCAAATTATCATTATATAACAATATATACGTATAAGTATGCGTAATGAAATTGTTACATAGCAAGTCCTTTTTTTCACATCATTTGAAACAATTTTCTTACGGGAAAGTACTTTCTCAAAGAGTAACAACAACTGAAAGGTTATATCTCAAGTCTCTTCTTTTTAAGTTTTTTTGGATGTATTGAGTACATCATATCTATATACCTAAATTTATCTTTCCAACATATGCTATTGATGGATTATTTACAATTAAAGTCAAGTGAATACATTAGAGCTTTCCTACGAAAATTATTAAAATATTTGAGAGTACACTATCGGGCATAAAGTTTGACACAAATGGCATATCCATTTGTGCTTCATATGCTATTTATCTTCAGTCAAGTTTATATTACTTTAATCATGGTCAGTGACATATTATTAGGAATGTATGAATAAAAAAATAATTGAATTATCACGTCCAGTGAATAATAGTTTATATATATTCAGTTAATTATTGATAAATATTGTGTGATTCAGTTGAATCTATATGTCGAATGGGGATGATACATCAAAACTGCTCATATGTTGGCGGGATACATCATTTAAGTAAACTCCACTTTGAAATAAAAAAATATATATAATAACATGGAACATCAAACAAGAAATTAACAAAAATATACATTTCTCTTAAAAAATGAAATATATGAATCATTATTTTAATATCCAAGAAGGGATCGTTGAACCTGAACTTTCAGTTTCCATTACGATGACAGTTTCAGTTTTTGGTTTCCATTAATAATCATGTCTTGCATGTCGTAGCCATTCCATGGCTATTTTATCGGATAAACAATCCGAAAATGTTGGGACAACTTTCTGTACTGCACCTAAAAATATATGTATTGAAATATTTTATTAACAATGCTGATAGAAGTATTTCTCATTACCTCGCATATGTTCGATAATAATCCTTTTTAGTAGCTTTTTTAATCCACGTATATTTTGTTTTTTTATGTATGACCACGAATTACTTTTCACTGAGACGTCCGATTCCGATAATTCTCAGGGTGTCCTTCGAAATTGGTCCCATTCGAATATAAAAGATGAAATCTACCCCTAAGGGTAGCGAAATGAAGGATATTGATCACTCAACCTCTGAATTCTGGTCCGTTAACCGATTCTGTCAGGCATAACTTTGTACTGGGTTCTTCGATTTGAAAGATTCTTTTCTTATTGAATAGGGTATAACTTCATAGTTGATCATATTTGGATTTCGAATGGAAATATCTACCCTTACGGGTAGAAAAATAGGGGATAATTGATTTTTCACTTGTGAACATTGGCACAAATATGTAGTTGACAATAACAGATCGCTAGTGTCATTATTTTTGTTCTCCTACATCCGTCACAATCATTATATTCTATGAGAGGATGGAATGATATACAAAGTAATGGAATAAACTAACCAGAACTACAAAAATAATTTATATAACAACAAATAGTAGAAGTAGATAATCAAATTATTTAACTGGTCATAGTTGAAGTGAGGTGGGTAAGTAAGTATTTTGGAAATAATAAAAGAACAAGTAGGTAGTAATTAGTAGATTTCAGCTACAAATAATTGAAAATGAAACACTTTTCAACAAAAAATTAAACCGACGAAATACGGAACTGAAAAGAAAAAAATTAAATAAACCTTCTTAGTCTCAATAACTGAGCTCCTAAACTAATGTAAGTAACTAATTTTGAGTTGGCGTCAAACGAACAATCAACGAAGATCATTAAATTACTTCAAAAACATTATCAGAATGTCACCGCGCACAGTGCAGCATCTACTTATGGGACAGTCATAGTAGCTGATGTATCTGAATGGAATCTGTAAAGTTCTAAAACAGTACATTTAAAAGTGGGTGGTAATTGAATTGCAAGTTTTGAGCTAATATAAAAATCATACTAACAAATGAAATCAATTATTGAATCTGATCTTACCTCTTCAGTGGGGGGCCAAAAGAATCGATAATGTCCGAACAATTAGTTCCTGGGACTGTATCTGTTGAATCCGTAGATGACATTCTATTATCTAATCTAAAAAAAGGTAAATTTATGTTTGGAAGGAATGAAAGCTATTAAAGATAATTTGAGATAATGATAATTCTGTTGAATTATTAGTTTACCTCGAAGTTGAAGCAGTTTCAGTTGTTGGAATATACTCTTCTTTGAAAAAAAAAGGGACGAGCACCCTTTCTCAGAAATATGTTTCCACTGGGTTTTATTTCAAAAGCTTCTCCTTCGAAATGAATAGAACAAATTCTACCATACTTTGAAACAGTTTCAGTGAACTCTTTCAATCCCAGCTTTTCCAACCAAACAGCTTTTTCATGGGCATCAGCTGGAAACCTAAATGGAAATTCAAAGTTAGACATTATTTTCCACAATGTATAATAAAATTAAAAGTAAAAACAATTTCAGAAGTTTGCCTCGCAAAGTTTTCAGTTTGAATACAAAAGCAACAAGCTTTTGAATCTGTTGCTCACAGAATAACCTACGTCACACATTTGAAAACATTATTTTTGTACCTTTTAGGGCATTTGAATAAAAGCTTGTATATACTTTTTTTTTTTTAATTTTGATATTATTTTAAATTGTATGGTACCTTCTAAACACTTTTTTCAAGTGGAAGAATTAGATTTGGGTCAAATTTCACTTGCAAGATTTGACTAACTAACAAACTAACAGGTGAAGTTAAATAAAAGTTGTTATTCGGTAAATATCAGTTTCATTTGGATATACATTGATTTTTGGCACTAATATTTCAGTCAAAAATCAATAAGTTTTCATCTAAAACGTTGCTTTTGTTTGTAAATCATTTTTCTGTTATTGTCGATCATCACCTTCATATAACAATATTTCAATAAATCTATTTCATTTTGTAGTATGTATAGAAATTTGATACCCACTGTGACGCCTATGACAAAGATGAACGCCAATCTCTAATGTTTGTAAACAAACTATGTACTCACCTATGAGAGCTAAGATTTTGATTAGAACAATTGGATTGCTTGCAAACCCAACAGTAAAGCACCATCTATCTATTTTTCTTTCACTATATAATCCAAACACAACACAAAAAACAATATTTCAACAAATACTGCACACCGCAGAAAATGGCAACATGAACTGGTGAAATTTGTAAACAGCATAGGATGATAGGATGTTGGTGATAGACGGAACAATTCAACAGCGTTGCCAGTGCAGCGTTGCAATGGAACTGTGCCATCATTTTGCTTGTTTGTTTGGGGCCGACTCAAAATTAGTTACTTACATTAGTTCAGGAGCTTAGTTATTGAGACTAAGAAGGTTTATTATATTTTTTACTGTTCAGTTCCGTATGTTGTCGATTTAATTTTTTGTTAAAAAGTATTGGCCATAGGGTTTTTCCAGATGCTACAATCAAATATAGAAATACTTAGTGTTTATAGTGTATTTGCTTGTGTCGATCCATATATCGTGTTGATATTGGAAGTTGTGATACAATTCAAATGTATTACCTTATTGTCCATGATGACATAGGTAACTGCGGGAAAATAAATATATCTATAGGTATATATTTTTCGATCCTCTTATATTTCCTGTGGATTCAAAACTGATGCCAAAAACAAATCAAACCCTCATATTGAGAATTCATTATTCACCCTTCTAGTAATAAATAATATGATAATGTGACACTCAACTTCTTTTCACATACTGATTTTCTTGTAGATAGTAATAAATACCATCTATAATTTGATCACTTGAAAAAACTCACTAAGTAGTATAACCGGCAAAAGAGAACCGTAAACGATAAATGAAATACCGCCACTCATTTGAGGTTAACAGCAGAGCAGAAAGAGATGAAGCACAAGACGGATGAGAACGTTTTTGCAACTAGTCAGTTACGTCATATTTTTCAACCACCAAACGTATCTTCGACGTCCTCATGGTATTGAAATGTTCTGAAACCAGAACATCCGAAAGATATAAATGAATCACCAAGATGTTTCAAAGATGTGTCAAAGTTCGTTTGGTACGAAATGAAGCTGTGTTGATTTTTCGGGATGTATTAATGGGTACAAGAATTAAACGTTAATAAACCTTTCGGGTATGTTTCTTGCTCAGAGGAAGTGTTCTCACACTTATCGGCTTTCACCGCTTCATTAATATTACCAACAAGAAACAGAATTTCTCTATTTTTTTGTGATATTGCGATTTGTGAATAAAGATTATTATTAGTTCGAATGAAAAATATATTTCTATAAGGATGCTCATATATCATATTTAAAAAGAAGTGTGATATAAACAGATAATTGGCAATTTTGAAGATATACCCTATATCGTAAGTAATGACCAGAAAATATCTTCCAAATCACATCCTGTCAGGATTTCCACGAGGATCGACACAATGAATGCTCATCTACTGTAGCACATCAGCTCATTAGTTCAGGAGCTTAGTTATTGTGACTAAGAAGGTTTATTCTATTTTTTACTGTTCAGTTCTGTATTTCGTCTTATATTTCCTGTGGATTCAAAACTGATGCCACAAACAAATAAAACCCTCATATTGATATTTTATTAATCACCCTTCTAGTAGAAAACAATATGATGATGTGACACTCAACTTTTTTTTACATATTGATTTTCTTGTAGATAGTAATAAATACCATCAATAATTTGATCACTTAGAAAAACTCACTAAGTAGTATAGAACCAACACAAGAGAACCATAAATAAATGAAATACCGCCACTTATTTGAGGTTAACCGCAGAGCAGAAAAACATGAAACTCAAGACCGCATGAGAACGTTTATGCAACGAGTCAGTTACGTCATATTTCTTAACCACCAAACGTACCTTCGACGTCCCCATGGTATTGAAATGTTCTGAAACCAGAACATCCGAAAGATATAAATAAATCACCAAGCTGTTTTAAAGATGTGTCAAAGTTCGTCTGGTACGAAATGAAGCTGTGTTGATTTCTCGGGATGTATTAATGGGTACAAGAATTAAACGTTTTTTTTGATATTTCAAATAGTTTTTATAATAGAAAACAATTCAAATTATAATGAAGCTAATCTAAGTTGGTGTCCTCTTGCTCATAGAAAAGGACGAATGCTTCTTCACTTATAATGGATTGTGATGATATCGGTGATATTCTGGAGTCATTGTACTCGTGCCATATGCCTGCGAAAGGGTGCTTACAGTAAGCCGTGTAGTGTCCGCTATAAGTTGTTCCACTATGGTTGGATACAGCATACAAGTTGTATTGACATGGAGCTACATTAACTGCTGCATAATTACTCATATCCAATACTTTGAGAGGAAAGTCAATGTTGACATTTAATTTTCCCATAAATCTTCCCAAAGGCGAAAATCGTTTCAAGTGAATTACTAATATTTTGGGGAATTTATATATACATAATGACCTTGTACATTTTATTCTTTCCTTACATTTACAACAAGTTGGTTTCTCTTCGCCATCTAAAATTTCTTCTCTAATAAACAAGTCTAAACATTGTGACAGACTCAGCTGGCCGGGTATCTGTGGAATATCAAGTGAAAGGTCCCAGAAAGGGTCAAAAGAGACAGAACAATGGCCACAAGAAGAACAGAACAACGATGATTTCAGTTGACCAACAAAGTTATCAACCATTTTTGAGTTGTCCATTCTTAGAAATCTTGTCCAAGACTCCTATGCCTTTTCAAGATTGCTCAGTTTTTCATCAATTTCCATCAAAATAGGTTTGGGCTTTTCAATCACTCTGTTTATATCTTCATGAAGACCTTCCAATAAATATCTGAGAAATTCTTGGGCGTCCTGAAGAGCGTGCCCCATGAAGCGGGTGCGAATATTTGTATCTGGCATTTTAGTCCGGTCAATTTAGACATTCGAAGTTACATAAAGTCCCAACAAGCTGAATTTCTGTGAAGTTGTTCAAAACATAATTACAAACAATGTCTAGAAGTTCCCCATCATTCCCCTGTAAGGAAAAAATTTAATTCAAGGTCAAAGGTCAAAAAAATTAGTTTTTCGCGATTTTCAGCAAAACGGTAAGTTTTATCATAAAAGTACCTCAGACAAAAATTTTAGATCATAAAATTATCTATAAAAATGAAATCAATACTTTTTTTTTTACGAGCCACCGTTTCTGAGATATAACGATTCTAAAAGTTATAAAAGTTGTTATCGTCATAATATGCACACGTTTCCACGCCACCTATGAGGTAGTGTACTTAGCGCGTTTTTGTTAACGTGGTTTCTCCAGTAGGCCTACTCCACGGGTCAGTTGTGATCCTGTTTAATGTAAAACTATTGCAAAATAACGGAAATTTTCAAAGATTGGGAAAGATAAAAGCGATGTAAATGAAAAAAAAGTGTTGAAGTTTATTCGTCTTATTCGTAAGTTTCAAATTCTTGTTCTTCTTCTTGATCTTCTTCTTGTTCTTCTTCTCCTGCTTCTTCTTCATCTTCATTTTGGATGCAAGTAAATTGCGTCAATAGCGATGTATCGCATGATACTTCGTCGGAGTCAAACGAATCCTCCATTGTTTGTGATTCAATATTAGAGCACGACCGGCCTTGACAATTTGTGCATGCCAAAGAACAAGACAGACCGCCTTTTTTGCAACCACATTTAGCACTGCATCCCTTTTTGCAGTTGCAAAAAATAGTGTTCAGCAGTTTTTCCGGCGCAGGTGGAAGTAAAGTTTGAACTGGCTCTAATATATTGTTGACCAACTTCCAACCCCAGTCTGTAGGGTCTAGCTGATAACCAAGCCACACTTGAACTTGGTAATATACTCGAAGAAGATGTTGGTGAGCAGCAACTGAGGTTGGAGGAAGACAAGCTAATTGAACTTGTTTTTTATTTTTAGTATTTTTAACGAAACATGCATATCGATGTTTATCTAAACAGGTAGTTTTTTTAGGAGCTCCGTACATAGAAAGAAGAAAGCGGATGCCGTTGGTAATAACTTCTTGTTGAGTTGAATCACTTTTTTTAAAAACTTCAGCACATTGAATTTAATCTTGTTTTTCAAACATTTTGAAAACTGCTGTTTTACCCCTCCTGTAAAATGCAGATGTCGTATGACAGCCAGTTATTGCGTGTAAAAATAGTACATGATCTTTACACTTTACAAAAGTAAATAAACTTTTTGATGAATATATAGCTGATTGATGCTGAGCTTTTCCTGGTTTTGAGAAAAAAATAGTTTTTTCAGTTGGCGTTCGAGCAGTGAGTAATACAAGTAAGTCAACATCTTCACCAACAACAATAGTTGTATTTGTCAAATTGATTTGCTCTATTGCTGTTTCAATAATCAATACATCAGCATCATTATTAGCTTGTTTTACCAATATATTTTCAGCCGTAAACTCTTCTTTCAACATTGAAATGAACCGAGACTTGTTGTGGGTATTAGTAAGAAATTTCTGTTGACTGGTTGGGACTGTCATAAGTTCATCAAATAAAATGTCAGAAGATGAAGATTCAATATATATTTATATATATATATATATATTATATAAAATTTTACAACTCTATATGTATATATATATATATTATGACGATAACAACTTTTATAACTTTTAGAATCGTTATATCTCAGAAACGGTGGCTCGTAAGAAAAAAAGTATCGATACTTTTTTTATAGATAATTTTATGATCTATAATTTTTGTCTGAAGTACTTTTATGATAAAACTCACCGTTTTGCTGAAAATCGCGAAAAACTCATTTTTTTTGACCTTTGACCTTGAATTAAATTTTTTCCTTACAGGGAAATGATGGGGAACTTCCAGACATTGTTTGTAATTATGTTTTGAACAACTTCACAAAAATTCAGCTTGTTGGGACTTTATGTAACTTCACTCTCATTTTTTGGTCCAAATTGACCGGACTATTTCAAAGAAACAGTATTTATTGGTATGTTTCTTGCTCAGTGGAAGTGTCCTAACACTTATCGGCTTTTACCGCTCCATTAATATTACCAACATGAAACAGAATTTCTCTATTCTCTTTGTGATCTTGCGATTTGGGAATAAAGATTATTATTAGTTCGAATGAAAAATATATTTCTATAAGGATGCTCATATATCATGTTCAAAAAGAAGTGCGATATAAACAGATAATTGGCAATTTTGAAGATATACCCTATATCGTAAGTAATCGCCAGAAAATATCTTCCAAATCACATCCTGTCAGGATTTCCACGACGATCGACACAATGAATGCTCATCTACTGTAGCGCATCAGCTCAGCCGTGAAATATATTGGTATACATCTTCTGATAACATTAGGCCCAGATATGTCGCTGAAGTTTCACACTTGGATAAACTCTATAACGAACATAACGGAGATGACGGCTCATATTACCACTTTCTGGAATGAATGCTACAAACGAGCTCGGAACGCTCCCTGTACGCCCTGGTTAATGACGAAACTTCCTCAATATCAACCATGTGAATCAGACGTTAGGTCGAGATTTCTTATGAGATTCTCGTCTATTTTGTTTTAGATCGTCCAGCACGAGTTTGTCACGAATAGCATGGCAAAGCCCAGTATCTGTTTAGGCTTGCCATCATTATCTTGTAAAGAAAGAAAACAAAAGGAATATCCCTGGAAGGCGGATATATAAGGCGTCAATGACTCTTGAATCCAGTATTTATTTGAAACATTTTTGTTAAAATATAAAAGGATGTTCATAAAATCAGATGTGGAATCATCTGCGACTGAAAGATAAACTTTAGTCACTATCTTCCATCGTCAAGATAACCTCTTGTGAAGTATTCATGTTGAAAAGGGAAACATTCTCAATTGAATATTGATAGAAAGATTTTTCTGTGAATTGAAAAATCCACGATTAAAATGAAGTTATTTTTGGTGAATGTCTAACAGAAAACAACTACTTCCCCGGCTGAAGCCACGCTGGACATTGAACTAAATCTGATAGATATTCTGAAAAGGCCCTAACTCAAAAGAAAAAATCTGAAATTGAAAATTTGCATTTTCATTCAGATAGTTATTTGATTTTCTATTCCAGTCTTGATTAAGAACTCATAAAGATGAATGAGGCAAAGATAAATGTTTTCCAAAAGAGAGTACTCACCAGAAATCATTCGTAACATTGACGCAGGAGAGACATCGCATTCACTAGGTCTCCAATACATTTTTGTCGACGAAAATCTATTTCACGCTTCCACGATCATCAGGAAGACCGGAAGAAATGGGAAACACATTTTCAAGAAGCAATCTCACTTTGCAAAGATGGAAAAAAATAGAACCATTTCTTTTGGAGTGACACTTTGAAATTAGTGTTTTCTGACATTGAAACCTATCATGGGGTATGATAGATTGATTTGTTGAAAATATAAACAGGATGTTCATAAAATCAGATGTGGAATCATCTGCGACTGGAAGATAAACTTTAGTCACTATCTTCCATCGTCAATATAACCTCTTGTGGGGTATTCATGTTGAAAAGGGAAACATTCTCAATTGAATATTGATAGAAAGATTTTTCTGTGAATTGAAGAATCCACGATTAAAATGAAGTTATTTTTTGTGAATGTCTAACAGAAAACAACTACTTCCCCGGCTAAAGCCACGCTGGACATTGAACTACATCTGATAGATATTCTGAAAAAGCCCTAACTCAAAAGAAAAAATCTGAAATTGAAAATTTGAATTTTTATTCAGATAGTTATTTGATTTTCTATTCCAGTCTTAATTAGGAACTCATAAAGATGAATGAGGCAAAGAAGAATGTTTTCCAAAAGAGAGAACCCACCAGAAATCATTCGTAACATTGACGCAGGAGAGACATCGCATTCACTAGGTCTTCAATACATTTTTGTCGACGAAAATCTATTTCACGCATCCACGATCATCAGGAAGAAAGGAAGAAATGGGAAACACATTTTCAAGAAGCAATCTCACTTTGCAAAGATGGAAAAAGTTAGAATCATTTCTTTTGGAGAGACACTTTGAAATTAGTGTTTTCTGACATTAAAACTTGTCATGGGGTATGATAGATTGATTTGTTGAGAATATAAACAAGATGTTCATAAAATCAGATGTGGAATCATCTGCGACTGGAAGATAAACTTCAGTCACTATCTTCCATCGTCAAGATAACCTCTTGTGGGGTATTCATGTTGAAAAGGAAAACATTCTCAATTGAATATTGATAGAGAGATTTTTCTGTGAATTGAAAAATCCACGATTAAAATGAAGTTATTTTTTGTGAATGTCTAACAGAGAACAACTACTTTCCTGGCTGAAGCCACGCTGGACATTGAACTACATCTGATAGATATTCTGAAAAGGCCCTAACTCAAAAGAAAAAATCTGAAATTGAAAATTTGCATTTTCATTCAGATAGTTATTTGATTTTCTATTCCAGTCCTAATTAAGAACTCATAAAGATGAATGAGGCAAAGAAGAATGTTTTCTAAAAGGGAGTACTCACCAGAAATCATCCGTAACATTGACGCAGGAGAGACATCGCATTCACTAGGTCTTCAATACATTTTTGTCGACGAAAATCTATTTCACGCTTCCACGATCATCAGGAAGACCGAAAGAAATGGGAAACACATTTTCAAGAAGCAATCTCACTTTGCAAAGATGGAAAAAGTTAGAATCATTTCTTTGAGAGACACTTTGAAATTAGTGTTTTCTGACATTAAAACCTGTCATGGGGTATGATAGATTGATTTGTTGAAAATATAAACAGGATGTTCATAAAATCAGATGTGGAATCATCTGCGACTGAAAGATAAACTTTAGTCACTATCTTCCATCGTCAAGATAACCTCTTGTGGGGTATTCATGTTGAAAAGGGAAACATTCTCAATTGAATATTGATAGAAAGATTTTTCTGTGAATTGAAAAATCCACGATTAAAATGAAGTTATTTTTTGTGAATGTCTAACAGAAAACAACTACTTCCCCGGCTTAAGCCACGCTGGACATTGAACTACATCTGATAGATATTCTGAAAAAGCCCTAACTCAAAAGAAAAAATCTGAAATTGAAAATTTGCATTTTCATTCAGATAGTTATTTGATTTTCTATTCCAGTCTCAATTGAGAACTCATAAAGATGAATGGGGCAAAGAAGAATGTTTTCCAAAAGAGAGTACTCACCAGAAATCATTCGTTACATTGACGCAGGAGAGACATCGCATTCACTAGGTCTTCAATACATTTTTTTCGACGAAAACCTATTTCACGCTTCCACGATCATCAGGAAGACCGGAAGAAATGAGAAACACATTTTCAAGAAGCAATCTCACTTTGCAAAGATGGAAAAAGTAGTTGTTTTCTGTTAGACATTCACAAAAAATAACTTCATTTTAATCGTGAATTCTTCAATTCACAGAAAAATATTTGTATCAATATTCAATTGAGAACGATTGTATTGTTTGTTGTTTCATTTGTATGTATACCAGGTGTCAACGAATCTATCAGGATATTAGGTGTATCCAAATGAGATTTGGTATAAATAAATGATATGTGAATATATTTTTTCTTTCAGGTCACTTCCGGTTTCACCGGAAATGGCTCCGGTTCTGAATTTTCAAATGGAACACCCTGTATACTGTAACATTTTTGTATTTCTGAGACAATTCTGGATCAGAATGTGACATTTTCAACAGTTTTTACGCCTACCTATTTTTTCAGTCACTTTTAATATTGCATCTAGGTGGCCATGATCGGACGTAAACTAATCTGATGACTAGTATGATAGATAGAAATGAGACAAGTTGGCAGAATTACATTTTCGTGTCTAACTATTATTTTTCAAATGGCGACCATTTTTTTACAAACTCTTTCCGAAAAAGGAATTCCATGACGAATCTTACGATACTAATTCATTTGCGATTGGATTACAAATAAGAACATAAATCAAATATGAGAAAATAAGGAACTCAAAGTCCTCTTCAATATGAATTGAAACAGAATTGGTAGACCACAAGCGAAAAACAACTACTTTCCTGGCAAATACCACGCAGAACGTTGAATGATATTCACCTGAAAATCTATGCAAACTTCCATAAAATTTAAAATTGATTGCGAATGTTTATTTCTGATAAACTCGATTATATTCAATTCATGTCAGATCTGCCTAAGAATCCGCATACCGGTTTCAAACTTTTTGGTCCTCATCAGTACGGAGTAGTCACCAGTCAGAGATCCGGAGAGCTCTGGCCGAAGCGAGACTCAACATAAACAAAATCACCATCAAGTTCACATCACCTCTAGGTACGCCGAGGAAAGTAACTTTCAACCGGCGGTGCCCATTAAATATCACTGAGGAAAATACTGGTTAATATTTTTTTTGTCAAGTGTGCCACGGATAGCCATGATGCATAATATTTTGCAGTTATTTTTATGAAATCTTCTTTGGAAAACAAAACACTCACTAGGTAATGACAGTTTCTCAATTTTCGTTAAATTTAAGTTTGATTTTTCTTCAAAATAATGTATACTCAAAGTGAAAAAGGGGATATATTATTAATATTCGGAGAATGTCATCAAGGAATGCTGCTGAGTTGTATGCTTAGAGATATCCCAATCGGCAACATCCAGCCCATCAGTATTTTCCGTATGTTGGGAATCGTTTTAGGCAAGAAGGAAATCGAGAGGTGGAAGAGAGGTTTATCATAAATGAAGAGACTGAGATTAACGTTCCTGCTATGGTTGAGGTTGATAAAACGGTTTCTTTAGGAGAAATTAGTCCAGAAATGCAGATAAGTCACGAATCAGCAACAAAAATACTGAAAAAGCACGGATATCGAGCATTTAAATATCAGTTACATCAACATTTGTATGCCAACGATGGCGATAGACGGATAGTGTAACGAATTTTTCGTTACTTCCTTATACATAACCAATTTCTCATAAGTTTTCCGATTATCTTTATGGTGGTACGGGTCAGTAGACACTGCTCAGGTCGTGAAGAATGCGCTCTTTATTATCGTCCCTTGAAAATGGTATCATGACAGTTGTATTCATGTCGTCGAGCAGTTGTTTTTTCGATAAGTGTATTTGGATAGAGAAAAACCCGAGAATGGTTTTTTTTGAGAAAACAGGGAATTGGTGATTTGTTCGAACCAAAAGAATGATCGCTCTCTTTCTTCGATAGAACTTCAACAAAGGCAGGTGTGGTGAGTGAATTGATTTGGTACGTTACGATTTGAATTGAATGGCTATCATTGTTGAGTTTGGTGGAGTATAATTATTTTCTTTATCTTGCAATTTATGTTGTAGATGATTAACATTATTTTTTCCGCTTTTTATATGCTTGTAATCTTCGAATTCTTGAATGGTAACTGAATGGTTTTGTTAAGGTCAAGGATAAATTCTATACTTTCAGATTTTTGTCACTTTGGAATTATCAGTGAATTTCCGATTGAATTATTTTCATATTATTTTATATCCAACATATCGTATCTGATACTCCCTTTGGCTAATTTCTATCAAGGTTGATTTGTGTTTTGGATTCGAGTGAAGAGAAAAACTAAAAAAAAAATATTTCGGCCATTTTGTCAAGCATATTACTGCACATATCTATGTGGCTGACCATTTGGGACTAGTTTTTTTTTGGAAATCAGTTCTACGCTTTTCCTTTTTTTAGGTACCAGATAATTGGTAGACTAGTGCTCACTTCACCGTACCAAGGGATTATTCCAAGGATTCCGATTGCAAAGGATGTATTCGACTATTCTGGGATGGTTATAAGAACGTTTTGGGTGAGGTTTGTTTGTTTGGTTTTGAATTTTGCTCATTGTTAATAATTTTTGTAAATTATTAAAATTAACATGAAAATTCAAATCCAGAATAGCAGATTTGATTGCTTTCATCTTTGTTCTTTCATTGTTATCTTCCAGTGTAATATATGGACTGAGGCATATTTTTTTTGTATGCTATCATTTTGACTCTAGATTAAAATTTGAATCATAAAAACTTGAGGTTCAAAGGATATCCTTCGTTCTCCCCTTTTTGTACAAATTTTGATTCCTATCATCTTCTTCGCATGATATATACCACGAAGTGAAGCCACCTACTGATACAGAAGGACTGGTGCCCTAGGAGGTCATACAGCACATCTAATTCAGCCTGGTCCGTGAAAAGCAAACCAATTCACGCAAACAAGGGGGTCTAAAAGTCAATATATAACCACCCACGACCAGATACGTCATCGTACTGCTGAGATCGGTTTCTTCGTCGTACCGCTGAGACTAGCTTTGCATAAACTAGCCTTTTTCATGTCCCTCCATTGACGACCTCCGCAGGTATATTCTGTATGTATATTCTAGAGGAATCTTGACATTTGTTAATTTTCAAATTTGATTAGAGTCAGAATTATTAATACTCATGTAATTTTTTCAATTGTTTCATTGAATTTTTTTACTCTTCAAGTAATCTTGTTAGTTATTTCTTGAATTCTACTCACTCGTTGAAGTTTTTATAATAACCAGTAATTTTTCTAATTGTCTGGAATAAATTTGTTAAGTTGATTTCTTGCATATTTATTCGCCTTCCCACACAAGCTAGGTGACATTTATTTAATTTTGTTTATCTTTGGCTTTTGTCTTTAGCAAGCCTGGCGCCCAACTTTTGAACTAGTCAAGTTATTTGATGTATAATTTATTTAGTGGCCCAATTTGATAAACTAGGGAAAGTCATTAATTGAACCTTACTCACGGCCTAACCGTATCCATCTGAGCAGCCTATCGGCAAAGTGATTTCACCTCCTTAAATTTAAATCAGATACTTCAAATTTGGGGTTGAAAAATAAAGGGTGTTGCAATAGTGTTTCGTGATTGTCTGCTTCATAATCATAGAGTTAACCCAAGTTCTATCAACTTAATTCTATTTTCCGACGAATCACGATCCACTTATAATAGTATGTTCAATAAGCTGATTACTTGGTACTGGGCCCAACAAAATCAACATGCAATGAGAGAAAGCAATTTTCAAGAATGGTTTGGCGTCAATGTCTGCGCTGGTATAATTGAAAACAGAATAATTGGGCCAATATGGTTTCAAGGTCAGTTAACAGGGCTTAGGTACTTAGGTTCCTATCAAAATGAAATCGGGGATTATCTTAATAATCTACCTTAAGCAGTTTTACGGCGAATTTACTTTCAACAAGATCGTTAAATTATTAGCTTCAGCTAGTTATAAAATAATAGGGAAAAAACTACAGTACTTTCACTTTTATGCTGAAACAGATAAAATTAAATTATTGGAAAAAGTATTTTCCTTTGATATAAATCAACTTTCACTTGAATGATTCAATTTTCGACTTGTTGGAATTCCAGTGGGAAATGAATTTTATAGAAAGTTATTTTGTTGTTAGAAATGTTAGAAATTCTTTCTGTTCTGTTTTCTCGGACCAATTAATATTATTCCGCTCCAATTCACGGTAGAGCTAGCCTGGGAAGGAAAATTTCATGCTTAGAAATTTTTCAGGAAAGTAAAAAAATATTTTTTCCAAATCGACCTTTCTACTTTCAGACAGCAGTCCCAACCGAAAATCGGAAGATCCCAGGCTGAAGCGAGACTGAATTAAACATCAATACAGCCATGCTTTAACAATGGGTACAAGTAACGAGTTGAATTTTAAAATCACCTGCGAAACTCAATAGTAACCTATTTTGAATGGAGTTGGAATAGGAGTGGATACTTTGCCGACTACCGTATGGAATACAGAGGAAAGCCACTGTTTTAGCAAAATGGAGAGGAATATTCAACAAAGAGTAAACATTTCCAGTGTCTTCTCCACGACTTAATAAAAATTAAACTAAAGGTTGGTAGACGAAGAGCGGAAAACAACTACTTTCCTGGCTTATACCATATCGATGTAGATACGTCAAATATAAACGTCTTCAGGTTGGGAAAATACGATCCAAATAAAAATCGACCAATCAAAGTGTGTTTTTCAAACCAATATGAAGCACTCACAGTATTGAAACAAAAACAGAAACTAGCTGTCCCTGGTGTGAAGATTTTTTCTGATCAGACCAAGGCACAACAAACCTATTTTCAGAACCTGAAAAAGCAGCTGCAAGAATATCAGAACAATGGTGAGAATAAAATAATAAAATATATAAACAGTGTTCCTGAAATAGTAGATGGAGACAGACAAGTGCGTTACAATCAAAAAAACATGTAGAAAGTCCTAATTTACTATTTAAAAGTGATATAATATATATGAATGCAGAAAGTCTCCCATCACACAAAGACGAAATAGTGGCTGAATTGTTTTGTTACAACCCTTCCCTAGTGATACTGAGTGAAGCAAGATGTACAGAAGACATAGAAGATAGCGAAATTAATATTGGGGGATACTCACTAGTAAGATGCAATTCTAGCTCACGCCACACAGGTGGAGTAATTATTTACATCAGGCATAATATTGAATATAGGATAAGGCGAAAATTTTTACTAAAAAAGAATTACTGGTGTCAATTTGTAAATGTAACCCTAATTGCTGGTACCAAATGGCTCATTGGTGGTGTTCACCACTCACCAATTGCAAGTCATCAAGCTTTTTTAGAAGATTTTGAGGAATGGTGCGATGATTATTTTTGTACTAGAAATAAATGTATTCTGGTAGGAGATATCAATATAAATTTTTTGGATGAGAATAATTATTACATACGCCGTATCAAAAATATTATTCAATCACATGGTATTGAACAATTTGTCAATAAATGTACCAGGATTACAAACATTAGTGCTACACTTATTGATTACGTACTGTCGAATCAGATTATATCTGTCAATGTACACGACTGTCCTAAAATTACTGACCATTCTATCAACAATTAACTCACCAATAAAAAATGATAACTATATAGGAAGCTCCTTCCTCACAAGAAAACTCGATGCGAATGCCTTTCATAATATCAATTTGAACCTATTATCATGCGATTGATTGAATAATTCTATTGACGTTAATGAAATCTACAAAAACTTTGAAACACAATGCAGAACAATTACAAACCGTTTTGCACCACTAGTGGAAATTGTTATACAAAATAGGCAGGTCCCTTGGTATGATGAAGAAACAAAATCAGCTTCTAGAGAAAGAGACACGGCATATAAACAATTCAAAAAAAGTTCTGGTCCTGAAAAAAATGACTTATGGAACCAAAACAAACTAAAAAGAAATACCGTGGTTAACCTACTAAAAACCAAGAAATCACAACATTTTGAGAATCACATTGATGAAAATAGGAGTAATGCAAAAGAAATGTGGAAAACACTAAAAAAATTGATAAAAGGTGAAAAAAATAAGTTAAACTACAAATGTATCAATTTTGGCACAGACACCGTAGCTCAAAACGAACTTGAAGCAGCTAATATGTTCAATGAATTCTTTACTGAAAGTATAAAAATTATTTCCGATCAGATTACACCTGAATCTGAATGGAATCATGAAGATTTGCCATTAATAACTAGTACCTATGTAAAATTTGAGAATGTTAGTCTTACAGAATTAAAAAATATTATTTTTTCTCTTCCGAACAAAGGCAGTGTCGAAGAAGTAGTCAATATAAAATTTTTGAAAGAAACATTTTATACAATAGGATATGCATTTCTCAATCTCATCAATGCTTCACTTACATCAGGAAACTTCCCTGAGAATCAAAAAATGAGCACTGTAATTCCTATCCCTAAAATTAACAACGCAACTGAAGTAACAGATTTCAGAGGAATAAACACGTTGCCAAACATCGAAAAAATCTTAGAAGTCATTGTATATCAACAATTGTCAAAGTACTTCGAAACTAACCAACTTATAATTGGTAATCAGTCAGGTCTTAGAGAACAGCATTCGTGCGAAACCGCCTTACAATTAACGATATCAAACTGGAAGCGAGAAATAGATAAGGGTAACTATATAACTGCAGTTTTTCTTGATTCCGAAAAAGCCTTTGAAACCATCGACAGAAAAATGCTACTAACAAAACTAAAATATTAAGGGTATTGAAGGTAATGTGTTGAAATGGTTTGAGCAATATCTAAACAATAGGTCTCAGAAATTTAAAATAGAGAAATCGTTCTCTAGTGAGCTAGCTAATGATATAGGGCAGTGTCTTGGGGCCTCTCCTATTCATTATCTACCTGAATGATATCAATTTCGTAACGAGCTATGATTTTCTTAACCTTTTTGCGGACGATACTTTGGTAGCATGATATGGTAGTGACTTGAGTGAAACGTTAACGAGACTAAATCATGTTTTAAACTCATTCGAAGCATTTTTGAAAACAAATAAGATGGAATCGAATTCAAATAAAACAAAGGCAATGATCCTGGGTACAAAATACAAATTGAAAAATATAAACTATCAACATTTGCACATTGAAATAGAAGGTGAAAATCTGGAATGGGTAAAGGAATTTAAATATCTAGGTTTTATTATAGATGATAGATTGAGTTCCAAAAGTCACTGCGATTACATCTGTGAAAAAATATCAAAAAAGTTATCCTTTCTATCTAGTGTATCCCATAACATGTCTCTCTTTCCCAAAATAACCATCTATAGGACAATAATACAACCCCACTTTGACTATTGTGCTAGCTTACTGTACCTTTTGGACAAGAACTGTTTAATGACCTTACAAAAACTTCAAAATAGGGGAATGAGAATCATTCTGCAATGCAATAAATATGTTCCAATTGATCAGATGTTACGAACTTTGAACTGGCATAACGTAAACAAACGACTGTTTTTCATGACAATGGTGCTCATTTATAAAATAACAAAAAAGTTAGTTCCAAGTTATCAGTTCATTAATTACGTACAATAATGAGATCCACACTTATCCTACAAGAAACGTGAACAATTTCCATATAGCTCGAACTCGAAATACAAGCTCAATGAAAACATTATTCTTCAAGGGCTTAAATGATTTCAATAACCTCTCAAATGAAGTGAAAAATTCACCGTCTCCAAACACATTCAAAACTCGTTTAAATGAATTCATTTCACCACTGTACATGTGAAAAGATGAATTATGGAAGGCATGTGTATGAGTGTATGTGCGTGTGTGTGCTATGCTACCCGTGTATACTGAGTGTACATGAGTATAATATATATTAACTCAATCTCTGATGATTGTGACACTATAGGTGTATTTTTGTATATTTTTTATATTTTTATGTTTTTTTCTTTATATTTTCCTTTTTCTTTATATTCTAGTATTTTGTTTTGTTTAGCATTAAATGTTTTTATTACTAATTACAAATATTAGAAATGTATGTAAATTAGTATGTTTCCTATTTCAAATAAAGATTTCATTTCATACCACGCATAATGTTGAATGAATTCTTCTCGACATCTATGCAATAATTCATATAAATGAATACTAAATTGCAAATGATTCTTTCTAATAGACATGATTGGGTTTAGTTTAGCAGATATCATTCAACATTCTGCGTGGTATCAGCCAGGAAAGTAGTTGTGTTGTGCTCTTTATTAACCCTTCAGTTTAATTCATATTAAACTGTCATGGAGAGTTCTTTGGGAATTTTTACTCTTTGTTGAATATTCCTTTCCATTTTGCGAAAACAGTGGCTTCCCTCTGTAGTACAATAAATAGATCTGTCATTGCTCACAGTGTATTCATCAACCTTACCCAAGTACTATTCGACACAACTCTGCGAGGAAATGAAAAAAAAACAACTCTCATTTCTCTTTACACACCAACCTACGATCTCCATACATGATAATGTAATAAATATTCCTGAGAGCCTTCGAACAATAGAAACTTCTCCTCCATCGATCAAACAAACCCTCTATCGCGATCCAATTCCACATACAAAGCAGCTATCAAATGACAAATGTGCTTTGCATACGTAGGAAGATCACACAAAAAGCGGGCTGGAAATTCGGGACGCGTCACGCGTCCCGGAAAATACGGTGTGACGGACTTGCTCATTATAATGTATAACGAATGCAGTGCTGCATGCGAGATAAACAGAGATAATTATGGTTTCCTGCGCGCGATAACTCAATTTTCCGGTTATGTGATGTTGGTGCTTCATGTTATCTCTCGAAGCTGGAATGCTAACTTCCAACTGCACAATTGCTGGAGTCAGAACAATGAAAGTGGGACAAAAAAAATTGATGATTTTAATATTACCTGTCATATCTAAATTCAATGAAAATAATTTATCAAATGAGAAAAAAATTCCCTGCATGGTGTTATTTTTGTGTAGTCCGGTCCCATCAATGATAGAATAGAATAGAATAGTTTGTTTGAAGGTTGTAGACGATGTGGTAACTTGATTACTATCGTTTCGGACGTCCATCGTCTTAAGTATTTAAAAGGTTTTCACGACGTTTCGAATGCTTGTATCAGCAATCGTCTTCAGGTGAATACTGACAAGTTTAGGTGCTACTTACGAATGTATATGACTGTCGGCGCAATGATGCGTGCAATTCCGCCATGTGCAGCAGTGCGTGTAATTTCGCGCGGTGTGGTGGTGCGTGGAGTTTCGCGCTTCTGCAGCTCGCCAGAAAGAGCAATCAGGGGTTTCCATACATTCTTGATCTCAACGCTTGGTTGACTAAAGGCGTTATTGAAATCCGCACCTCTGTCTACAGAAAGAAGACACATACGGGGCAGTACCTCAGTTACAGCTCCAACCATCCAAGTTCGACGAAGAGAGGGATCCTGAGAACATTGGTAGAGAGAGCGACGCACATATGCAACGACGTGGAGTCACTAGATGCCGAATTAAACCACACCGGAACGGATATCCCAAGAAACTTCTAGAAGAAGTATTGAAACAACTCCGGAGAACGAAGACATCTGAAGAGCAACAACAAAGCACAGTGATCTGCCCTCCGTACATCAGAGGTGTCTCCAAGAAGATCAGGAGGATCGGAAACAAGTTCAACATCGAGAGCTGCTTCCAATCCGGCAGTACTTTACGGAGTTTCCTGACCAAGACAAAACCTGACAACAAAAATGAAATCAGTAAGAATTGCATTTATGAAGTTCCATGTGAATGCGGAGATTCCTACATTGGAGAGACAAAGAGACTGTTATCGGTAAGATTGGATGAGCACAAGAAATGGACTCAACGTGGAGAAACATCAAAATCGGGAATCGCTGACCACGCCTGGACTGAGCACCATCGAGTTATATGGGACGACGCAAGTGTTCTACATAGAGAGGAGCATTGGTTCAAACGAAAGTTGAAAGAGGCCGCCTACATCGAAGCCAATAACGCCTTTAGTCCACCAAGCGTTGAGATCAAGAACGTATGGAAACCCCTGATTGCTCTTTCTGGCGGGCTGCAGAGGCGCGAAACTTCACGCACCACCACACCGCGCATCATTGCGCCGATAGTCATATAAATTGGTAAGTAGCACCTAAACTTGTCAGTATTCACCTGAAGATGATTGCAGATACAAGCATTCGAAACGTCGTGAAAACCTCTTGAATACATTAAGACGATGGACGTTCGAAACGATAGTAATCAAGAATAGAATGGGATAGAATAGAATAGATTTTATTGGTCCATTTCAGAGAACTTTGACAAGTTATAGGACAAGTCATGAAAAAACTCATATAAGTAAAAAGATACAAATTTGTCACTTAACAAAGTCAAACATAATATATAAAACAAATACATATACTTATACTAATATATACATATATATATATATATATATATATATATATATATATATATTATTATATAATGATGATATAATAAATTGTTGTTATAAAATGAAAAAAGCTAATAATTTTCTCTATATAGATAAGTATTTTCGCCCTGTATAATATTTTGTATGATGTAATAATACTTGCTAGCTAACGTCACTGTTCTCTCGTCACGTTGCTGCCAATTGTTATCACTTTCCTTACCACAGCTAAACACAGTTGGTACGCCTCTTGTCTCAGATAGCCGGTTCAGGCAATTGAGCCACTAGCCACTGCTTGATATGTCAAATTTCAATTTATCCAATGGTCATAAGTATGATTGTTGATCATTGTAGGAAACAAACGACAAAGTATCAAAAAGCAATTATTTCCTTTATTCGGGAATACTTAATTTCACCTGGCCTACGGAAGATAACTTATTCTAAGGTGAATCTACAAATATTCATGGATAATCATGAGAAAAGTTCATTGGTAAAATATACACAACCTCACTTTTACCTTGAAAGTGAAAATTTCTTCAATAGTTCGAAATCAAATGGAATAAAGTTCTTCTGATGGAAAATGAGTTTTTAGTGAAGTTGTTCAGTTCGTGATGTGCACTAGGAAAGTTTATACCTGTCTGGAACTGTCGCTGTTCAATACACACCAGGATTTGGATTCCCTTTCACTCCAATGCTCTCAGGAACTTCAAAACCAAATAGAAGGAACCATACCAATCCAAATATCAGCTTTCGAATACTTGTATATGGTGTAAAAATAAGGTAATGTTGGTTTTCTGTTTATAATGTTGAAATTTATGAATTTTTCTTTCTCCCAAATAAAACATGGCATTCGTTTTCAAATTATTTTCGGTCTCCTGTGGCTTTGTTTGTTGTCCCCTTGGATACCATTTTTCCTTCTTCCTTTCGATTTGAATTTTTGAATTCGCGCACTATATTGTCACATTTTCACTGTTTGGGGTTATTTGTCAAAACTTATCAATACAACTATTTTTATAAACTATATACAATCTCAGTGATAATTGTCTCTGACATTTTTTTTTTAATTCCAAACTCCTTTTGCCATCGTTCCCTGATTGGCTATTATCATCAAGAAGTTTGCTGTTCTACCATTGGCTACTTTTAGTTACCTACAATTTCATATGCTGTATATTTCAAGCTTATAATTTTGTGGATCACATTTTATTCATGAAGATTTTGTAAATCTAGACTTTTTGTTGTCTTTTGAACAATTATGGGTTATAGTCATTATGACAGTGTATGAAATTGATTGTGATATTTGGACATTTTCATCTATTCATATCATACAGTGGCTTATAAAGGAAATTTTTTTGTGGGTTTTTTTTTAAAATATATAACTGGTTTTTCATAACATAACAATATATATATATATATATATATATATATATATATATATATATACAAACATACACATATATTGCACATATATTGCACATTTAGGAACTTTAAAAAATTCAGACAGAACAAAACGACTCTATTTGAAATAATTAGTGAACTCATCAATATTGTAAGGACTTATATCTAACATAAGCAACTTGATATCATATTTGGAATGGTCCAACTTGATAAATCTTTCATATTCATCAGGTAATATATTATACAGCCTAAGGCCCATTATTTGGTATGATTTTTGACACAATGATGTACGATTTCTTGGACTATGTAGATCATTCTTTATTCTTGTATTGTAATGATCTACCGATTCATTTTTCATGAACTTTTTTGTGTATATACATCAATAGTTCAACGATGAATGAACCATAAACAGTGAGAATATTATACTCTCTGAATAGTCTTCGACAGAAAGTTCTTGAAGATACGTAAGCAATGTTTCTCAATATTCTTTTTTGTGTTATGGAAATATCTTTCATAGAAGACGAGTTACCCCAAATTAAAATACCATATATCAATCTTGACTGAATTTGACCATAATGAAATAATAGTAATGCTTGTTTATCCAGAACAATTCTCAAAACTCTCATTTGATAACACTTGCTATTCAGATTCTTCATGAGATTTACGCAATGAGTGGTGAATGAGAGATTAGAATCAAAATCTATTCCTGAAAATTTAACACAGTTTGATTGTTCTACTGATTCATTATTCATATTCATATCTATTTCGATGGTACTATTACGATGTCGGTTTTGAAAAGACATAGATTGAGTTTTGCATGGGTTTAGGAATGAAGAATGGCTGGCTAACCAGCCATAAAGACTCTGGAGAGTGGAGTGAATTGTATCTTGTATCCTGTATCCTGTATCCTGTATCCTGTACACTCATTCCTTTCACGAAACAAAAGTGTTGTGTCATCAGCATATAAACAAGAAAAGGCTTTTGGTGAAATTACAGGCAAATCATTAATATAAAGCACAAACAAAACCGGACCCAGAACAGAGCCCTGGGGTACTCCAATTTCATTGAGCATATGTGTCGATACGAACTGATTTTGAATATTTTCTTTTCTATGATTTATTTTGACACTTTGAGTACGATTTCGAAGATACGATTTGAACCAATCATGAGTTTTTCCTCTAACTCCAGAATTGTATAGCTTTTGCAATAAGAGCTCATGTTGCACGCAGTCAAACGCTCGACTCATATCACAGAATACAGCTGTAGTAATTTCATTTGCTTCCACACCTTCTAAAATTTTTTCATAAAGAGAGTATATAGCAGTCATCGTTGAACGACTTTCATGAAATCCATGTTGGTTGCGATTAAGTATATTATTCTTCATCAGGAATCCCATCACATATTCAAAAATTTTCGATATTACAAGAGGCTGAGATACTGGTCTGTCTGTAATTTTCCATATTATGTAGGGTGCCTATTTTGGAAAGAGGTGTTATAAGTGACATTTCCAATCTGCTTGGAAAAATTCCATCCTGAAAAAACCTATTTATGATATGACATAGAGGTTTTGTGATTTGAGTGGAAATAAGTTTCATGACATATGCAGATATGTCATCTGGGCCAGATGAATGTTTATTTTTTAATTTATGTTTTATCACATGTTCTATCTCCTCTTCATTTACATGCTGAGAAAAAACACTTTTTTTGATGCTAGGAGTATATATTTTTTGTGATATTATATTTGCATTATTTATTTTACTTATAATGTCATGAGGAGATTGGATGAAGAAACGGTTGAAACCATCAGCTATAACCTGAGGATCTGAACAAATTTTGTCATCAATTTCAATTGATATATTTTTCGAAAAATGTTTCGTTTTTCCCGTAAGGTATTTAATGACAGACCACGCACTTTTATTCACATTTAAGGAGGAATATATTTTATGCGAGTAAAACACATTTTTTGTTTCCTTTACTAATTCTTTGTGCTGTTTTTTACGTTTTTATAATATTCATGGAGTGACGGGTTTGTTTTTTGTAGATGAAAAATGTTCTTCAGATTCCTGCTAGATTCTCTTACACTCTCGTTCACCCATTCCTGGGTTATATTCCTGTTCGTGTTAATATTTCTGGAAGGATATTCGCGATTGAAGTAATTCATTAACCTATCATGAAACAAATTAAATTTTTCATCTACTCCAATATCCAAATAAATCTCCAACCAGCTTTCGTTTTCCAATGCAATTTTCAAATTGTGCAAAGTTTGTTCATTTATAATACGTTTGCGAATACAATTTTTCTCCTTCTTGGAGTAATACGAATTAATAGATAAGAAAATAGTTCTATGATCTGACTTAGTATTATCAACTACTTTAAATTTTTTTTCAATACTGAAGTTAGTATAGATCTGATCCAAAGTCGTTTGTGAAGTCAACGAGATACGCGTTGGATCTTCAACCGTTGGATTCAGATTATACGATATGAGTAATTGGGATAACATAAGCACATCTCAGTCATGAAGTGAGTGGTTGTTGAAATCTCTATTTGAAATTATTTTCATGTTCAATTTGAATAAGTGGGATAATAAGAGATTCAGGTTATTAAAACATACATTGAAATTGCCCGCTGTTGATCGATAACAGGTCACAACTATAAAATTTGTTTCATCATTATATTTCCAGATGACTCCACAAACCTCTGTATCTTTTTCAAAGCAGGAATCGTCTAGGTCAAGTTTTGTTACATCTATCTATGTTAATGACCAGATGTAAGAAAAAAAATCCTATGGTGAAGATCATTTGTCAGCAAAATTGATGTCGGAACTATCTGACGAAGCCCTAAGCGCTCTGGTAGCGGCTATAAATATTTCTTTTGCTGCAGATGTGTTCCCTTCCAGTTTGAAGTCTGCAATAGTAATACCTCTTCACAAAGGAGGAGCTATTGATGACCTTCTAACGACTTAAACAGTGGAACATTCAACGTACAAATTATTACTCAAAATACCAGTATCCTGTTTTCAATAGAAGAGTTTCACAACCATCGAAAAGTCATTTTATTCATCGATGACCAATGATATGTTCGAAGTGTTGCCCGTTTTCCCCAACATAGACTAGTTCTATTTATTGTACACCTCATCACATTTATCAGTTCGTGAGCAGGAATTTCCTGAAATGCGCGTTGAACTCTATCTCTCGAAACCTCCAAAGAAGTTTGTCTCCTCAAGTATTCTTTGGATTTTATGTGACCCCGATGAATAAAAATCAATAGGGGTTAAATCGGGCGATCTGGCTGGCCATCTGATTGGACCATTTGTTCCAATCCATCTCTGCCCATAAGTATCACTAAGATATTGCCGAACAATATTAGCATGATGTGATCCTGGTCCATCCTGCTGGAAAAACATTTGTTCCATGATGTTCTCAGGTAAATCGTTGATCTATTTGTCGAGTCTACACGTGTGTGTCAAAGCTCGTGAGTGGTTTATAGTGGAGTTATTCTATGTCTACAAAGGTCTCCAACAAACAGGAGATTCCCCCATCTGAATAAACTGCAGTAAGTCGAAACCTTTTCGAACGCAAACAGTTTTTCTAGCTGTGCATATTGCATTTCTCGATAATTGGAACATAAACCCACCAGAACAACAACTTCCTACAGCTATTTCTTCCTTCACGCAAAAACTATCTCAGACATAAAACAACTGATGAAGATTCCCAATCTCAAACGCAAACAATAGTCCGAGAGATGATCGAAAAACATTTAATGAAATTTATTGACGATTCCAACAAGAAACAAACACAAGACATCAAGAAATACTTCCAATCTGAGATAACGAAAATCAGTAGCGCTCTCGAAAAGAACGAAAAAAGAGATTCGAGATCGAAAAACAACACAACGATTCAACCATTGAATTCGAAACACTCGAAAAATCGCTGAGGAAAAACAACTTGGTTATTTTTGGCCTAGAAATGAAGGAAAACGAGAAATTGCTTGAAAAAATAACAACCACATTGCTCAACAAGCTAGAAGTTAACATCACAACGTAAATAATATCTATCAGATTGGAAACGGTAAGGTTAAACCAATCGTTATAAAACGTGTTTCGTTTTTGAAAAAAATCGAAATACTGAAAGGGACGAATATGGCTATTGCTGAGAAACTGAACGCAAAGGAGAAGGAGAATCTCAAGACCTTGAGAAAACACCTGAAAGAAGCCAGAACTAATAAGCTAGAGGCTTACATTAAAGGGGGTAAACTATATGTAGAGGGAATTCCATATACGGAGGAAGAACTCCAGAAAAACGTGGATCTGACGAGGAAAGTGGAGAAGATCCACTGGCCGCAACAAAAAATCCCGTAGAGAACCTACGAGACCCGCTTTCTCTAAAGAATAAAAAAAAAAACAGCTTCCATAGAAAAGAACATCACCAAGAAAAACTCTACGACAGGGGAACTAAAGGAAAGATCATCAAAAAGACTCCAGAGCTACAAAAAAATAGGTACTTTTAGAAGCACATAAATAGTGCAAAAATACATTCACCCTAACATGAAATAAAATAATACTGAAAATAACTTGATCCTTTACTGTACTGCTACCATAAATTATTTTGAACTTTCCTTATGGACCAATTTGTTAGAGATTTCGGAGCACCAACTATTGATACCTTTGAACTCGATTCCTTCAACAATATACTAGACTTTCCGTTTTCAGAACAAAAAAATTCGTTCATACGAACATTCAGAGCATTCACAGGCGTTTTGATGAATTTCTTCGCAGCATTTAGAAAACGAAACCTGGGTTGATGTTTACAATTGCAACAATGTTGAAAGTGCAATGTTTAATTTTCAAGTTGCTTTAAAAAACACATAAAAAAGTCAACCGAAACCTATAAAATGAAACAACGTAACAAACTTCTCGAAATAAAGGAAATAAAAACAGCCTCTGGAGACATTAATAGTGACCCTAAACAAATTGCTTTCAACAAACAATAGTTCGTGCTTTGCCCTCTTATTAATCATTGTATTATCTGTAGATCACACACTGTGTAAGAAATAAACAAAATGAAACTCCTCATGGACAAGTTCTACGGAACTTTTTTGAGTATCTCTAACGTTTTTTCCCAAATTGTTAAGACTAACTCATCATATGCACTATATTGTAATTCTAAAATGGCGAATAAACATTATTATTATAATTATTTTTATTAAAATCGTTGATATTATTTTGAATATCATTCTCTCAGAATTGTGGATATCTTTGGCCCGTCAAAGGCCCGTCCTGAAAAATTGGTCCAATGATTCTTGTCCCTATGATTCCTACCCAGACGTTGAATCCAAATCTCTCTTGAAAATTATCTTCTCTTGGCAACCTTGGAATTTCTTGAGCCCAATACCTTGTATTATTCCTATTGAACATACCATTATTCGTAAACCTAGACTCATCTGTAATCAGTATTTCTGAAACAAAACCATTATTCAAATCATGATGACGTAAAAGCTAATTACAATAAGTATGTTTCTGTTCTGGGTCATTTCCATATAGATTCTGATGCAAACTGTATTTATAGAAGCGATATTTATATTTTTCCAATACTTTTCTGGCACATTCAATTTCCAATTCTCGCTCTGAGGCAGATGGACAAAAATGAACATATGCTAAAACATTAGTTTTCGCTTCTTCACTGACGATGAAGTGGATGTGGTTTTGATCAGCTGGTTCTTTCCTTAGCATCATTCCCAATTTCCCCCATGGGTGACATTTTAACGGATAACGAACAGCGTATAGCATACTAGCATTGACAGCGTTCTTCTGATATTCTCCGTATCAATTGCAGATTTTAAGGGTAAAATAACATCATGCGCTGACGACACAGCAATTATATTTATTGTAAATACTTGGGACGAAGTACAAAGTCTGTCTGAAACAGGTATCAGGACGATTTTTTACTGGCTAAGTGATAACTTACTGAGTGTCAACGTTGAAAAAACGAAATATATCGCATTCTCGCCAACGAGCAGATACCAACCGATAGATAATGTTATAAAAATACACAAACCATCATGTGAAACCAATATGCATTGTGGCTGCTCTTTCATAAACAAAACAAACACAATGAAATACTTGGGTGTACTTGTGGATCAATGCCTTCGATGGAAATATCATATTGATTGTACTGTTGTCAGATTACGTAAACTCATCTACAAATTCTACCAGCTCAGAAATATAGTGAGTAGGAGATCAATGCTAAAAGTTTATGATGCTTTGGCTGGGTCCATAATGCGTTATTGTATTATAGTGTGGGGTGGAACATTCAAGTCCTCTATAAAGAACCTAGAAGTAATCCAAAATACTCTGTTGAAAATTATGTTGGGTAAAAACAGGCGACATTCTACAGAATTGCTCTACAATGAAAGTGGGTTGTTAAGTGTAAGAAAACTGTACGTATTCAACTCTATATTATGGACTGACAGCTCTCCAAGTACAACTATTCAGCATCCCTATAATACTCGTATATGTAGAGATCTGACTATACATGTGCCAAGATGTAGACTCACCCAAAACCATAAATTTGTATCATATTTGAGACCAAAACTATTTAATGCACAACCTTTACAATTAAAACAAATCCACAGTTAATTCAAACTGAAAAGAGAATTGAAGACATTCATAAAAAATAATTATAAAATGTTAGAAAATATACTCGATAAATAATCCATATAAGGTATAGGCTGGAACTTACTATAAACCACTGCTACATGCGTTGTCCCTATCTACATTTCTTTTTATCTATCTTTCTCTTTCTTTCTTTCTCTCTATTTTCATCTTTATACTCTTCTCTCCCTTTTTTAAGGATCTAAGTTAAATATAATTATATGTTATCTGCTCTGTTGAGTTTATTTGGTTGCTCGCTATAATACAAGCTTGCTTAGGTAGCGTCAATCGCATTAGACTCAACAGAAATACACCTAATTTGTACCTCGTTGCTGAGGACGACCTGTAAACTTTTTTGTTTATCTGAATGAATAAATTACTTACTTACTTACTTTCTTACTATATCGATTTGTTCATTTCGAGAATAACGATTATTATTTTCGATTTCAAAAAAACTTTTTACAAACGAAACGAGATGACAAGTAAAATTGGTATTTTACTTTTGACATGACATTGATCACCCACTGTTTTCCATGATTCCACGGCTACATGTCATCAAACCTGAACGGATAACTCATTGGAATTTGTAGGCATTGTACAAAATATTGTACAAATTCAATAATTGATCGTTCTTAGTTTTGAACAAAAAGAAAGTGGTACGTAATGTATATCGTTGAATTGGTAATTGAATTCTCTATCGAATGGCAAAATGGCCCTCGGTGGGCACTTCTTGAAAAACTGATTTTTTCTTTAAAAATAAGTTCAGAAAATTTCAATTCCTACTGTAGAGTTTGTTATTGATCTCATCGATGAAATGAGTATAACTATGAGTTATTGATGTGGATTAGTATAGATTGTAACCTGATCAAGGCCTCCTGGGCTGAAAAAAAAAATTAGTTTTTTTTCAATTGTAAAATAAAAATTTGCCAACACTGTCGTATCTAATTAGAGCCGTAGAATTCGAAAAACATCATACGTACAGGGTGTTCCGTTTGAAAAATCAACGTTGGTGGCTATTATGGCGAAACCGGAAGTCGGCCATTTTGATTTGTCTGTCAATTCGAAATTGTGTTTCATATCTATGTACATGATTTCATTCAAATCGGTTGATAAGTGAAGGAGATATAGGCATGGCCTGTCATCCGGTATATTCAGATCATTTCAACGAAAGCTCATCAAACTTTCGACCCAATCCCCACCAAACTATAATTTTATCACAACACACTTTTCGCTTTCCTCGTATACTCTTTGGCATTCAGTCCAGTGAAACCTGCCCATTTCACGGGCTGTCGCTCCCATGAAAAACTAGCGAATTCGCAAACACGATGTGGCTAACATTACACTACATTTTCCGACATATTCAGTAGTCATGGCGTATCAAATCCAAGGCGGGCAGAGATCTGAAAAGAAGGAACGCCATTGCGACAGAGCATTTTGTTTAAATTTGCAGACGGGGTACCGGAGCATGAAATAAAAAAATAACCGTTTCACTGGGGATGTATTAAAATGGTCGGACATTTATTTGGGCTGGTGTGAGTGGGGTGAATCTGCGTTCTGGTTTATGTGGCTATTGCAAACCTCATTGTAATAATTTACGATCTTGTTGCTGATATTCAAGGAAATGTCAACTTTTTGTTTTTGCTTTCTACCTAAATGCTCGTTTATCAACTTCGACGATTCTTCCACACCATTTGTCGTAGAATCAATTCCATTTTTATAATTTTTTTGCTTAGCTTTTGTTATTTCAGATTTCAACAGTTTTTATTTTCCAAATATTACGTTTTTATATCATGTGTGTTTGAAATCATCATGCACCAAAGGATTTCTCGAAGCCGATTGTGGATTGTCGCGACTTCGTTTGTGAACCAAATTCATAAAATTATAGTTCAAAAAAACTAAAAAACACGCATTTATAGAAAAGCAGACTGAAAATTTAAAAAAAAAAGGTATTTTATTTAAAAAGAGCGTGGGGTGCATGGTGCCCTAGGTGTGTGATGTACTATATAATTATTGATACCATGCACCCCACGCTTTTTTTTTAAATAAAATAGCTTTTTTTCTTATTTTACATTTTTCTAGTCTGGTTTTCTATAAATGCGTGTTTTTCAGTTTTTTTAATCTATTATTTATTTCCTACTTTTTAGTGTTGTTTATTTATAAAAACGTGTTTTTTTAGTTTTTTTTAACTATTATTTTTATTATTTTTTTGCAAATTGAAAAATGGAATAATCTTATCAAATTGGGTAATCATAATATCCGACCCCAAAAAACCCCACATACCAATTTTGGATAGAATCGGACCATATTCACAAAACTCGGCCGCCATCTTTGGTTTAATCTTATTCACTAGGGGAATCATAATATTCGACCCCAAAAAACCCCCCACATACCAATTTTGAATAGAATCACACAATAATCACCAAACTCGGCCGCCATTTTGAAGCCGCCATTGAATTTTCCAATTTTCACAGAAAAATCATAATATTCGACACCAAAAACCCTCACATATCAATTTTGAATTGAATCAGACCATAATCACAAAACTCGTTCATCATTTTGAAGCCGCCATTTTGAATTTTCCAATTTTGACATAGGAATCATAATCTCCAATCACGAGAAAACTAAGATACCAATTGTGAAGCGAATCGGACCATAATCACAAAACTCGTACGCCATATTGGAGCCGCCATTTTGTTTTTTTTTTCCACACAAAAATTTCTCAATGCATTGTCACCGGAATTATGTACACTTGCCAAATTTCAAATCATTCGGATATCTGGAAGTGGGTCAAAATCGTGCCCAAATGAGTCGGTTACAAACAAACAAACAAACAAACAAACAAACGAACAAACAAACATACAAGTAAAGCTAATATAAAGCGTATGAAAATAATAAAAATAATAATCATTTCTATTTACAATGTTTACAAAATAACTACACAGACTGATTATGTTATACCTAGGTTATCGAATCAACCCCAACAGCATAAAATGGCCGTTTTCAATTGTTATGTTCACAGTCTCTTGAATTCACCTCTTTCCACAGTTGATTATCAAAACGAACTGAACATTTTTCAACAAATAGATTCCAACAACAATTATAAACCTAACATTATCAATAATTTAATTCAAAGAATAGATACTACTGACAATTTCGTTCTTCTCTCTCTCTTAAATGAATACATAAATAAATATATCCAACAAAATACCCAGCTACATGAGAAGCAACGTGGGCAACATCGGAATTTGTCTTTCAAAACTAACAATAATTTGAGCAGACCTTTGGAAGTTCGTATAAATGAACATCAGTTTTTGGTCATCACCACAGATTTAACAACCATAACTTCAGTCCATATAGGAATTCAAAAATTTCACAGGATGTCAGTTCCAAAAACTATAACATACTAGATTTTCTTGAAGATTTACACCTGAGACACATACGTTATGAATTGCTCATCAATGTCCTTTGTCTCAACCCTCAAGTTAATTTGAACCGATCTTACATTCCACTTTATAGACGCCTAAAATAAAAACATTTCAGTCAATTAATTTTTGTTATTAGAATAATTTTACTCACTTCTGTTCAGTTCAACAATTTAAATACTTTCATACTCTATTCTCGATGATGATATTACTTGTTTGGAAATCTTTCGCAGTTTGTGTTCCCTCACTTTCAACTTGCTCTACAACACTGAGAACAAATCATTCAAGGTTTTATTTTGGATTAGAACCTTCAAGGTTGTGCCAACCTTCGACTTTTGGGTTTGCGTTAAGTTCTCATTAGACTTCCACCCTTACTCAACATCCCCTAGTGAAGGCTGAACGTAACTTTGATGAGTTGATCATTTCTGATGACTAATTTTGAAAATTTCTATCTTTCATCTGTCAAACAAATGCTGTTTTTCTCTTCTTCGTCTGCGTCATTTCGATCGAAAACTTTGGGGCTAAAATAGTTCTCATCAGACTTTGCTTCTGTACCAGAGTTCTATGAAATTGGAGAGTTAAACAACAATCTTGATGAGTATCCTTGACATACTTTGACATAGATCTGACAAATGTAGGTTTTCATTTGACCGACCATTATCAGCTCTGTGGTGGCCTATTGCAGGATTATTTCCGATTTCTAGTTCTGTGATTAAATGTCACAAAATTCACTTGTCGTGTCAATTACCTTTCACCATTGTCACACATTGTCAAGCTCCAAATTCACTTGATCAATTAAAATTGAACAGAGTTATCGATTTCCAATAATTTGCAATCCATCAAAATCCTGGACTAGGGTGAATGTTAACATGTTTGTACTCTTAACTTATACAGTGTCAAACATAAAGTTCGCAACATATGGAAGTTTTTTTAGATATAATGAAAATTTGAATTCGCAGGTTATTTGTGCTTAAAAAAGGACTGAAAAATATCCTCTTTCCTTTTGTCATGTACTACTCTAAGGGTGGGTATTATAAAACTATTTCGACAGATAACTAGAAGTTAACTTGTGGATGACGTCACATGTCAAAGTTAACTTCAAAATGTAGCAGTTAACTTTATCGGGTGGAACGGGTGTCGGTTGAAGTTAACTTTGTAGAAAATGGTGGTTTTCGATCGTCGACAATTCTCCTGCTCCTGTCAATATTGCATATGAGTCATATTACCTCAATTTTATTGTTTTGATTTTTCGTTTTCGCAAAATGTTAGCAAACGATATCCACGTTATTTTTGAGGAACTTTTGACCGATGATGAAGAAGATGCTGTGAATATTGTTGAAGCCCCTCGGCGACAAAGGATATTTAGGAATCGGTTAGAACATTTCACCTTGTGGAAGGAAACATAATTTAAAAACCGATTTCGACTATCAAGAGAGTCTGTACGCTTGGTAATGGGGCACATTGAAGCAAATTTACAAAGACCAACTAATAGGTCAGCATTTCTAGTACCTATTTTAATTCTTGTAGAATTATACATATTTTTAGAAATCATCCTATATAGCCAGTAACACAAGTGTTGATTACACTCAGATTTTATGCAACTGGTTCATTCTTGGTAGTTGCTGGAGATTTTGGAGGTATTCACAAGTCAACTGCTAGCAGTGTTATTAGAAAGGTCACATGGGAAATTGCATTGTTATCCTCTATTTACATAAAAATGCCAGAGACTTTTTGTGTAGTGTTATTCATTTCAAGACTCTAGTGAAGTGGTGTATTTAAATCTTAAGACAATATCATTTGCGAAAACTCTCTTTGAAGGAGACAAAGTATGCTCTGAATTGCTTGCAAAAAAATCTTTTTCAGAGTTTCTGTAAGCTTAGTGAAGTCATCGGGATTTATTTTGAAGAAATGTTACACATTATTACTTGTGAATGTTCGAATTGAAAATAAAACTAACAAAAACAGTTTTTTTATTTCATTTAAAACAAACAAGATGGTGTGAAAATGTGTCCTTATCACCTAGATAAACATATATAGTCACTCTTTTTCCATACTGTATGAATAATCTTCGGTATGTCGAATAATATATCTTTTTTCTCTTCTTAAGTCTCTTTTTTTTTCTTCTCAACTCTCTTCAAAGGTTCTCTTTTTCACTTTTTTTCTTGGCCACACACACAATAGTCAACATAATATTCACCAGGTAAACCAGAATTTCATCGAATCAACAATCACAAGAGATTCGACAAGTTTTAAGTGTACAATGGCTAAAATCATATTAACATTAATGTTTCGAGAAGTAAACAATGTGTCATCACCTAGATATACATGTAGTGATATTCACTAAAATGACTTTTTAAAAATAAACTTTATTTTATACTTTGGTTACAAAAAATGATTTTGAATATGACAACTATTCGAAGTGCAAAATGGAAGTTTGAGATAGAAGTGACATTCTTCGGTTCTTGGGATCCTCTTATAGATGCGGTGGTGCTGACTCAGAACTGAGCCTTGTTTACGGCTTCTGGAGCGCAGGTGGATAAATGCTGACTTGGCTTTGTCCTATTTGCTCTTGCAACAATGTTGCAACTGCGTTGTGGAATTACTGCGTAGAATGCCTGGATTTTTGGATATAACATACATTCCATTCCATACTGTATGAATAATTTTCGGTATGTTGAATATATCCCTTTTTTCTTCTTAACTCTGTTTCTTTCCTCACAATTCTCTATGAAGGTTCTGTTTTTCACTTTTATCTTGCCCACAGACGATACTGTAGTATTTTGGGAAGTGACTGGATTCTTCTTCAAGAGCCCATTGTCTGTCTAAATACTCGCTCAATCCTAGATTAGTCTGCACCAGAACGTTACGTTCATTTTCTCATTGAAAATGATGAAAACTTATTCCAGTACAACAGGATCGTTTTGCCAAGAGAAAAATTGTAGGTTACCTTTTTGCCTTCTTCTTCTTTTTATTTAAAAAATGGTACCTTTATAAAACTGACATTTTGAAGCTCAAGTTAACTTGACTGATAAAATTAAAGTTAACTTCAAAACATGTTTATAATACCGGCCCTTAACCTGTTAAATTTGAATTTTTTTTCGGAAATCCCCAAAAAATCAGTTTCATTTTGGAAATATCGAAAAATGCCAAACTAAAAAGTTGCTTTTTTCCAAATTTGAACTCTCTACTGTCACTTCGAGACTTTTTTCCAATTTTTTTAATTTTTCGAATCTTTCGCTCTACCGATTCGAACGAAATATGATTCAAATTTCATAATTTTGATGGTTACGAGACTTCAATGTCATATTTTGCCCAGAAAATACCCAAATTGGCCTGTTACCAGAAAAAAAAAATCAATGCACCTCCAGAAATACGTCTTTGTTGTTGCAAAGTTCATCTAGTTTTTTCATTTCATTGTGAAACTGATTTGGATTCTCAATGTATGGACGTTAATATGTCAGTAATCGAATAACTGAATTTCTCTTCATTCTCATTACACTCGTCTTTCTTTTTTACACGCTTTATATTAGCTTCACTTGTATGTTTGTTTGTTTGTTTGTTTGTTTGTAACCGACTCCTTTGGGAGCGATTTTGACCCACTTCCAGACGTCCGAATGATTTGAAATTTGGCAGGTGTACATAATTCCGGTGACAATGCATTGACAAATTTTTGTGTAGAAAAAAAAATAGCGTACGAGTTTTGTGATTATTTAATAGATTTTTATCCAGTTTGATTATTTTTCTGGCCAATAATTCAGTTACAAACAAACCCGAAATATCATACTTTTCTGTTAACTAAACAATGACCTACAGTTTCATAACTATTCAAAAGACTGTCGTTCTAGCGATTTGTACTAAACATGATATAAAATTTGACGTAATGAGATAATTTGTTATTTTTATTTTTAATGGACAACTCACATCAAGACACCATTCAATTGTGGAAAGGAACAATTGTGGAAAGGAAAAGAACATTTACATCTGGAATTGAAAATATGCCAGAACAGTCAATTTTATCCAAATGGATAGATAATTCATTCGAATTTTCTTGTCTCATATCACGAATTTTAATTTCAGAAATATTAGAAATATCAAAAATATTTCCTGATTTTTCAGAGGAGTAATTCATTGAGAGGATGTGACCCTTATGGTCTTCCAGATTAGGGTCAAAAACAGTACATTTATAATTTTCTTGCGGAATATTTGTCACCATATAGTCTATGGTACTACTTGAAGTTATTCCATTGACATTTGTGAAAACGCGAGTTGGTTAAAAATATGTAATGTTTAAACGAAACGAGTCGAATAAATTTTTCAAAATTTTTGTATCAGAAGAATTTGTTTGATCAAGATGGATATTGAGATTACCCGCAAAGAAAACGTGTTTGAATTTGATGAAGGAGTAGCTCAAGGCCGATGTTAGACGTTCTTCAAAAACGTTGAAATTTTCATTTCCGGGTCTATATAAACAGATAACCAGAGATTCAAAGCAATCAATTTTGAATTCTGGTCTACATATCTCAATGTGACATTCATCTGAAAATGATTTCAATTCTTGTACTTCCTCAGACGAAGTGTCTTTTTTTGCAAATATTACGAGATATAGAAAAGTGAGAAACAAGTTTATTTTTTGGTACATAAATACACTCTATATGTCGTCGTTTAGAAACCAGTGTTCCATTATACATACCACGTCAAAATTGTGTTGCTGGAGAAATATTTCAAAATCACCAAATTATTTTTTAAACATTGGGCGTTTGCATGGAACAATTGAGTGTCAAATGTTGAGATATCTGCAGAATCTGTGTTAGAAGGTATAACTATACTTGAGTTTGGGTGAGAGTTCCATGTTTCACAATTAAAGTGAATATCTAAAGCTGTCTCTTTCAAAAATTTTGAGAAGTCTTCTTCGAAGATATCTGGATTCATACGACACATGCAGAAATCCCAATTTAGGAATTGTCATTAATTTGGAGTTTGATTTACCGGCACCAATAACAGGTTTCATGTGTGTCCCCATTGACCTATCTATTTTGGTAGTGTTCATTGCACTCTAAATCGCTGCTTGAACATGTGAGTGTGTGTTATTGTGTTTTTGTTTATTTCGTGTTTTTGTGTAGTGGCGCTATCTGTTTTTGTTGATTATTTCCTTTCGTTTATGGATTCGTAACGAGCTGTAATTGTAGATGGGGTTAGGTGTTTCAATGTTGGGTCGTTTTTAGTAGAGATCTGATTGCTATGGTGTTCTACAGAGTGCAGAAATCTTTGTTGATTTCGTTCGGTTGCGTTGAACAGCTGCGGTTGTAATCTCAGCTCGGGTACTGATTTTCCACCATTTATGAGAGATTTGAAGACGAGGACACATTCCTCTTGTTCTTTCACTCTACTTTCCAAATAATTTATTGTTGACCTTTTGTTGCTGAGTAATTCCTTATTTTTGAATTCCAGCTCGTGTTTGGAGCCATTGTTGATTGACACACTGTCACTAGCATCACAAAACTTTTCGTTGTTTTCTTCAATTTCGTCACGTTTCTTTGAATTTTTCACATTCAAATATTCTAACAATTCACAATCACTCAGACACTCAGGTATATCTCTATATTATTTACAGGTTGATTTTTAAATCTGCTGAGCTTGTTGACAACTGACTGTAACTTGGCAGCCATTGTCTTTATTCTACGCTACACTCTTCTAATTATAAGTTACAGCTGTAGTTGAGAAATTGGGTTATTATTATTTACGTAAATCCACAGTTACTAGATATAAAACAGATCAACACTAACAGCCTCATACCTAACGGCAAAGAAAGCATAGGAATAAGTAAGATAATTTTTCTACGACAACCTCGATACATGTTCATTTTATAACCGTAACTTCAATCATAAACAAGCACATTTTGTACAGAATTTCATTTTTGCATCGGTTGATAGGCAATTTGCCAAGCAACAAATGTGAAATGGAATATTTCGTGTTAGGTCTAGGTTCACTCTAAAATCAAGACGACTACGGCTTGTCAAATTATGACGTCCAGCGACAAATTGATGAAATGTCAGCAGATCGTTTCTGTGGCACCTGTGGCACCTGATAAAGCACGAACTGGGCCGGCTTCAAATTAGCCCCCACTTACGCATTGCAATCGGGAGTTACTTATCGAGTCGAGAGCTGACCTCTGGGAAAATAAGGATGAACCTGACACAGGGTGTCCCGCAGGGTTCCGTACTCGGTCCCACTTTGTGGAACGTGTTATACAATGGCATCCTAACGCTGGACCTCCCGAGGAATTGCGCAACCGTCGCGTACGCCGACGATCTTGCACTTATAATCACGGCCGACAAAAGTGACGAGCTGACGCGCACTGCAAACCAGAGCCTAGCAATAATTAAACGCTGGACGAAGGATAATGGGTTAGAGATTGCCCCGCAGAAAACCGAGGCTATCATAATCAGGGGACGCAGGAAGAGGAAAGGAATTCGCTTCGAGCTGGCTGGCACGGAGATAATTCCAAAAAGATTTGTTGAGTATCTCGGGGTTTGGCTTGACGACAAACTGATGTTTAATAAACACGTCAGGGAGACCTGTGACAAGGCGAATAGGCAGGTGACGGCCCTAACGAGGGTCCTTTCAAACACAAGGGGACCTGGCCTATATAAGAGAAGAGTGATGTACGGAGTGGTGCAGTCCGTCCTCCTATACGCGGCTCCCGTGTGGGGCGATGTCACCAGAGTGAAGACATACAGGGGCATGTTGATATCAACGCAGCGGAAGATGCTACTCCGCGTGGCCATGGCCTATAGGACTGTGTCGGCTGATGCACTGTGCGTCATAACGGCAATACCGCGAATAGACCTCATGATAGAGGAAAGGATACGTCTGGATTCCATTCCCAATCTGACTGAAAGGGGAAAGAAGGAAGAGAGGAACAGGACCATTGAACAATGGCAAACGCGATGGGATGAAAATACTACTACTGCTCAATGGACCAGAAGACTCATTCCGAACCTGAGAGCGTGGATAGAATGTAGCCATAAGGGCACAAATTACTATGTAACCCAGGCCCTAAGCGGGCATGGGTCTTTCAGAAAATACACCTATAAGATAGGAAAAGCCGCGGACGATTGGTGCTTGTATTGTGGTGAATGGGATGACCCAAATCATACAATATTTGGATGCAAGAGATGGGAACGAGAGCGACACAACGCGGAAATGGCCTTGGGGGTAACAATTATGCCTGAGAACATGATCGGACTCATGATCACTGATGAAAGAAGATGGCAGGCGGGCTACAATTTTCTAAGACAGGTGATGGAGGCTAAAGAAAGGGAAGAGAGGGCTATGCAAAGGCAGGACCGATTCCCAATAAATGATGGAGATGAACTGTGATATTTGAGTCTGTGATACCTATGTTTGTGATATTTTAGCATAGTATTTTATTTATTTTATTTATTTATGTACTGTACGTGACGTGACGTGGAAAACCCATGCGAAGATAGAGAAAGAAGCAGCTGCATGGTACGCCGCCTATGCTTGACGCTATGTCGACAAGATGGTCCCAAGCATAGGAGGGCGAGGGGGGGGTTTTAGTCGGAGTTGCGCCCGACACTACCTGAGCTGATAGACACAAGGCCCAGGTGCCAAGCGGTTTCCCCCTTCAAAACAAAAAAAAACAAAAAAAGATCGTTTCTGTCAAAGTTTTAGTAGGTAACGAGTAATTTCATAGTTGTTTTCTATAAAAACTATTAATTAACATGGAAACTGATAGTGATATTGATTTAGATTTGACACCTCCGAACATAATAGAAGCAGCGAAGGTAACAACACTGAATTTATTACCGGAAACGTCGAAGAGTATGTATCAACGCGCTTATAACCTTTTTTTGGAATGGAAGGTAGATCAAAAAACAAAATCGTTTTCCGAGAACGTTTTAATGGCTCATTTTGGCGACTTAGCCAAAAAATTTAAAAGTTCCACTTTGTGGTCACACTTCTCAATGCTGAGAACGACTCTCAGTATCTATAATGATATAGATATTGCCAAATATTTGAAACTGAAAGCATTCCTCAAGCGGCAGTCTAACGGCTACAAACCCAAAAAGTCAAAGATCTTTACAGCGAATGACATCGATAATTTCATTGAACAGGCTCCAGATGAAATATATTCGGCGAAAAAAGTAAGTTTTATATTTCCATTTGATGAAAAATATGTTTAAGTAAACTAATTTACATTGTAGGTTGCATTAGTTATGGGAGTAATGTGCATGTAGAAGACATGAATTACATCGAATGAAAATTACTCATTTCAATGATCTTGGTTCAGCTGTTTCAGTAACAATACCAGACAGTGAAACCAAAATAGTACGAAATTTTACTGTAACTGGCAAATTCTACGAAATTTATAAAAAATACGCAAATCTTCGCCCTCAAAATGCTAATCGTCTATGGTTTTTCATTAATTATCAAAAAGGAAAGTGTACCATTCAGAGAATAGGTCTGAATGAGTTTGGAACTATGGGAAAAGACATTGCCAAGTATTTGCCAAATCACGAATTATATACTGGGCACTGCTTTCGCCGATCCTCCGCAACAATTCTTGTTGATGCTGGAGGCGACATAACCACGTTAAAACGCCACGGTGGCTGGAAATCTACTACAGTCGCTGAGGGATATATTGATGAATCGAAGAAAAGTAAGCTTGACATAGCAACTAAAATTGCAAATGCAATACAGAACATACCATCAGGCATACCAACGAATTCAAAAATGGAAAATCGCGAGAAACCGTCTACTTCAACGTCGACAAATTATCAATTTCGAAAAGAGTAAAGTAGTCAGCAATCAAGTTCTCCAAATATGATATTCAATAATTGCACATTCAACTTCAATTAGATACATACATACATTTATAGGCTTCTATTCCTGTGTACCTATTAGAAATAGCAATAAAGAAAATATTTACATATTTCTTCAATTTATATTTCAATTCTGATAGAAAGCCCATTAGCGGCGAATTCGGAGTAATGAAATATCATCAGTTTATTTCTTTCAGAGTTTTTGCATGTATTAAACGTGAACGATATGTTGTCATAGAAAAAGTATGGTATGCAACTCACAACAAAATGGCCATTTTGCACTCGTATGAATTGCAGCACTTGCCTTCGGCTCGTGCAAATTTCATACTCGTGCAAAATGGGCATCATTTTCTGCTCATTGCACAATATACTATTTCATGACCTCTGATCATATACTCTCGGAGGGCGGGCTATACTCACATTGATTTTCTGACAAGCAGAAATGTTATTCCCAACCCACGTCACCAATACAACAACCTACGCCCTCTCATGTAGCTCTTCCTTTCCCTATAATTAGCCGGAACATCTCAGATAACTCTTCTCTTCCCAATCGCACCCACCGTATACATAAACTTGTTGAAACTCCAGAATCCGAGTTTTCATTAGATAGGAAGTAATCTTGCTGGGTTTTTAGCAGACAACCACAAAGAGAGGAGTCGCCGAGAAGTTGTCTGTTTCAAGAAGCTCCCAAACGGCTCTCGACGCTCTTTATGATAATTACGACGTTAATGAGGCCGTTACTTGCGAGATAATGAAAATTTTAATTTCTAAATAGCAACTTCGGCCGATATTACCCGATTCTCTTTTGTGTTGTCGCAAACTCCGGGGGAGAATGATACCGGAAAGATTGCCTGATGTAAAGTAGGGCGAACACGGTTTCCAAGAATGTAATTAATTTTTTTAATGTATTACTTGTTTTTCATCGCGTTTCTTTGACAGGAATGTTTAAATACGAATTTTGTCTGTAAAAAACAATTTCAATAAATGGCGCCGAGTTAACACTACTCGTTTCTCGAGTTAATTGAATTATCACGAAATTCGCATCATTTGTTTTTTTATAATATACAATTTAATAGGATCCCATGGAAACAAAAACTATGAATAAATTGAATATCAAGCAGACATAACTTTGAGTTATTTGTGTGAATAAATAAATATATAGTTTATTCATCCTTAAGATCATAATAGTGATTTCAGACGAGTCATAAATTACAATTCGTATAGAACAGTGGAATCCACCACAATGTAACAATTTTCCCATCGAACTCTTCGTGTCATACCTCACCGACAGGCGATAGTATGTCATATTCAATGGCTTCAAATCTATTGAATATGCAGCTACCTCAGGTATACCTCAAGGAAGCAACCTTGGTCCACTCCTCTTTAACGCTTTCATAAATGACATAGTTGAGGTCATTAGCCTCAACTGCTTAATATAGGCGGATGACCTAAAATTATTGTCTGAGATTAATGGGATAGAAGACTGTCTTCAATTGTCCCTTAACCTGAAACGCATTGAGCAATGGTGCTCCCGTAATAAGTTTCCTCATAATGCAAGTAAATGTAATGTAATGACATTCACTTTGAAAAATCAGCCACCTTTATATCAATATTCAATCAACGACATTCCCCTCCAACGGCCTGTCACATACACCGATCTTGGTGTTATTTTCGACAAGAAATTATCTTTTGCCCCTCATATTGAAGCCACTCTGCAAACATAATGTATGGATTCATTGCGCGTATCTCTAAAGATTTCTCCGACCCATCTACATCGAAAACCTTATACTATGCTTTTGTAAGATCAAAATTAGAATACGCATCTATAATCTGGAACCCACATCATCAGTTATATATAAAGAAGATTGAATCGGTTCAGCGTCGCTTCCTCAAACTTTTCTCCTATAAAACGGACAACATATATCCACCAATTGGCTTCCCCCATGATGCATTGTTGACTGGACACGCTATGAACAGCTATTATCACTCCACAATTTTTCGGTTCAAACTTATCAACAACCTAATTATTGACCCACATATTCTGCAAAAACTCAATTTCAATAAATCTAGACCATCGTCTAGAGTAGACAACACGTTTTATTTACCAACACCACGAAATGCTCACCGCTGCATAACATGTGTGTCAATTGTAATTCTACAAGTTGTCAGATTGATATCTCTGCGATTAAAAGTAAGTTTATACAGCACGTAAAATAAAATAAGAAATAAAATAAAGTGAAATAAGAAATACTAATTTTCAGAGTGTTTATAGAGCTGAGTAAATTAATGTAAAAAGTAAGAAGCTGTCAATTGAAATTTGGGATTTTATGTTGAGGTTACCTCAATTTCAATGATGTATACTTGGTCCCTGTTGGTCCCTGTTATTGTTTATTAAATAAAAAATAAGTTACTGTTGACAACACTAACAATATTATGAAATTTTCGTCATCTAAAGACATTATTGGCCAAATACGAAATTTTAAAAACACACCATTTTCCAGTTATGAAAACAAAAACATATACAAGGACTGAATAGCTATTATATTATGTCCATCTATCATCAACTTTCGTCAATTTGTCTAAATTATTCGGTATGTACATGTGCCTAACAACTAGTCAAAGTAAAATAAAATAATAGATCAAAGTTAACCATCTTTTATTTTACTTCTTATTTTATATTACTTCTTATATTATTTTATTTCTGTATAAACTTGTTATGGATGTTGTGTAGTTTTAACTCTTCAAATTATTTTATTTTATTTCTCATTTTATTTAACTTGCTGTATAAACTCACTATAAATCCTATTAATTTGGTTAATCTCGGTATGTATTATTACTCCGTTAATTTGTTATTTTGTATTGTACTGTATTTGTAACTTATATTCCTGTTCTGTAGTTGGGTGTAACCTGTAGAACAGTGTATCAATAAATGAATGAATAAATAAATAAATAAATAAATTTTGTGCTCACTACTAGTTCCAGATGAATCGATGTTTTTTTTCTGTACAAAAAAGTAAGTAAATGATGAAAAAATTGTGTATTGATACGAAAGTTATGCATGTCAAGTTATAGATATTTTGAATATCATAAAGTAATGCTACTTCTGTGTACTTTTATGTACGGCAAGTAATATGCTTGCTCGTTAGTTTATTAAGGTCGCAGGTTCATATGGTCTTGCGAACATAAACAAGTGGGAGCGCCCAGTAGTTTAACAAGTTAAAAAAGTACCCATTCAACCCTGGCTAGCTTTAACACCTGACGGGAAATCACTAAATGATATCAGATTCAACGCAAAACTATTAAATGGAATTCTCAAATAATATATTAATCAGAAAAGAAAAGAGGTTAGGTTAGGTTGTTTATTATAACTTTTAAAATTTAATAAAAATTAAAAATTAAAAAATTGATGATTTTTTTTCATCAATATGTTTTGCTGATGCTGTTTCCGAATCAAACGAAGGCATTTAATATAAGGCATGGATTGTCAGGTGAATATCATTCAACGTTCTGCGTGGTATTTGCTAGGAAAGTAGTGCTTTTTCGCCTCTGGTCTACCAATTGTGTTTCAATTTATATTGAATCCTTGGTGAAAACGACTTTGTGTACTTTATTTTCTTATATATATATATATATATATATATATATAAATTTTGAAATAACGACTGAAAATTGGTATGAACAGATTACTGTAGGTACTTCCTTCATTTTAAGTATTTTTTTCACAATAATGTCATTTACATATTTAGGACCCTGAAGAAGTTTCAAAATTGAAACGAAAGCTCGGTCCATCGTATCAAAGAGTTTTTCATAGTTCAACACTTGTGCTGACTGAAGATCCCCGTTATTCCCCACTGTTTTTATATATATATATATATATATATATATATATATATATATATATATATATATATATATATATATATATATATATATATATATATAAATTTATTACACAGTGCTCTCATTACAGTACATATACATAAAGTACAAAACGTCAATAAGTAAAAAACAAAAATAGAACTCCGATACATACATCAACGTCATATTTTAGGATAAGAAAACCAATAACTAGATCTCTATCATTTGGTAATTTACTATTTACAATTTTCTCCTTTCTCAATCAATAGTTTTCTTTTACGAATAACACACACGAATTTTTAAACCTATTTAGTGACACACATCTTTTTATTTCATAAGGCAAATTGTTGAACAAGACTAGACCTTCTCTAAATAAAGTGTCACGGAAAACATTTTCAGAATTTATATGAAACCCGTTTGCTGCTTGCCTTCTAGTATTGTGACAATGTACATCTTGAACATAATTCAGCTCATTTGATAAATACTAGGGTAACATGTTATTTTTCAATTTGTATACAAAAATTAGTGTATTATATGTAACTCTTTGTTTAATGTTCATTAATTGCAGTGTGTTCAGCATTATTGTGATTGGAGTACGCCTTTTACAATTTAAAATCGCTCTCATTGCACGATTTTGTATTTTTTTTTAGTGTATTAATTTGTTCATTACTCAGGAAACTTAGTAAGGTGCCACAATAAACAATATGAGGTGCAATGATTGACTTGTAGATGGTCAGTTTAGTAAAATGAGACACTTTATCCCCGAGCCTGTACATGTAACCTATTTTTCGCGCCATTTTCTTTTTAATATACTTAGTCACAATTACTGTTGAAATTCAGTTGGTTATCAATGATCACTCCCAAATACTTAAACATTTTCACTTCTTCAATGCTTTCTCCGTTTATTAGAATATTGAATTTTATTTTATCTCCTTGATGTTTTTTCATATTTGATTTCGATGATATAATCATGAATTTCGTTTTTGTAACATTAATATTCAGACCATCATCACAAATAACATTGAAAAACGTTTTTTCAGGACATCTGTTTATAAATTTTATAAACAAATTGATTAGTTTAACATTTTTGTGAATAATTTTTTGCCATTTCGTTAATTATAAACAAAAAAGTGTTCCTTGATTTTTTTTATTGTTTATTTATCGTGTTTTTATATTTTTATTATTTAAATAATCAGTTGAGCCTTTTTTTTCCTTTGAAAATCATAATTGGCATTTCTCAATAAAATAACAAATTTGTTAATTTTTTTCATTAAAACTTTAATTGTTTATCAAGTTAACAATTTGTTGTGAACAAATTACAAATCTCATTATATTTTTTTTCTGAAACTACTAAAAATTTCAAAAACAATTATATGCAACAAAGTGTCGATAATTTTTTTTTTATATTTTCCATAGATTTTTCTAAAATTACGGTATATAAAAGTTGCAGCAGCCACTTGATTTTATAAGTGACAAACAGATTTTTCTTTTGAGCCATTGAAGTTACAATTATCAACTTTTGAGATGATATTATAGAGCATTAGTTGATCTCTTACATAAACTTCTAACCAAATCTGTATCTGTCATGGTTTCCTGTAGATTATGCATTTGTTTATGAAAATAATCCGTTATCTACTTCTTACAGTGCTTATATCTTTTAAACTATGAAACTATAAAAGTTAGCCCTTTTGTATTTGAATCATTGGAAAAATGTTGGTTTCAGTCGTTAACATTAATTGTTCATGAAATATACGGATTTATTTAAATAATGTCAACTCCATCATGTATAACTTTTCACCTTTGACAGATCAAATTTAGTAAATGTGAAAAGTTAGGTTAGGTGTAAATGTTGAAAAAGGAGCATTTTTTCGATAAAACCGGCTCGTTTTGTGCAAAGTTCTACCGAAAATGAGTGATTTGGTGTTTGTAGTTCAAGCTGGTAAAATAAGGAGGCATTGTGAGTGATTTTTGTGCGCAAAAACGCTGCCTAAAAATAACCTTTTAAATCATATTCACTGTAATTAATTCTTTTTTTTTTCTAGAAATTTTTTGATTTTCGTACTTGAGGAAAAAGGCTCATTGGTTTTGTCATTGCAAATTTACATTTTATCACATCAGGAAACAGAGTATAGAAATCAACATTTATCGAGTAGATACTTTACTCTGCAATATTGATATTGGAAAAATTACATTATATCCATCATGAGAATGTTTCAGTTTCAAATAGTTCGATGAATATTGCCAAAGGTGTAATTCAATAGTTGAGAATTGTATTTACAAGTATGGCGTCATTGCATAAGTTTTGGTAAACATGGTTCGGCACGACATCATTCGATATGCCTCTATTGAATTACATCGAATTCCACGTAGTGAAATATATGCATTCACCAAATCCGATTCCGACATATCAACAACTACAAAACATAATCATTGCACCCGATAGCGTTATCTCTTTCTAGAGTAATTAACGCGTCAAAATTATCCTGTCGGAAGTTCGACAAGAGAGACGAGAGAAGTTACAAGTAACACGGTGCTGGAAGTTTACAAGCAATTTATTCCAGACTATCGTGGCATGCATATAAGGCGATGTGTTTCGTCTTGATTACGAGATGTATCGCGGTAAACAAAGTTTCCATAGAACGGAATATTCTCGAACAGCATTGATAATAATAATAGTTACAACTGAATTCTTTGGGTGGATCGACTGAAGATGATTACCGTATCATCATTATGATTTTACATGTTGTGTAATGATCGGTTTATTAAATATAGTATATGAGCCAGACTTAATTTTTTTGGCAGCATGGGAAGATCAGTTTTTATTATTATTATTACAATAAACAAAGTTAACAAAAGGTTGTTATGAATCTGCCTTAAGTTTTTTATATCATTTCTATTAAATTCAGGAAAAGTAATATAGAAATAATCAAGAATATTTTGAAAGAAAATAATTACCCCAGCCACTATCGAACAAAATAAATAAAACAATGGAAAAACACAACATAACTATGTCACATCGACTGCAAAATACGAACAAAACCATTTATTCAAAAATACCAAAAAAACAAACAAACCCATACAGTATAGAATACCGTGTAAAGACTGTCAAAGTACCCATATAGGCCCAAAAACCTTCCCTACCAAACACGAAAAAGAGAACCAACATAAGTTAGATACTAACAACGTTGAAATGTTGACCAAAGAAAGGAATCCAAGAGTAAGAACATTCCTTAAAATGATACATTTTGAAAAAGACCCCAATCAATAGCATTAACAATGGAAATTATATGAAAATCTCAAGCCAGATTTATAACACCTCTTTCCACTTTGTTTATAGTAATAATAATGGAAACTGATTTTTACATGCTGCCAAAAAAATACCGTCTGGCTCATATACTAGAAATCAATATAAACAATCCTGTGTACTTATGAGGAGGGTAAAAATGCATGATAGATAGATAGATAGATAGATAGATAGATAGATAGATAGATAGAGATAGAATGAAAATTTCATGAAAAAATATTGGGTAACAACGAAGTTACAACAACTTTAATTTTGGAAACAAATTATTTGATATTAATTTTTATTTAGATTATAGACATATTTAAAATCTGGCAATGCCGATACAAAGTAGAACACCAGTGAATTTGCACAGCGAAAATCCGAAGTCAGTAGCTCATTCCGTTCTACAGTTATAACTCCTGAAAGTATGGTAATGTGAGCGATTTCTGGTGGAAGCGATTTTGTAATAAAAATCTAACTACGCCACTGGATTTGTGAATTATATTCACTTAAAATCATTCATTTAAGCTTAGGTTATAAGTGTATTCGAAAATAACAGAAAATTAAAAATTCATTTTCAAGTTATGCAGTTTTCAATTGCCGATAAAAACGAAATGAACCGAATCAAGTTCTAAAGTATCAAAATTATTTATTGAATAATAAAACAGAAAGCAGGACAAGAACTGTTTCTTTCAAATTCTGCAAAACTCAATTGAAACAAGCTTTTAGAGAAGGTATCAATAATTTGAGGAAAGCTGAACTAATACATTAGGCATAGGTATTGTACTAAATTAATAGTAGGCTGTGATTTAGTACACCACAAATCGCTCACATTACCATACTTTCAGGAGTTATAACTGTAGAACGGAATGAGCTATTGACTTCGGATTATCGCTGTACGAATGCACTTGTGCTCTACTTTGTATCGGCGGTGTTGCCAGATTCCAAATATGTCTGCAATCTAAATAAAAAATTTAATCAAATACTTTTTTTCCAAAATCAACGTTGTTGTAACTTCGTTGTTAACCAATATTTTATTATGAAATTTTGATGGTTTTCATTTATACGACTACGAATCCAGTGGTGTAGTCAAATTTGGAAAAAAAATTGCCTAATAAACTTCTGCCGTTTTTGACGAAGAAAAAAACCATAGAGTGCCTTGGAAATGAAACTAAAGTTATGAAAATTTGTGTCAAGATACAGTTTTTGATGCTTAATATTAGAAAAAAATATTTTTGAGATTGACTGAAAAATGCGTATTCTACAGGGGTGGTTCCATTTTAAATGGGTCACACTGTATATATATATATATATATATATATATATATATATATACATTCCTCCAAAACAAGGACTTCAACAATCAACAATTTCTCAAACAATATACGTGTTGAAAGCGGTTTTATTTTCAACATCATCATAAATTATTATTTTTTACCAAGTGCGTACACTGGATGCCGATGCATTTTCTTGCTCATTATAAGAAATGTATTCAAGAAACAATCGATCCCGTAACTCGGAGCAGCCTAGGACATGGTGACAGTCCCAAAGGAACGGTGTACCTCAGGAAAACTGAATACTAGGAATTGCAGGGGAAGGGAAACAATTTCAAGAAGAAGGAAGCGTTTTAAGCTCGAGCTAATTAACTAATGAAATTTGCAATTTAAATTCACTACTGCGGCTCGGCGAATAGTGCCATTCAGACCATTAGTATTTCGAACTAATTATAAAAGTACACCTCAGAGTGGGTTATCCATGGAGAGCTTTCGACAAGCGTTTTCGAGAGCTTGTTGAATGGGGACGTGGAATTGGATCTAGGTCATGGAAACATTTCGAGTTTTTGTTACTTTCGTATATCCATACAATCCACACAAGGTTGTTTATGAATATTCTTGTATTTCGAGTCCTAATTTTTTTACCAGGGTAGATAGCGGGTTTAGGTCAAAAAAAACAACCTTCTTGCTTTTTCAAATCGCCGACGTTTCTATCTCTATTTCAGATGTTTCTCAGGACTGCAAATATAGGAAAAAGTCTTACAATAGGAACAATCACTTAAAACAATAAAAACAATACCTTAATTTAGTTTTGTGTGGAACAAATAATCATATACAAGCTGTTAATAAAATCGTAACAAGATAGTTAAGTTACATATACGGGGTGTTACCAAATAAGTGCGGAAGGTTCAAGGGGGTGAGTCCTTGTCGAAAATTGAAGGGGTCTTTCATGTGAACAGAAGCTCTCAGGTGTCTCCTTGAAAATTTAAACGCCTCCAAAAATGAGAAATTTTTTTTTTCTTGAAATTGTTGAAGAGTTGAAGGAAAGGCATTTTGTGATTATGTTCTACAAAAAAAGGCTACCTATGAATATTTTTTAAATTTTGTTGTGATCTTTCAAAGGGGTGAAACATGCAACCCCTATTCCATTTTTCACCAGAACTTTTCAACGAAACGAAATTTTTCAATTTAAAAAAATGTGTTGAGTAGAACAATTAATTGCAAAACTTTTTCAATATTTTTGTTGTATCCGTAAAAGCAATAGTTTCCTGATAAAAAAATAAAATACCACATTGTGCATGAAGGGATCTTCTGTAAATGGAATAAAAAAAATCTAGTACGTGGCTGTCACGTTTTGTTTGCACAACTTGTGACTTACATCGTAGTATTTTAAAATCGAAAAATCTAGTAGGTGGCTATCAACGCGCTTCCATTTCTATCTGGTATTTGAAAGTTCAATTGAGTCTTTTGAATTTTCAATATGAATAATTGATCTTGACGTAATCAGCAACAAAGCTATTAGAATTGCACTCGGAGCATACTGCACAAGTCCAACTACCAGCATCCATTGCGAATCAAACGAACCAACATTATCCTCAAGAAGACAATTACTAACTCTTACATACGCTTCTTCTATTCTATCGTTTCCGCAAAAACCTGTCCACCATAACGTAATTGCGAATAGATTTCGAATTGTCTTTGAAAAGAAGAAGAGGGCCGACATTCCCTTTTATGAGAGACTGAACCGGTATTTATCTAGAATGCACCTCCAGAGACCAAAAACATTTATTTCCTCAATTATCCCAATCCTTCCACCCTGGAGCATTCCCAAAATCATAGTTGACAATACCCTCGCACGATATGATAAAAGCCAGACGAACCATGGAGAGATCAGGGCAGAATTTCATCATCTTCTGGAACACTATGCAGACTTCAACCTCCTCTACACAGATGCATCCAAAACTAGTGATGGAGTCGGAACGGCGTTCACTACCGCAGGGGTTCAAACTTCGTTCAAACTACCAACAGAAAGTACGATATTCACTGGAGAAACATACGCTATATGGAAAGCTTTGAAGTACATAAATAATAAAAAAATTGGGAAGTGCCTCATCATAACAGACTCCATGAGCGCTCTTCTGGCAATAAATCAATCAAACACCCAAAATCCCATTATACTTTTTATTGAACAAGAGCTCCAAGTACTCAACCAAAACCGAGCAGTGATCAGATTCATGTGGGTCCCATCTCATGTGGGCATCCCAGGCAATGAACGAGCAGATCAACTGGCGATAGCAGCCATCTTAAATCCATTGACTGCTACTGAACCCAAAATAAATCACATTGACCTGAAATCTTTCTACAAACAAGAAATCACCAACAATTGGCAACATCAATGGAATAGTTCCACATCTAAGCTAGCAGAAGTAAAAACATCAGTGCTCCCATGGAAAAATTCTCCTAAAAACAGAAGACACCAAGTTATCCTGACACGTCTGCGACTGGGACATACCCGCTTAACACATGGATACCTCATAACAGGTGGTGACAAACCAAGATGTGAAGTGTGTGAAACAGAACTGAGTGTTAAACATATTTTAACAGAATGTGTCCTTTATCACATCGACAGACTTACTCATCACATCCCACAAACGATGAAAGACATTCTTGGTGAAAACTGTGACACTGAACAATTGATAGCTTTCCTCAACGATATACACATTTCTCAACATATATAAATTAATTGTAAATATCATATATTAATCGAACCATATGTATTATGCCATTGCTAATAACCCTCGCGGTTGATGCAATTTTTCTTCTCTGAATAAAAAAAAAAAAAAATATGAATAATTACTCTAACGCTGGAATGGCCGATATGCATTTTATGTATGGTCGTATTAATGAAAATTCTTTGGAGGCTCTATGCGGAGATGTATCCTCAGCGCGTGATACGTCATCACACAATTTTTGCACAAAATGCCATTTCTTCAACTCTCCAGCAATGTAATTTTCGGTAGCGTGTAACTTTTCAAGTAAAGGCGTAAGAGCTTTTGTTAACATAAAAGACCCCCTTTAATTTTCTACAAGGAATCACCTCCTAAAAACTTTCGCACTTATTTGGTAACACCCTGTAGATTATTGGAGGGAAACGGAAAACAGAAAATGTATTACAAAACGTATAGCTTCAATTGATTACGTACCTTTTAACATTCGTAGAAGTCTTAAGTAGTACAAATTTCTGATGTATCCATCACAAAACAGGGACTTACACGTTTACCACTAACATTGGCAAATGAACAAATAAATACGAACAGTAACAAAGTTCCCTCTTCCCTGAATAGTAGTACATTCACATATATACCGAATAATCAAGCTGTAGAAGGGTGTGGGTTCAAGTTTATCTATAACTTTATATAGTAACATCGAACCAAAAGGAAACCAGTTTAGGTTATACTTCTTTTTTCATCACAGAAATATTGGGAAGCGTCGAGAAAGATTTAAATGCTCCTTCAAGTTTCGATGACTGCTTTAGCTTGATCAAAGGCAATTTTAAAATCAATCGTTACGTTCTGAAATCTACTTTTCCGACCTGTTCTCATTGAGACTTCTCCTGAGTACTTGAAGCTCTCTACCAGTAAAATATTCAAGGGATTATAATAACAGTAATTGACGTCAAAAAGGACCTATTCTTCCAATTCCATCGATCGGAGTAACCCATAAATAATAACGCACAGGGAATATTGATCCACCTATCAGAAAAACCTTCCTATTATTAGGTAATGTAGTATTCAGTACCTTCGTGACTTCCGTATCGGAAATGAATTGATTCCTGTACCTGAATAGTTCACCAGAAACAATCGATCTCGCTAAGTGGTGGTATTAATAACTTGGCGATTCATGTGGAATCGGGGGCATTTTTCTGAACCCGTAATATGAAACCGAATCAATAATTGACAAGGAATCGACCAGATATCACTCATATTCGTATGAAGAATTGATGAAAATTATAATTAACAATTTCCTATTTCCAATTAAATTATACGATATTTAATAAAACTCAGTTCCTCAGAAGAATTTGGGAATATGAAAATTAATCAATAGGCGAGAACACGAAAAATTATTATGGCTTTAAATATGCTTCAAAATACATAACGCATATATAAATGTACCGAGAAAACATTTTTCGAGTGAAATTACAATTACAGCAGTTTCCATTCGTTTTTGAAAATCAGTAAATTTTGAAGCTATTAATATTGCCGCTCTTCGTCACGTAAACGACCGAGCAGCCAATAGGCGTAATCAGGTTGATTGTGACGTTAAACGGCAACGTGGCCAAGTTTCTTGTACTATAAATATCAGACCTAGAACACAATTCCCATTGTCAAGCGACGATGGGAGTTTTGAAGGGTGTAAAAACATTCGATCTGCTATTAGACTCACATAACAGAGTTGGCCTCTCTTTAATTTTTGTTCATCATTCATTTTCATTTATATTCATCATTCAATCTCCATTCTGCAGTTTGCTTTTCATGAATGTGTGAGCCCGAATACGATACATTGTGAATATCTAGCAGTTCAGTGCTTCTAAATAATAAACTCGCACATCAATGAAAAATGGAAAACCTGCCCTGAATTCTGAAAGGCAATCAAGTTTTGACACCGTTTTATGTCAAATCGTGAATACATCTCTTATCTCGTTTCATTCCTTCTATAAGGAAGGTACTAAAAATCAGGGGTACCAACTTGAAGTGGAGTCTTATGTCACCCATTGCAAAGGGGCTATTTTGTAATCATTGGAGGAGCGGCCATGTTATATCTACTTCTTTTATGAGGTCTGTGCGTACAACAAAAAAAAGTCCTGGTGACACTGCTTTTCGGTTTTTTTGATGTGACAGCTTGTAAGTGTGAGATCACTTTGAAATCCAAAGTGTTTTTCTTTTGGTATAAAAATGAAAGAAGGTTTCGAAAAAGGGACTAGTCAAAATCTTTCACTAGTTGATGCTGGCATGGTTTTCGAATTTTATAGAAACCAACAATATTTTCACTATTCCGAAGTCAAAAACATACAGTCTAGAAGGTAAGTTTTAGATAATGTTTTTTATTGTAGGTTCCAAATAGAGCAACTTTTAGAGCAACAAGAGAATCAATCCCATGGCGAAAGTGTGGTTGGATATCTTCAGGTAAGAAGGCATAGTAAAAGCTGTATGAATGGTTCTGCAGTGTCAATGTTTGCAGCTTCAGAAGGAATATTGAGTATATATTTTTTGTTGCTGTATTAACAGTGAATAACATTTTTCGACATGTTTTTTGGGTAACCTTCCACAGTCTGAAAATGAAAATATAATCGGGAAAATCTATACAAGTGTCATCATCCCGAATGGAAACATCTGTACATAGAAAGAAGACGCATACCAATCGATATCTACACTACAACTCAAACCATCATGCCAGTGTGAAAAAGGCATAGTTGAATGTCTCTATAATCGAGCCCAAACAGTTTGCAATTCCATCCAGAATCTACAGGAAGAAATAAACCTCATAAAATCTGTTCTCAAGGAAAATGCATATCCGGATCAGTTTGTGGAAAAAACAATCACTGACATTGAAAACAAAAATCCATCAAACAACCAATTAACACAACCAACAGGAGTACTCCCACCACCTACAAATTTCACAACCAACATAATACCTTATGTCCCCGGATTATCTGAAAAGATCAAACGAATTGTCGTATGATGTGAGAACATCATTTAGAACAACAAACACACTGAGATCTATACTAACACAAACAAAATAAAAAAAATGCAGAAGAAAGTACCAAAAACTGTGTTTACAACATACCTTGTTCGTGTGGTGATGTTATATAGGGAAACGCAAGACCATTGGAAGTGCGCCAAAGTGAACATGAGAGTTACATCAGAAATCGACAAATAACCGGATCAAAAATTGCAGAACATAGCCTCACATCCAGTGGCGATCATACGATCGAATGGAATAGGACACAAATCTCGATGAAAGAACCACATCAAGAGAGGAGAAAATTGAATTATTTCCAATAACAACTGCTTTTCAACAAATTCAGTTGAAATGGATCATACATGGTTATTTCTACTCAGAGAGGAAGTGAGATATGGTAGAATGCTAATAAACTGATCTGAACAACACCCCATATATCAAATGAGCAATTCGTCAATTTCAAACTTTTTTGGCAGATCTCAATTGACATCCGTCAGTTGAAAAAGCGAAAAAGACTGCAAGAAAAAATCCAAATTAATAAAACATATGAAGAAGATTTAGAAGATTTTGAGAACGGGGGCAGATATAGTCCCCGAAACGTCAATCAAAAACTATATAGAGAAATATCTTTTGAATTGAAAAAAAAAAATTTTGAAAGGAGAATTCAGAAAACGACAAGTTATTGACTAATTGAATCATTTTTCTATAGGAAATATAATTTGGTGAACGCAATAACTTATCGGGGTGAACTAATTAGTTTGCCCTTTCTACACTTGTACAGATTTTCCTGATTACATTTTCATTTTCAGACTGTGGAAGGTTACCCAAAAAACATGTCAAGAAACGTTGTTCCTCCACAAAAAACCACATTCATTCAATACTTAGTGAATAACATATTCCAACACCACTTTGCCCGGGTTTTCGGGTTAGTAGGTATAGACATAAACAATTAATTGCTATTTTCATTAGTGTTGAGACACGTGGGCAAAAAACAAACTTTAAACGGCATTCTAAAAGGTACGAGTGACTTTTTCAATGCAGAATAATATAGTGTACGACACTACTAAATATCAGTTGACATTTGTTAGCAGTGTTACCAGTCCTTTTTGGCAGCTGCACCAGACAAACAGAAATGTACCACATGTGTTACGAAGTACCATTTCTGGTTACACTGTTTTTTAGTTGTCGCAGACTTCTCGCATATGGAGGCGCGGCCTAAGATCTGAAAATATGGCAACGTTGCAAAATTGATTGAAGCTGCCAACTGTGGGATTGGTTGATCGGATAACGTCACAACATTCTGCAATGCCAACTTTCCATATTTTTTTTTTGTTCTAGAAAATAATCATCCAAGTATGCATAGTGGAATATATGTATCACTTGATTTTGGGAAAAATTAACCCTCCGCCATCCCTATCATGAATTTCCATTTCTGTAAAAAACACTTGGATCGGGATCTTTTTATCATGAATATATCCTACTAGAGATGCTCAATGAGATCTATATGTCACTTGATTTCGTCGGCACAAATTAACCCTCTACTACCCCTATCGAATAATGGGGTTGTATGTCGTCGAATAAACGAACATTTTTATCAAAAATCGTTTTCCGATCGACTTTACACACGAATCATAAACTTCATAATCATAAACTTTTCAAGAAAACCTTGTTTTGTTGAAAAAATTTAAAAATCTCAGTCATTTCAAAGTTTTTGGGTGTGGACCTTCGTGGGCAGTCCGTTCCTGATTTTTCAGCAAACCAAACTGACTCATGCATAGAAACTCATCAAAATAATGGATTTGTTTCGTCAATAATCAAAATTTGGTTGATATTCAATATTTCGATATTATCAGTTGTAATATTAGAAGAGAGTGTGAATAAAGTGCAAATAATTTGACAGATTTTCGAAAACTTTTTGCCAGGCGATAGACTAGCCAAATGGCAACAAGTTTGAGGAAAAATCGGAGAATTATTTTCTACTTTATCGAACACTCGCGTGGTATTCTATAGATTATTTTGTTATGTTACAATCACAAACACATTTCCTCGCGAAATGATATGATGTATTCAACCTTTTTTGATTCATTCTCCACTTGCAAATTGATGACAGACGTGAAATAAAAAATATACTTGGTCAGACAATAAAAACAAAATACCTCAAAGAATTCCCGCGGCAATTTTATAGGTAGACAATTCTCACTATGATAATGTTTTGATTGGCCAAAACGTACATGAGTGATATGAAATGAAAGTTTCTATTGGTTTCTATACTCTGTCCTTTTATCACTGGCAGCATGACTTCGTAGTCTCAGGTTTAAAATAAACATAAACCATAGGCGTTACATTTCTTACGAAAATGTGAGACGGAAAATCAATGATACTTATTACGAACTTTTATACTGTTAAAACACGGATTAACTTAAGAGCAAATTATTAGAATATGGAAAAATACCTACAAAATGAATATATTTCTATTCCCCCCACCACTTGTTATTATGAAGGAATTGAGGTAAATATTTGAGCACAATTACTTCAGTAAATAGTCAGGTCGAAATACAATTTTTAGATGCAAATTCCCGAGATACACTTCAACTGTACATTCGTTCCTAAGAATCGGACATTATTACAAAATGAGAGTCCTTAGTTATTACCTCATAATTAAAATTTGCTCACTTCTTAGGTGAAACCACTACAATTCGAAATTATTATTATGAAGGATAATGAATGCAAAGTGGATGTACCTGCTCCATTATAGGATCATTAGTTGGTATTAGTTCTGAGTTTTCCCCGTCGGCTAGTTTCTACAAAATACAATAGAATACTGATTTGCTGTGTTTATCAAAATGGCATCGGGTGCAAACTTCACACCAGTTGAACCCAATACATTTGTCGCATACTCTGTAAGAGAAAAAACCATATTGCCTAATGTGTATGATGCACCTGTTTATCAACAACCCACGAGTTCCGTTCGCCAGATAGTGTCTACATGTTTTAATACAACGGGAGTGAGTGAAAGAACAATTTACAGGTTTTGAAACGAGTGGAAAAGTGGAGACATTAGTGCACCAAAACAAAATTCAGGAAGGAAGTCACCATCAATCGATGACTTTGATAGGACCGCCATCCGAAGGAAAGTTCACTCTTTTTATATAAATAAAGAGATACCAACAATAGACAAAGTTCTACAGTCAATTCAGGAAGACGACAATTCACCACAAGTAGGCAGAACCAAATTATGGAAACTTACGCGAGATAGCCTTTTCCTGGGAAAAGTACAATAGCAAGTCCCTCCTTATGGATGAAGGCGAAATTGTGCGTTGGAGGAGAAATTATTTAAGGACGGTCAGGAAGTATCGATCTGAAGGAAGGACAATTTATTATTTGGATGAAACATGGCTCAACGAAGGATATACTGTGCAGAAAACATGGATCGACACTAACATAAAAACTTTCCAGTCATGGAAGGATATTCCACTGGGTTACCTGCACCGATCGGAAAAGGGCGTAGGTTAATTATCACTCATATTGGAAATGAGCATGGTTTTGTCGATGGTGGTTTGCTGCAATTCGTCTCGAAATCAACGAAAGATTACCACGAGGAGATGAATGCGAATATGTTTGAGGACTACTTTTCACAAATGATAGAGCTGTTGCCTGCGAATGCAGTTATTGTCATGGACCATTCCAGGCATAAGAAAGCGTTGCCAACATCAAAATGAAAAAAATAAAAATATTTGATTGGTTACAGCAAAAAGATCTCCCACATGATAATAACATGGTGGAAAAAGAATTATTATCCATTGCGAAGCAACACAAAGCAAACTACAAACAGTACGTAGTTGACAAAATGACTGAAAAAAAAAGATGGTTGTATTACGATTACCTCCAGACCATTGTGAGATCAATCCTATCGAGCTCTTATGGGCTCAAATAAAAGGAGACGTTGCTAGGAACAACACTACTTTTAAATTGGATGATGTACATCAGCTTCTCCTAGCATCGTTCTCCAAAGTGTAATAATTCCAATGCTCTATTGTTATTAGAGACAAAACAGACTGAACTAGAAAAGTAAACTCAAAAACCCATGAAGTCCTATCAAAACGTGTTTGTTACCATGAAATTTATTTGAGCCGACGGAAAACAACTTTATGCAGATTTGCATTTATAATGAGGATGTTCAGCTGCCAGTAAAAAAAGAACAGAGTTTAGAAATTTCAAAAAATAATCACTTATAATACCACAAGAGCTTCAAAATTATCGGGTATTTCCCGATAGGTTCGTTGCAAACAAATTAAGGAGTCAAGTTTTTCAGGTTAAAAAATCACGAGCGCGAAGCGCGAGTGATTTTTCCTGAAAAACTTGACGACTTATTTGTTTCAGGAACCTTGAGGAAATGCCAGATAATTTGAAGCTCGTATGTATCGGGATTATTTTCCGTCCCAAAAAGTAGTAAATTGGTTCCAAACTGTTTTTTCCTTCTCCGTATTAATGGGAACATTTCCATTGACTTTTTTATCGATGGTGGACAGAGAACAAACTCCAAATCGACTCATTTTCATGCAAAATCTCCAATTGTCACAATTGAATTCAACCTGTCAGTTTGAAGTGTGGTTAATTTGACTGGATCATGTTTTGTTTTTTATATATAGCAACTACCAGAGAAAATTTTCAAAAAATTATCAGTATAATACCATGTAGGTTGTACCACGTGACGTCGAATGGTGCAATTCTATTGGTCGATATTTGGGTCGGAAAAATAATCAAAGTAAATCATTTTTCATTTTGAAACTTCGAGGGCCCCTAGAAAAATTGTGACATTTGAAAAATTCCGACATATGTTTGGGTTCCCCAGTATTTTACTCTTTACAGTGTTCACATACAATAATTTTTATTTTTATGTTGTATGTAACTTGAAAATTTTGGAGATATGCACAAAAATTTTTATCGCGCCATTTGAAAAAGCATTTTTGTTAACCCTGTAGCTATATGAGACGCTCATTATTATTTCCATCTTCTCAAATTATTTCACGATATCTTCCAATCTATGGGAGTTCCATGGTATCGTTTTGAATAGGACTAATGAATCTGGACCTCAAAGAACAAGTCATTAATCGTCCTTGGGAAACCAAGATGACGTCTCCCCCCTCTGGGCAGCAATCATCACACTAACAGACCATCCTAATGAGTGGTATAATCAACACCCCTTAATTGATCAAGATCCCGCCCCTGGCGAATCCGGAAATCGTTTATAATAATTCAGTTGAATTTCTCGTCGCCAACACTCCAGGCACGTAGATGGTCTCATACAGTTCCTGTCTCAATATCTATTAGTTTGAGGAAGGGGTTGAATAGTATATGAAGTGCAGTGAGAAAATATATTCGAGAGAATATGGAGAAGGCGAATTTTAAAATATCTGACCTTGCCCAACGTTGTTTATCACTAGACATTTTAGACTGGATCGAGAGTATCATGATTTCTACAAAAACTTCGGATTATTTTGGAACAGATGAGCATTCTAACAGTGAAAAGAAAAATGTTGTTTCCATTTTCGTGACTGAAATGTGACATATTTCAACTCAAATTAGTGAGAGAAGATGTACTTTTAATCACTAGTGACTGAAGATATTTTTTCCACAAGTGATTAGAAGTGTTACCTAGGTTACCAATGAACAACCATCATACACATTGCTCATAGCACAGCAACGGTGTCGAATTATTCGTATCGAGTAGGTTGGTTTCCAAATTAAATGCAACACAAGGAACGGTAGCGCAGATTTGTATTCTTAGTAGGCTGGTTGCAATTTTGTTTCGACGACTCAATGACACAAGAGATATTTATGCAACAATTACAAAATAAATTATTATTTCTGCGAAAATTGAAAAAATCAGATTCAAAACACGTGAGTAAAGCGCATTTAATCACTCGCCTGGTTGCTCGCTCAACATCCAGGTTCGTGATTAAATGCCACGCTTTACTCACTTGTCCTAAAAATAACTATTAGAATTATCAAATGATGTTTTTTGTCACTGCCATTGTTGACACGAAAGGTGGGTTAGCTTCCTGTAATATATTATCCACTTCGAGATCCTCATTTGACAGTTGTAGCGTGGTCTAATTGTGTGAAATAATTCGAAGAAAATTCAGAGCAGTGTTAAGATGAAAATTTTATACCAGTCATTTTCAACCAATCAGATGCTTCATTTCGACATTGTTACTATGGTAACCAGCAAATTTTATGAAAATTTTTCATCCACATTAGCATGTAGACGTAAAATTAATAAGTGGAAATTTCCCGGCACATGACAGCTATCATATAATTAGACAAAAATGATATTTAAATAATATTGACAATATTTTTTATTCACTTACTCTATAAGTTGGAAATATAACAACAATTTATTGAGGTGTGCATTCTATAATATCATCAATTAATTTTAAAATCTTCAAAAATTCCACTTCTACCTCCTCTTTCCTGAGTGGTGAATAAAACACAGAACCGGTGTTTTTTTTTTAACAATATACCTGTGTTTCCTGAAATAAAAATAATACTGTTACACCAGTTCATTTCTTCAAGTACTAGATTTGTGTCCAAAAGGAGGCACAATATCACGCAGAATGTTGCCAATCTCTTCAAATAAGTTTTCTTGCTCAGGATTTAATCCAGATTCTTCCACTAGGTATGTTAGATATTTTACATTTTTATGGTCCATTTTAATGTGTGGTGATTCTTCGCAAAAGGAACACAATTCATACGATTGAAAGTTCATTTCATTATCAATTTTTTACTAATTAATGATTCTATATAATGTTATGAGGAACTTATAATGCCACAATTAAAATATTGATTGACAGGAGTAGTGAATGTCAAATCCATGGCTAACTTTACAAAATATATTTTTAACATACGCCAACAACATTCTATTTTTAGAATAAAGAATAAAATATCCCGATTTCCTGTATTATTTGAAAAACTTATTATTACCACTAATATTAATTTTTCTTAGAATTAAACCTGAAATAATATGAAAATTATTTAAGTGTATATTAAAGGTATAGTTATTAATTTTTTGCTGTATATCACCTTTGTAGTCAATATTGACATTTTCCTGAAACCTAGTAAGAAAATTATATGAAATCATCTATTTTTATGTAATAATGTATCTGATATTTTAAATTTTATTTTACTAGGGCACGGGAAAAATATCCCGCAATACAAACATCCACTTTCATTTTTAATCAATATTGACATTTCCCTGAAACCCAGTAAGAGAATTGTATGAAAACAATCAATTTCATATAAAAATTATTCATCTGATATTATATATTTTATTTTACTAGGGCACGGGAAAATACACAAAATATCTTTCGCAATACGAACGTATCCACTTTCATTTTTAGTCAATATTAACATTTCCCTGAAACCTAGTAGGAAAATTGTATGAAATCAATTAATTTTACATAAAAGTTTATCTGATATTATTTATTTTATTTTATTAGGGAACGGGGAAAATCAGAAAAAAATCTACCCCAAAACTCCCAATACACACAGCCTTCTATTTATTTGTGAATAACGTCAAAATAAATATTCACTTAATGTTTTCTATTTAAATATAATTCCGGTGTGAAATTTTCTTACCGAAACCCCCACGTGCTTGAATTAATTGCGGGAAATTGAATTGAATTGAATTATGAATTTTTAAAGAAAATTATCCCTCGCCGCTTCGCGACTCGTAATCATTTTCAAAAAATTCATGTACACAAAAAATTTGTGGCAATAATTTATGCTCTAGGGAGATTATAAGTGAAAACATATAGGTTGCAGATTTCAGGAGATAGTTTTTTGATTGGGATAATCTATATTATTGAATTCTTGGAGAATTATCTTTTTTCCTGATTCTAAAAATATACCATATGTTATCCCTATCTTATATCGTTTTTGAGTTATTAAACGTCGGATAACTAGACTAGTTGTTACTGTAAACACCCACCCTAAAGTTAATTTTTTTAAAGTGAGCTATGAAGTGAATAAACAGAAGTATTCGCTGAAACTAAGCTATTTTTAAGTATTAACTGCGATTCTGGTGAATAAAAATGTGAGCAAAAAATATCCTTAGCATTAACTGATAAATATCGTGATGACTAGTTATTACTAATATTTTAGGTGAATAAAACTGATCGGTCGTAGTAAATATTTGAAACTTTTCAAGTCTTGTCTGGGGTATACCAGTTTTCAGTTTAGTTTCAGCTATGGCGATGTTCGTGCAGGTCGTAAGATGAACGTTTACCCCAAACGTAGACGGATTGACAACTATAAGCAGTTGTTACGATTCGAAAATGAATCTATAGATTTTTTTACGTCTCAATTTTTGCCAGAAATTATGGAAATTAAAGGTGAAGGGAGCTTTTTCGTCCAGGCAGAAGCTGGAAATATTGTTACGTTACTCCAGTGATTCAGGTAAAATTTAAGAAATCCCATATATTTCCTCCTGCATGCGTCACAATAATTACATTCTATGAAAGGATGGAATTATATACAAACTGATGAAATGAACTAACCAGAACTTTGAAAAATAATTTATATTATATAACGATAAATAGTTAAAGTATATAATCCTATTATTTGACAGTTAATAATTGAAGTAGGCTAGGTACATATTTTGGAAGTAATAGAAAATTAAGTTGGTAGTAATTAGTAGATTTCAGCCACAAAAAATTGAAAAATAAAAACCTTTTAACAAAGATTGAACCGACGAAAAAATCAACTGGAAATCAAAAAATAAAATAAACCTTATTGGTCTTGATGAAAATTGAGCTCCTAGACTAATGTAAGTAACTAATTTTGAGTCGGCGCCAAAAAAACTAGCTCAAATGAAGTTACATCTGGTTAGGAGCTCAATTATCATCAAAACTAATCAGGTTTATTTTATTTTTTACTTTTCAGTTAATTCTCTCGTCGGTTTAATTTTTTGTTAAAAAGTTTTTTTATCATACGAAACGGCTACAGAAAAAATATTGTACTTAACACGATCCAAAAGTGATTTTACGGGACTCGCAGGATTCCAGGACTCGCCTATGAAGTTCCTACTCATCCCGTAAAATATCACTTTTGGAACTTGTTACGTGAAATACTATTCAGGGCAGATGGATTGCTCAAACAATAATTTGGTACACGGATTTGTATCAACCAACGAAAATTTGGTGTAAACATGAGGACATAAGATATAGGTAGGTCATCGATCTATACCCCCGAGAAATTCTATGAATTCAGAAGTATATATGATTTCCTGGATAGTTTCCCGACTGAAAGGGAGGTTTTCCATTCTTTGACTTTCAAATTATTGTCTTGAAACCATTATTGAATTCATCAAATCGCAGTCACAACTAGCATTTGTTTATATCTTTTCCAAACTGTATGAATGTGCTACGTGCTATCGTTAACAAAAAATATTGATTTTGATGGAGGGGTTGCATAAGATAGACCATGCATGAGCAATGGAGAAAATAGTGCCCTTAAAATGAACCCCTGAGAAACACTCTACTGTATACTCAACGAAAGCAAAGAACTCTGTTCATTTGGAAAGCTAATACAAAAAAATGTATTTAATCTTTTTTAGCCTGGTATCGATCAATCGAAAATAACTGAAATTTTCCTATCCTGGCAAGCAGAACTATTCCATTATGGAATACCATTTCCGATGGAACCTACACAAATTTTCAATTTTATCAAAGACAAGAAGCAGTAATGGAATGCTTTCAAGATATTACACTGATCTCGTGAATGTGTAGCGGGTCTAACATGTTATCCAACAAAAAATTGAAAAATAAAAATTTTTTGACAAAAAATTAAACCGACGGAAAACTCAACTGGAAAGCAAAAAATCAAATAAACCTTCTCATTCTTACTGATAATTGAGCTCCTTACCTAATGTGAGTAACTAATTTTGAGTCGGCGCCAAACAAACTAGCAATTGAATTAGGTAAGCGTAAAATGATGGCAGCAAGATGAATAGCAGCGTTTCAATTACTTCTTGAAAGTAATATAATGATCTTCGATAATTGTTTGTTTGGCGCCGAATCAAAATGAGTGACTCACATTAGTTTAGGAGCTCAAATATCATTGAGATCAAGAAGGTTTATTTTATTTTTTGCTTTTCAGTTGATTTTTTCGTCGGTTTAATTTTTTGTGTAAAAGTTTTTATTTCAGGTTTTCAGAGTGGAGTAGCGGAAGATATGGGTGTCCATTGCAGCACTGTAACAAAAACGGTTAATTATGTGATGGATTGCATTATAGCGAGAAATTATGTGATGGATTGCATTATAGCGAGAGTTGATAAGTGGATTCATTTTCCAGCAACACCCGCTGAAATGAATGATGCTAAGGTTTTGTGGACAAGGTTTTTTCAGATGTCAACTACAATCGGAACATTGGACTGTACACACATCGAAATCAACAAACCTACAATGCACGGTGTTGAGTATATTAAGCGTAAAGGATACGCTAGCATAAATGTTCAAGCAACGTGCAATGCAGATAAACAATTTACAAGCATTTCTGCCGAGAATAATTTCCATGCAGCTTTCGATAATAAAAAAACGGATCATATAAAATATAAAAAAAATGTTTTTCAATTATTAATTGAAGTTTTTAATTTTGCAACTACGTAAATTGGTAATAAAATACTGAAAAATATATTATTATTTTTCCAACGGGGATCTATTCTGAAGCCGTCCAAGAATAGCTCTGAGGAAGCAAAAAAATCTCAGATTTATAGTTTAACGATTATCACACTTACAATATTAATGTTCAAGCAGCAAAAAATTGTAAAGTAACTATTGCATTATTTGAAAAGTGTGACTGTGTGCACGTATCGATATAATCGATGGAAGAAAATTGTATTTCGTGCATAAAATAATTTATTAAAATCGTAGCAAAGCCCTTTCGACCCTTAGGTCATCATCAGTGCGTACCTGAAAGTGAGTAATATTGATAGAGAACAAATGACTGAAAAGTTTTTATTTAGAAAAAAAATTGACATATTTTAAATGTGAGGTTACTTACTCGTCAGGTGTACAAGAAGCCAAAAAGACCATAAAATATCTCATGATCAATGAGTGTTGTATAAGTTTACATGACAAACATGTTAAAAAACATAACCTAGGCCAGGATGAAAATTGAGATTAAATTTCCATTATCTTTTCAAAAGCCAATGTTTAGGTGTGATAGCTGGACCCAAGTGACAAGATTGACAAGTGAACGATGAAGTAGATTGACATGGAACACAGAACCATGGAGATATCAGAATCAAGGAAAGAATATCCCTGTCATACGAAAACACACTAGACGATGATCAACCTAATGAGAACTGTCACAGCTGTCAGTTGACAACTGGGGATTAGAAATGTGATACAAGTCTAATGGGAACTAGACCCAACTTCACAACTCCCACAGCTGGAGTAAAACAGGTGATAATCCAGAACATGACTTGTGTTCTTAGTATGGAGAAAACTGAAAAAGAGGCTGGCAAATTGCAAAGAGATACAAGTGAAATCATCATAGAGAATGGAAATTGAAAGTTATTAGTGAATAACAAAGAAAATTAAAAGGTGAATTAGAGTATAAAGGCTGAGGAAGTTCAATATTATTTAATTTAGACGTCTATGAAGTGGAATATAGGATCTAATTAATTGAGTTGCGTGTTGAGACAAAGGTTATTGTTGAGTAATTCTTTACTAATGTGTAAATCTTCAAGAAAATCTAATCTATTATGATTTTTGGAACTGATATCATGTAAGATTTGTGAATTTCTATTTGCACTGAAATTATGATTGTTGAATTGAAGTGATAACCAAAGGCAGAAACTTGATTGCTGTTTAAATGTTCCATGATACGAACTTTTAAAGGTCTACAAGTTCTACCAATGTAGGCAGTCTTCACAATTTAACTTATATATACCACTTTTGGAAAGCTCGTCAATTTTGTCTTTTGTATTGACCAAAAATCCACTCAAGCTATCATTAGTTTTGAAAGAAATTTTAATGTTGTCAAAGTTACTTTTAATGTTTTTGTCAACATCTGTGGAAGAAATGGAACATACATTTATTCTCCGGATATTTTTCACCTATTCATGTGCAGCCGTTTTTGTAGTTTATCCGTTTGCTTTTTATTAGTTATGTCTTCCGATGTGCGTTTTTTCAGCTGAATTTATCTTCGGGTTGAAGATTTTCTCCCATGGAATTATACTTGTCAGTGAAACTCCTCAACATTTAAGCTGTGAATACGAATTTGCAACATCCAAATTGTTGAGTTTCATGAGATTCAGATAACACAACACGAAACGTGCTTGTTCCACGCGTACAAGCGAAATATGGACTGAATTCGATATTTCATGGTGGAGTAGCTTGTTAGTTCAAAAACACCACGAATCTACATAACTTGATATTTCATTTGGAAAAATATCTACATTGTGAATGAAACTTTCAACTAGGTACTGTTCTTTTTGTTTACTGCTTTATTTCAGCATATTTTGTATTATCCCTGTTATAAATGTTGTTGAATTAACGTTAGCATTAGTATTTCTACTGTGAAAATTTTTCATTTCAAATAATGGTGGACGATCGGGTTTGATGTCATCACTGCATTTTTATTGAGAATCGTTGCTCCGATCGACTTTCACAAAAGTACTTTTATTCAGAAAATTGTCTACGTAACCTTATTTTGTTGAAAACTATTGAAAAATTATCTGTCATTTCAATGTTTTGGGGTGTGACCATCGGGGGTAGTAGTCCTTTCCTGACTTTGTAGCAAAACAACTGACTCCTGCATGGAAGCTCTTCGGAGGACTTCATTTGCTTAGTCAATAACCAGAATTTAGATGATTTTGAATATTCACTTTGAAAGTTATCAAGGAAAAACCTTTTTCATTTTGTAACTTTGAGGGTCCGTAACTTGGTAACGAAGTCTTTTAGGAACAAAAGTTATATGAAGTACTGGTGATATTTTGACCCCATCTATACATTCCCGAGAGGTAAAGAGGAAGTCCAGGGACACCCTGTATAAGTTAAATCGTGAAGACTGCGATGCAGCCTACATTGGTAGAACTTGTAGACCTTTGAAAGTTCGTATTATGGAACATTTAAATAGTAATAAAGTTTATGCCTTCGATCACCACTTAAAATTCAACAATCATAATTTTAGTCCAAATAGAAATTCACAAATCTTACATGAGGTCAGTTCCAAAAATTATAATAGAGTAGATTTTCTTGAAGATTTACACATTAATGAAGGAATACTCAATAATAACCTTTGTTTCAACACGCAAGTCAATTTAAATAGATCCTATATTCCACTTCATAGACGTCTAAATTAAATAATATTGAACTTCCAGCTGTGGGAGTTGTGGAGTTGGGTCTAGTTCCCATAAGACTTGTATCACACTTCTTATCCCCCAGTTACGGTTCAACTGAGCCATGGTGGACAAGGATTTTTATTTTTATCAAGGAAAATTCATTGTCCATGAACACTACCAGAAAAATACAATTGTTTGTTTTGATCAGGACAGGTCTAATTAGACTTCTCCCTCAAAATTATATTCAATCACGATGACTCAAATGTGAGAATTGAAGAGTCTTGTCTGGTCTTCCTTGGAATACTGGAACATATATTTGACAGATGACAGTCCTCATTAGATTGATCATCTTCTAGTGTGTTTTCGTATGACAGGGATATTCTTTTCTTGATTCTGATATCTCCATGGTTCTGTGTTCCATGTCAATCTACTTCATCGTTCACTGGTCAATCTTTTCACTTGGGTCCAGCTATCACACCTGAACAATGGCTTTTAAAAAGATAATGAAAATGTGATCTCAATTTTCATCCTGGCCTAGGTTATGTTTTTCAATATGTGTGTCACGTAAACCTATATAACTTTCATTGATCATGAGATATTTTATGGTCTTTTTGGCTTCTTGTACACCTGACGAGTAAGTAACCCCATTTAAAATGGAAAAAACTTTTAGTAACTTGTTCTCTATCAATATTACTTACTTTCAGGTACGCACTGATGATGACCTAGGATATTTTTTTTGCCAGCGGATTATTGTTTATTCATCTATCCAGTAATTGCCTGAATTCTTCCATTTCCTAATTTTCATATTTGATATGTTTAAATAATTTTTATTGTTAAACTGTCCCAAGTGGGCGCGGCTTGCGCAAGCCAGAGTACCCGTTTTCGGCCGTATTTTCACCCCTCTGCGAAAATTATAAATATTGGTCCCACCTCTCCGGAAGATAATTTTTTTTTCAGGAAATTTCCTCTTTCCGAACCTTTTTTTAGATTACAAAAATCTCAATTAGTTTTCGAGATATTCGCAAGAAAACAAACCCCCTTTTTTCAGTAAATTGTTTATAACTTTTGCAATTTTTGCGAGCGGATCCTAATTTTTCTCAAAAATCATCCACATCCTATTCCGAATCGAATGACAACTTGGTCATATTTTTCCGAGACTGCTGAAAAAAGTTAACTTGACTATCAGTCTTAGCCGCAGTACTGAAATTGGTTCCCTTCCAACTGATATCGAGTGATTGGTCCTACTGAGAGAACATATTCCGGCATTTCCGTGTACCATTTTTCCCTGCGTTCGGAGATTTCCCGAATCACGCTCAATTTGAAGCATCCACCCAAAGTAGTCCCAAGTATTTCCGGAATCGGCAAATCATTCACACCCCATTGCCAATCCAATCGGGAAATTCGCGACCACAGGAAAGGGGTGTCAGAGTGCCATTAGAGCGGCTGCAAATTCGAAACGCATAAAACCGCCACTATGCCCTTAAGTTAATTGATTTTCGGCCAAGTTCGGCACGTCTGCTACGGTGATGGAGGGCTATCGAGGGCACTGCGCCAACATATTCACGCGTTCACAATGGCGGTTTCCGCAGAGCTGAATGCAACGATGCAGCTCGTGAATTTTGGAGTTATAGATAGATAGTTCTTTTATATGTCACCTGAAAAATATTAAATTATATTACTTATAATATTGAGGTGGTTTGTTGGGATTTCGATCAATTTTGTTGAAGAAAAACTATTGTTTTCTTGCCAACGTTTCGAATTTTAATAAATTCATCTTCAGGACTCAAAAATTAGTTTTTCAAGTTGGATGTAAATAAAAATATTACAGTATTCGTTTGTCTCGCACTTGATGTTAAACCTGTGTTCTTCGTTTGTATCTAGAATGTCTGTTTATTTATTCACGTCCGACTCGAAAAAACTGATTTTTGAGCCCTAAAGATGAGTTTATTCAAATTCGAAACGTTGGCAAGGGCACAATAGTGTTTCTTCAACAAAATTGATCCAAATCTCAACAAACCTCCTCAATATTATTATTACTTAGACTTGAAACTTTTGAAGTCTTCAGAGACTAGCTCCAAGAAGTGCAAAGAATGTTAGATTTTTTGTTTGGAAATAATCAGGGTTTTTATGTTAATTTTCAACTTATATATAACCAATAATTAACAAAAGCAAAACTAATTAAAAAAAAATGCAGATTATTTTTTCCCGACGGATTATTCTTTATTGATGTTTCCAAATAGTACATGATTTTTTTTGTTCCTTGATATTCATATTTAATAGGTTGAATTTGTTCTTAAAATGAACGAATTGTGCGGTGCGTGCGGAAGCCACATCATCTGTGTTCAGCCCTATTCTTACCTCTCAATTGAAATTATAAATATACCTGGGCGAGCTTTTGTTTTCTTGTAGAATAGTTTTTTTTTGGTAGATACTCATTTAGATAAACTTGAAATATTCGGATAATGTTATAACGCCATCTCATATAGGTGTCTACCAGTATTCCAGACGTCGTAGTTCAATCTAGTGGATTCGCCAGTTCTAACCTAACCTACAATAATTCGTTTTTTGTGTGAAATCGCGTTTTTTCAAGAAAGATACCTGTTTACCGGGTATCAATGAATCTGAATATATAATAAGTAAATAATGTATGGCGCTAGGAGGAATTATTTCATACCTATTTATGTATGGGTGAAAACCCCCATTTAACAATAGATTTATCGATTTATCATAAGTGCTGGGGGTTTTATCGCTCAAAAAATATTTTAAAATTTTCGAGGAATTATTTTGCCTGGAAATTTCAAATTTGAATTCAAAATTTCACCGAAAATGGCCTGCCCGCTCACCGGATCTCACCCTGCTCGATTTTTTTTTTATTTGGGGATATGTTGAAGAGAAGGTTCACTATGCAACAGCTTCAGCCACTCTTGAAATCTTAGAACAAATAATTCTAGGGGTATTTAGAAGTATAACGCCTCAAATTTCACGAAACGTGTTGAGAAAAACAATTGAACGAGTTGAAATGTGTCTTGAACAAGGAGAAATGCACTATAAAAATTTACTACCGTAAATTTACCACCGAATTATCATCCATGGTACACTTGACAAAAGTAAATACATTATTATCCAGTATTTTCCTTAGTAATATTTGATTTATGTTGTTATTTTTAATCCAATCGCAGATGAATTAGTATCGTTAGATTCGTCAAAAAATCCTCTTTTCGGATAGTGCTTGTCAAAAAATGGTCGCCATTTGAAAAATAGTAGTTAGACACGGAAATGTTATTTTGAAAACTTTTCTCATTCCTATCTATCATACTAGTAACTGAAACTTTGCGATTGTGATTTTCTGACATCACCTGAGGTCCTCAGATTAGTTTACGTCCGATCATGGCCAACTAGATGCAATATTAAAAGTGACTCTTAAAAATGAAGTAGGCGTAAAAACTTATTCTGATCCAGAATTGTCTCAGAAATCCAAAAATGTTAGAATATAAAAGGTGTTTCATTTGAAAATTCAAAACCGGGGCCATTTTTGGTGAAACCGCAAATGACCGAGAAGTGGAAAATATGCGAAAACTCTCTTCCTTATATACTATTTACCTTTACCGAATCTCATTTCGATACACCCAATATTCTAGTACCTATTCTAGAAGTTGTGACTTGTCTAATGGATTCGTTGACACGCGGTAGATGACATTAAAAAGCAAAACCCTATATAAATACAAAATTTCATCCAAATCGTTAGAGCCGTTTCCGAAATAGCCAAAATACATTTACAAGAATTGCTCGTTTAAAGGTATAAGGTTGGTGGTAAAATTCCGGGATATGTTATTTTTTTCAGGAAATTTCCTGCTCCTTAAGGATATTTCTTTCGATTTTAGATATCTGCCATAGTTTTTGAGATATTCCCGAAAAATGAACTCTCCTTTTTTCACTGAATTGTTAATAATTCTGCAGTTTTTTCGAGTGGGACTTCATTTTTTTTTTGTTTTTTAGATGCAATTACGAATCGACTGACACCTTGATTATAATTTTCGGTGAAGGCGAACTGGAATTGGAAAAAAAGTCACATGTTGATCAGACTTAAGGCTAAATCTGACCTTCTGATCAAAAACTGTAGGCATGTTTGTTTATCCTTTGATATCGAAACACCGAAGACCATATATTATCATCATTGGTGATTTGAGTGGCTATATAACACTTGATTTTTCTCTAACTTAGTTCTCGAGAAATCCTAATGTTCGATTAATATATTCCATCTTTTATTTTTGTTACCTAATTTTGAGTATTTTTCAGCTACAGACTAACTACTTCTATATCTGTTGTTAGGGGAGAGTTGGGTAATGGGAGTCAGCTGGCAATGGGAGTCACCCTCACATCCATTTTGTCACCCTCACATCCATTTTGTTTTTGTGCTCCGCTGATGTGATTTTACGTCAATGCAAATTAGAAGGTAAGTGCCGAATATCTTGCAGTATGCGATTAAGACATTTACACGCTCAAAATTGTGATGCGCAGTTCAGATTATATCAGTGTGTTGAAGATTTTTTTCATTTTTATTTTTTTCTCATTAGTGTAGTTGTGGGAAATGAGAGTCAGGTGACTCCCATTGCCCGCAAGTGATCACTATTGCCCGCAACTATGCATGTTTAGTTACGCTATTTTATTTCTTTCTAGATGCCGAAAAAACGAGTCAGGACAACTGAAGAGGCTTCCTGGTCTTCTGATAGCCCGGAAAAAGCTATACAGCTCATTGATTGAGGTTTTTCTATAAGAAATGCTGCTAAAGTAATGGGAATCCCTTTTTCAAGTCTTCAAAAGAGGATGAAACAATGTTCTGCCTTAGGACCACATCTAGAAAGATTCACTGTTTTTAGTCCTGAGGCAGAAGCCGAGTTAGTAAACTTGGTAAAGAATATGGCAAATATTTTCTATGGTTGCACTGCTAATCAAATCAGAAAAGTGGCTTCCGAATGTGCTGAAAAATTGATTTTGAAGCACAATTCAACCAAGCTTAAAAAATGGCTGGACGCGATTGGTTACATGCGTTTATGACTAGAAATAACATTTCTATTCGGAAACCGGAGGCGACCAGCATAAATAGAATCACGGCATTTAATAAAACAGAGATAAGTCTGTTCTTTGAGCTACTTGGGCAGCTGATGGAAAAGCACAGATTTGTTGCAAAAAATATTTATAATTGCAATGAAACCGGTATTCCAACGGTTCAAACTCCCGGAAAAATTTTTGCTACAAAAGGACAGAAGAGAGTGGGATCCATAATCTTGGTGTGTGCTATGAGCGCTGCAGGTGGGTACATTCCATCTATGTTTATTTTCCCTAGGAAAAGGTTGACTCCTCTACTCGAGAAGGATGGTCCAGCAGGAGCGCTTTACAAATGCTCAGAAAACAGTTGGATCAATGAGCATCTCTTTGTTGAATGGTTGGCGCATTTTAAACAGCACGCTAAGTCGTCTGCAGATGAACCCCTCCTTTCAATACTAGACAACCATGCTAGTCACATTTCTCTTTCCGTCTACGAATATTGCAGGTCCAATCACATCCATATGTTATCTCTGCCACCACACACGTCTCATGGAATGCAGCCCCTGGATGTTTCATTTTTTGGTCCGCTCAAAATGGCCTACAAAAAAGAATGTGACTTATTTTAAAAAAGCCATCTTGTAGAAAAGATAACCTCTTATGACGTAGAATCCTTGGTTAGGAAAGCATTTGATAATGTTGTGTCTATTAGTAGAGGAGGATCGGGGTTTAGATCAACTGGCATATTTCCACTAAAACCGGAAGTATTCACTGGAGAAGATTTCCTCGCTGCAGAAATTCTCCAATCTGAGACCATTGCAATCCAAGATTGCAATGAATCTCTCGTAGCTACCAGTGTGATTCCCAGCACATCAAAATGGATTCACTCACCAGTTCCGAGCACTTCAAAACAAATTGATTCACCAGCTCGTAGGATGTCTAACCAATTAGTAGTCCCACTTGGTTCTGAGCCAGATGTTGTACCACCAGTTCCTGGCACGCCAACCAAGTCAGTACTACATTGCATGATTTAATCAAGTTGCCAGAGAAAACACCTGTTAAAAATACAAGACAGGGCCGAAAGAAGCAACACGCTACAATTCTAACTCAAACCTCAATAAAAGAAAATCCGTTAGAAAAAGAAAATAATGAAATGGAGAAAAGAGGAGGCGACGGAAAAAAAAGAGCTGGAAAGGCAGAGGACAGGGAAAAAAGACTAAAGATACAGAAGAAGGGTACTGAAAAGGCAAAGAATCGAACGAAACTTCTGTATCAGATGTTGGCACTGACGACTTATGACAGGACGATGAGGATGACGATGCAGAAGATACTGGAAACAGATGCCTAGTATGCGACGAATTCGGAAGAAACAACGAGATGTGGTTCAGATGTACCTCATGTGGGCTATGGGCTCACGCGGAGTGCACTGGAAGGAACCCAGCTGAAGATTATGTCTGCGATATGTGCTAGATTTTCTTTGACTCCGATTGCCCCCAGGGTGATCACCATTACCCCTATGTTGATGTAATAGGAGTCAAATCTGTTTCTTTTACCTTTTATAATTTATAAAGTTGATTGCTGAAGTGACTGAAATTGATCTCTAATGATAGTTCAATAAGTAAATTATGTTTGAAGGCGGTTGCAATAAATACTTTATTTTTAATTAAAATTTTATTCGAGTTCTCGCTTAGTGACCCCCATTACCCTCTATTTTGTGCTAATCTGTCATTGGACAGGCAATGCTGTTTGTTGGGTGGCCTAGATGAATGAAATAAATGAACAAATAAATCAATCACCCTGTATAAGCTGTGAATATTGACTCGCCCGGTTATTGTCATATTTCCATGTATCGAATACTTCGAAATGAACAGTCATTGAATCGAAGAGTTGATAAATAGACGAACGAACTTCATTACAGTGTTACCCCAAAACGGGAGCCGTCTCCATGGGAACGGAACAGGAAGCTACAAGCGTCCCACAAAGGAGGCCCAGTCGCCTGTGATGATGTTTCCATACAGTCGCTGTTAGAGCCCGACCGGACACTTTTATGCTCTCGTCTTTATTGGATTCCAGCCGACAACGTTTATTGGAAAATATTATGTCGTTTTGGACCATCTCCAGTCTGCCGTATATATTTCTTGGAGATTGTCGCAGTTTCTCATTGTATGATATGAGAATCTGGGAAGTAACGAGCACTTGTACAGCGACGCATGTGGAATTTCCATAGAGCTTTCGTTTTATTCAAAATCAATATATCCCGTAGAGTTCCACCCTAGGAACCAGCCTTGCCATAATCATAATAATAATAATGATTTATTCTCCTCATTAGACATTGAATACAAGTATAGGCGTAGTCAAGATAAATTTACATATCATACATATACAGTGTGGCCCATTTAAAATGGAACCACCCCTGTAAAATACGCATTTTTCAATCAGTCCCAAAAAAAAATTGTTGATATTGAGCATCAAAAACTGTATCTTGACACAAATTTTCATAACTTTAGTTTCATTTCCAAGGCACTCTATGGTTTTTTTTCTTCGTCAAAAATGACAAAAGTTTATTGGGCAATTTTTTTTTTGGAATTTGACTACACCACTGGATTCTTAGTTGCTATAAATGGAAACCATGGAAATTTCATAGGAAAATATTGGTTAACAACGAAGTTACAACAAATTTAATTTTGGAAACAAAGTATTTGATTATAATTTTTATTCAGATTACAGACATATTTGAAATCAGGCAACACTGCCGATACAGAGTATAACACCAGTGAATTTGTACAGCGGGAATCCGGAGTCAATAGCTCATTCCGTTCTACAGTTATAACTCCTGAAAGTATGGTAATGTGAGCGATTTCTGGTGGAAGCGATTTTGTAATAAAAATCTTACTACGCCACTGGATTTGTAAATTATATTTCCTTAAAAGGATTTATCTAAGTTAAGGTTATAAGTGAATTCGAAAAAAACAGAAAATTAAAAATTCATTTTTAAGTTATGCAGTCTTCCTTAGCCGATAAAAACAAAATGAACCGAATCAAGTTTTAAAGTATCAAAATTATTTATTGAATAATAAAACAGAAACCAGGACAAAAAATGTTCCTTTTAAATTCTGCAAAACTCAATTGAAACAAGCTTTTAGAGAAGGTATCAATAATTTGAAGGAAGGCATAGGTATTGTACTAAATCATTAGTAGGCTGTGATTTAGTACACCACAAATCGCTCACATTGGAGTTATAACTGTAGAACGGAATGAGCTATTGACTTCGGATTTTCGCTGTACAAATTCACTGGTGTCCTACTTTGTATCGGCAGTATTGCCAGATTTCAAATATGTCTATAATCTAAATGAAAATTATAATCAAATACTTTGTTTCCAAAATTGAAGTTGTTGTAACTTCGTTGTTAACCAATTTTTTTTTAAATTCTCATGGTTTTCATTTATAGCGACTATAAATTCAGTGGTAGGGTCAAATTTCAGAATAAAAATTGCCTAATAAACTTTTGCCGTTTTTGACAAAGAAAAAAACCATAGAGTGCCTTGGAAATGAAACTAAAGTTATGAAAATTTGTGTCAAGATACAGTTTTTGATGCTCAATATATAGTTTTGAGATTGACTGAAAAATGCGTATTCTACAGGGGGGTTCCATTTAAAATGGGCCACACTGTATGTACAGAGTGACCCATTTGAAAGAGAGCCACCTCTCTAAAACTATTATTTATTATACGATTCGGAAGTTTTTTCTTTCGGTAGATAGAGCATCAATAGTTCAAGTTGAATGACATAAATTCGAAATAAAAATAAAAATTTCAAGGCCTACTTTGAATTTTTTTCAAGGTAAAAAATCCAAAAAACATACTAGCAATTTTTTTAATAAAATTCAACGACGCCACTGGATTTGTGAAGCTTTCAAATGGGTGTGACCAAAATTTCACGATAATTTTTTTTCAACAGAAGTAAAATATCCATATCAATATCGAAATAATTCAAATAGTTGTCATATAAATCACAATTTTGTAAATAATATATTTTAAAATACTCCTTTATAACATAACAACTCTATGTGGGATATGTTATGTCTCTTAGAACACTGCAGTTTGTTGTCATAGAATAGAAATGCACATCTTTACATCCAATAATATGATTACCAATATTAATAACATAAATGAAATACTACAGAAGAATATATTGACATGACAGTGCCTACACATTAAATTTCGGACTGTTCAACCCAATCTCCATTTAATTCGATACATTTATCGTATCGTTTTCTAATACTAACCATAACATTCGATAATAGGTTTGGGGTGATATCACTGCAAACCTGTTCTATTCTTCCACGCAGTTCCTCTTCGCTCAGTGGGCGAGTTTTGTGAACGTTTTCTTCAGCGAAGCCCCATAAAAAAAAATCCAATGGAGTCAAGTCCGGGGATCTGTGGGGAAACTCGATCAATTTCGCCCTACCCACCGATTAGGAAAATTTTCTTCCAACCAATCTCTCACAATCCTGCCATTGTGGATGGAACAGTCATCTTATTGAAATAGAAGATGAGCTTCTTCTGCCAGTGGAAGTTCATCCATAGCGTTGGAAAATTCGTTTTTAAAAAAATTCAAAAACTTTTGACCATTTAAATTGCTTTAAAAAAAAGGGCCAATTATTTTGGTATGTAATATTCCACACCAATCATTTATTTTTTGTGAATACTGTCTTCTGCAATTTATTATCCAATGTGGATTTTCTTGCGTCCATTACCTTGTATTTTGCTAATTAACTGTTCCATTGGTTGTGAATGTTGCCTCGTCACTGAACAAATTTTTTTCAGAAAATTCCTGTTATTTAGATATTCTCCTTGAGCCCATAAACTATACTCCATCCTCTTTTCATTATCGCCTTCTCCTAAGGTGTGGAGAAACTTTGGTTTGAGGGGCTTCATCTTATTATATTTCCTGAGATTTCTCCTTATTGTTTCACGCGGTAAGTTGATGTCCAAACTTGCAATTCTCACACTTGTTTTCGGATTATTATTAAAATAATTTCGAATTTGTCCAGAATTATTTCGTCTCTGTCTTTGTACAATATTACTATTCTTCAGAATATGTTACCTAACAGCTCCATACTGATTGAAAATTTGGTTTATTCGGCCAACTGTAGCTCTGCTAATATTTCGACGCTCCGGATGCATGTTAATGAAAATTCTACATACTTCCCTTTCGGATCTGTCGTTGTTACCACGAAGTCTTACTATTTCATTCTTCTCCTGCAAAGTCAAATTATCAGCCATACTTCTTCATTAATGTAGGTACTTGAGGAGTTATAAACTATTAACAAATTTGTGTCTTTTCGTCTATTGTTCTGATGACTTGTCATCTACATAGCAACTAAAGTTACAAAGCCTCCTAATAAAAATAATATTTTTGAAATGTGGCATCCCAAGCATGTTTGAATGAAACCAAGATTGATATTTGGAATAACTGTCAACCACCAAAGAGGAACTGCGTGAAGGAATAAGACAGGCTTGCACAGATATTACCCCAAACCAATGATCGAATGTTTATCGAATCTTATGGTTAGTTAGCATGAATGAATATATTGAATTAAATCGGGATCTGGTTGAAACGTACGAAAATTAATGTGTAGGCACTCTCATTTCAATCCATTCTTTTGCTGTAGTTCATTTATGTTATCAATATTGGTTATTATTGATTATTGAATGACGATTACTGCAGTGTTCTGATGGGCATAACTATCTCCTATAGTATGGAGGTACTGCTGTTCACAAACTTGACTGCTATCGACCTGAAAGAGCATTTCAAGCGCTATTTTTAACAAGATTGTGATTTATATGAAACTAATATTCGAAATATTTTGATAAAGTGATTACTTATGCCATATTTCTGTTAAAAAAAAATAATTTTTCCGTGGAATTCTGGTCACACCCATTTGAAAGCATCACAAATCCAGTGGCGTCGTCAAATTTCATTAAAAAAATCGCTAGTTTGTTTTTGACCTTGAAAAAAATTTGAAGTAGACCGTGAAATTTTTATTTTTATTTCGAATTTATGGCATTCAACTGGAACTATTGATGCTGTATCTACTGGAAAAAAAACTTCTGAATCGGATAATAAATAACAGTTTTAGAGAGGTGGCCCGCTCTCAAATTGGTCACTCTGTATGCACAGAATACAGGAAGAACATACATACACAGATAGCAAACTATGAACATGATGAAAGACAAATACAATTTGAAAAACTATCTGATTTCGTAAAAAAAAATCAACGAGGTAATTTTTAAACTTTTTTTTAATGTGTTCATCGACACTGCATTCTTGAGAGTAGATGGCAGTGAATTGAATGCTCTCGTGTCTATTTTGTCAAGTAAACCATATCCGAGCTTAGTTTTGTGGAGTTATGTCTGTAAAAAATCCTTTGTCGTGTTTGCATATTATGTTTTAATTTTTATAAATGTTTGTTTGTTCTTGAAAATCTGATTATAAAGTTCATAGATATACAGACTTGGCAATGTCATTAGTTTGTAATGTTAAGGAATGTTTTTCATGAGGAGTCAGGGTATCCCAAATATTTTCAATACTCGTTTCTGTGCCACAAAAACTTCCCCCCCCCAAAAAACTTTTTAACAAAAAATTAAACCGATGAAATACGGAACTGAAAAGTAAAACATAAAATAAACCTTCTTAGTCTCAATAACCAAGCTCCTAAACTAATGTAAGTAACTAATTTTGAGTCGGCGCCAAACAAAAAAGCAAATGAATTAGGTAAGGCGTAAAAGGCATCGAGTTGCGCGGTGACATTCTGATAATTTTTTTGAAGTAATTTATTGATCTTCGTTGATTGTTCGTTTGGCGCCGACTCAAAATTAGTTACTAACATTAGTTTAGGAGCTTAGTTATTGAGACTAAGAAGGTTTATTTTATTTTTTACTTTTCAGTTCCGTATTTTGTCGGTTCAATTTTTTGTTAAAACGTTTTTATTTTCGAATTTTTTGTGGCTGGAATCTACCAATAACTACCTACCTGTTTTTTGATTACTTCCAAAATACTTACTTACCCACCTCACTTCAACTATTACCAGTTAAATAATATGATTATCAACTTTTACTATTTGTTGTAATATAAATTATTTTTGTTGTTCTGGTTAGTTTATTTCATTACTTTGTATATCATTCCATTCTCTCATAGAATATAATGATTGTGACGGATGCAGGAGAACAAAAATAATGACAATAGCGATCTGTCATTGTCAACTACATATGTGTGCCAATGTTCACAAGTGAAAAATCAATTATCCCCTATTTTTCTACCCGTAAGGGTGGTTAATTCCACCCGAAATCCAAATATGGTCAACTATGAGGTATACTCTATCCAAAAATGAAAAAATAATCCAAATTGAAGAACCCAGTACAAAGTTATGCCTGATAGAATCGGTTAACGGACCAGAATTCAGAGGGTGAGTGATCAATATGCTTCATTTTGCTACCCTTAGGGGTGGATTCCATCTTTTGAATTCAAATGGGACCAACTTCGAAGTATACCCTATCTACTGAATTATCGGAATCGGACAACTCAGTTATGCATGGTCATACATAAAAAAAAATATACTCGTCGACTAGAGAACCACCTCTTTTTTGGTTTCGTCGGTTAAAAAAATTTTCAGGAGGTTGACACAAATTCCGACATGTAAGAAATTAGCATTATGCGATTATTGCATATAGGAAATTATGTCTCAACTAAGGACATATCTTCAGTTTTTCTCAATTATCCCAGAAACCTCCACTTTTAGGCACATGGAATGTTTCAACCTTTAGGTTGAGTATCGATGAGCCGAACCGATGTCAAACGCCAATTTGGAACATATGACCACATACCATCGTAACCACGTCACTGGTTTACGAAAATAAAAAATTATAACTTCAAATTAGCACGTTGATAAACCTTGATTAGTGTACCATGTTTAAAATTTTTTTCTTCGGGAATTTTGGAGAAAACAAATTAATTCGTAATTTTTTTCGTACTTTCGACACCCTGTATCTCAGAGGAGATGCATTTTGGGACATACCCTGGTAGCAACTTTTGTTTGTCGGTCTCATTCTGTATAATAATGAAAGGATGTAAATGATTATGATGCATGAGACGTATATTTTTTGTTATGTTCAAAATAATTTATTAAGTCTGTCTAGATCTCATAAACATTATCAACAATTCAATATAAATATAGATGTTTCTCAAAACGAGAAATAATAAATAATACCTCACTTTATCACAAGTTACAATTAAAATAATTCATCGGGACTTTCTAGATCCCATAAACATTATCAACAATTCAATATATATGTGAATGTTTCTCAAAACGCAAAATAATTAATGATATCTCAATGAAGGTAACGCTTCTCAAGTTGAATATCATTTTGCGGGAAAATGGTTTTCAAAGATTGGTAATACTCGTTGAGAGCCGTAATGGGCTTAGCCTCTTTGTCACACCTCTTACTCACGAGACCAAAGAGGTACTTGGTATCGACAAAGACGGAACCGCCCAGATAATCACAGTATTTTCCAATTTGCACAACCGGCACGTCCTTTTCCGTAAGAGGTACGTACATTTTCCTATTATTATGTTTCCACCCTTTCACTGAGTAGTTCTTAGCCTTGGTAGATTTGATGAGATTTATGCCTTCTTTGCGTAAGCAAGCTGGAAATTCGCCGTCGATGAGTAAAGCACCTACATCGCGTTGGATCAATTCAGAGGAAACTACTCGGTGGAGGTTATAGAACTTGGACCAATACTTCGAACCGCTCGTGACAAAATAATTGGAATTGTTTCCATCGAAGACATTCCTGCCACTCGGCAAGCACTCTCCAAGCGTTACAATGACATTCTTGCTGATTATGAGCCCCGTGCATTGTAATTCCATCTCTCTATCGTCTTCGTATGGTTTTCTCACAATACCAACTATTCGTGGCACCACGCAATGTACCCTGTCTTCTCCAGCGCTCGGTTCGGAAGGGTATGTCGTCATGGGTATGTAGAGGATAATCATTGAGATCAAAAATGGGACGGCGATGTAGAGAGTGATCATGACTTTTCAAACTTTTCTTGACATGTCCAACCAGTTCTCCCATAGATACCCGGCTATATACTGTGTCTAATGAGAAACTGTTGTGAATCGCGTGTGGACTATAAGAAATGAAGCAATCAAACAATGTTTATTTCCAGTTCTCGACATGATTCACATGTTTTGGAATTTTCAATAAAAATGTGATATACAGGGTATTTCATAATTGAATGCTGATCTTGGAGGACAATGATTCAAGGGTGATTTTAAGAAAAATTCTTCATATGAAGATAGGTCCGCCACCGCTTTATTTCTGAGATACAGGATGTTGAAATTTAACAAAAAAATCAGTTCTTCCCCAATATCTCTGAAACCGCTTTGGATTTTTCTTTCAATTTCAGTACATGCAAAGTACGCATGAAAATACATTTTTTCCATGATAGTGGATTCCTTAATTTTCATCAATGGCGTCCCTGTCAACATGCCCGGTCATATTTTTGATCAAAATAATGATACGCCACTGTCTTTTTTCCAAATAAATTTTTTGTAATTTTCCTCTATCTTCCCATAAAAATAGTCCCCAGCATTTTTTTCGTCCGGCGGACAGTTTTTGATTTAGAAAATAAAATACATTTATTCGATTTTTTCTCCTAGTCTTAATTTTACAGTTATGGTAACCAATGGATCTAGGCAAGATTTTTATAATTTTATGATAACTATTATTTGGTTTTTGTAATGAGTACGCATGAAAGTACATTTTTTATTTTCAAAAACATAACTATTATGAACAAAAAATACCAAAATCAAATTAACTGTACAAAATGTCCGCCTCCTGCAAGTATGCACGCTTTAGCCCTCCCTGTCATTAACTCGCGTACTCTTTGGAAAATTCTTCCTTATTGCTTCACAGGAAACTATTACACGGTTTCGCAATTCTTCCTCAGTTAGAGTTGGTTGACTGTACACCAAAGTCTTGAGATGTCCCTAAAGAAATTAATCAAGACTGTTTAAGTCTGGGGATCTAGCTAGCCAGCCATGACTCTGTTTGCCCACGACCTATCCAGCGATTATGAAAGTTTTGGTTTAAATATTCGCTTAAAGCTCATGCGATTTCGTATTAAAATAGGAACATTTTCCAACAGAATTAGCAAATTATCTTCAAGAAATCAGCGATAATTATGTCCATTTAATTTACGTGGTAAAAAAAAGGTCCAATTGGGTAATATCCAATAATTCCAGCCCAGACATTTAATGAGAACTGCTCCTGGTGATGAGATTCCACGATTGAATGCTGATTTGCCGCGGCCCAAAAATGATTATTATGGAAATTTCTGATCCTGTTTTTGGTCAAACTAGCTTCGTCCGTGAATAAAATTTCACTGTCCAATAAAGGATTTTTGGTAACTTTTTGGAAAAACCATGGGCAGAAATTCACTCGTTATGGAAAGTCTGGAGGAAGTAGAGGTTGAAACCTTTGAATATGATAGGGATATAATGAATTATCATGAAGAATCCTCCATACTAGAATATGGACGATATTCAAATTATTGGTAACTTGCCTCGTACTTATTTCAGGATTTTCGTCAACTGAATTCGAAACAGCTACCTCAATTGCTGGAGTTCTTGGAACAATGTATTATACCTCACAGCGTCTGTGTTCTGAACGTTATTAATTCCATGTAGGCTGATTGATGGTACGGCCGAAGTTCTTCATTTCTAGTATCAGGGGATATGTTTTTTGTTTCTTTGTGTGAAGCCGCATTCACGTTACCTTAAGCTAGATTTGTGCGCAGCGAGGATATTCTTGTAAATACTGTTTACATTGTTACAATCTGTTTTTAAATTCACGCAATTGTTATTATTGTTAATGTGTGCCATTTCCAGGAACAAACGTTTTGTTAAAAAAAAACTCTATCAATAATGGTAGTGGCATTGAAGTCAAAATTGTGACCACACGTGAAATGATGATTACTGAACGCCGTTTTGTTGTTTTTTTTTGTTCCTCTCCTCACAGTCGTATTGATGTTGTTTTTTTTCTACTTTATGAGTATTGTTTCGTTTGTCCTACGTATGTTAGTTCACAGTCCGTGCATGGTATTCTATAAACTACATTTATGTTGTCCATCAAAGGGGTTTTTTCTTTGAGTTTCGAGTAAATATGATTTTTTTGAGTTTTCTTGTTGTACTGTGCAATTTTTGAGTTATTAGTTTTTAATCTATGTGACAGACCCGTAATATTGGGAATTTTGTAGAAAATATGTGCCTTCGTGTTGAATTCTCATTGGATTTTTTTTTTTTTTTCCGAAGGGGTAAAAAATCTTTGAAGACGCCCAGCCTGTTGTTCTATCGGCTGGACAGTGTCGGATTCGGTCCCTAAGGAACCGCCTACCGACTAAAAAATTTCCCCTCCCCTCTTTTCGTCCTGCCCCCACACCGGAATCCGCTTTCGCATTACTTCAGTGTGAGTAAGATACTGTTTACTAGGTTAACGGGGTAGCTATTTAAAATAAGTGATTGTTTAAATTTTTTCAGGTTTTTTGAATGGAAGTTCCTATGGCTGAGGTTATAAACTGTATTTCTGGATTGTTTACTGATGTTTAGTTTTTGATGTAGGGGGTGAGCCGAATTGAAGTTGAGAAATCTGTCAGTATCACATGGTTTTTATACAAGTCGGTGATTATGTGGTTTCCATCTCTTATCATCAGGGTATTAAGGAAAGGTATGGTTATTTTTTCTTTTTCTAGGGTGAATACTGAACTTGTATTAATACTATTGAAGGTGTCAAGGATGTAGGTATGTGTATGGTAATTGTTGGAGTAACTTTACATATTTAAATGAAAACAATGAAAATAAAAATGTTATGATGATGATGATAATAATGATGATAATAACTTAATACTTTGGTTTTACAGCACTTAAAAGACATACTGGTTGAGCTCTACAATTTCACGTGTGCACTGTTCACTGATGTCTTCAATACAGAACTACAGAATACAGAACTTGTTCATTTACTTTTTCGCAAACAAACAAAAAATTTATAGTATAAAATAATAATTAATATATATTGAACGAGTTGAAAGAAGGTGGTCGATCAGTGAGTGCTCCATATGTTCATCATTTATACCCGCTTTGAACAACGTAAAAATTTCGTACTTTCTCCCAAGTGCACCTAATCCTGTGACGTATCCATTCTACAAAGGGGTGAGCTTCTTTTACTTTCATCTGATCGTTATTCGTTGCCGTAAAAATACCATCCATTCTTTGGAAAACTACCTAAATTGAGAGAAAGAAATACACAGCTATCAGGTACTTCTGAAAAACTCCACCTGATATAAGAAACTTAATCTCTTTTACGGTAGTCCGGGTGCTTTCACAACATCTGCGACTCATTATGCCGAACTCACCACCTGTTTCTCAGGAAATTTCTTTGGCTGGCATTCTTGATTTTCTCAAGAGGCTTGATCAGAAATTTGACAAATCTCAGGAAACTCTCGCAGAGATTAAAGTAGAATTGCAGAGCGTTAGTACCAAAGTGTCCATACTTGAAGAAGAAAATTATAAGCTGAAAAAGGAGATCCAGAATCTGGATCGCAAACAACGTCGAAATAATATAGTCGTCTTTGGGATCGAAACGGAAGACAAATTAGAATCTCTGTCCCATCTTAGTGACACTCTCGAAGTCCCTATCAAGCTATCAGACACTAACAATATATATTCCTTTGAGACCAAGAATAATAAGAGAATCATCAAAATTGAACTACTTTCCTATTGGAAAAAAATTGATAGACAAAAAAATTTATACAAGCTCAAGAACAAGAATATCTTTGTTGCAAACGACCTGAGTCCCGAAGACCAGATCATCCACAAAAACCTGAGAAGCCTTGTAAACACAGCTAAAAACCACGACATCAAAGCCAGCATCAGAAATAACAAACTCATCATAAAAAATAACGCCTATTCACTTGCGGATCTCGAGGCCAACCCTGACGTCCTAAGAGGAGAGGGCAGTAATAAAAGAAAGGATATTTCTTCCCCGGAAGAATCCATCGCCAAAAGGGCTCTAAGATCCAAAGCTCCCAACAACCATCAGTAACCGCAAACTCAATTCCCTAGCTATATATATAATAATAATATAATAATAAGTTTATTTGTTATAAAGGAAGAGTGTGCAAATACAATTTCATTTAGATGACGACGAATACAATTTTTTCACAAATAAACAGAAAACCACAAAGTCAGTAAGTCGGTGACTGTCTGTGGTGTGAGTGTAGCCTATGTTTAAAATTAGTATCGATGAATATTGAGTAAAACGATGAGAAAGTATGTTTGAATTCAATTTGAGATTTTCTCACATTATTGGATTTGATAAATAAGACATGTACGGTTTAAAGCAAAAGAGCAGTTATCAATACGAAACTGTAAATTATAAAATACATACAATTTAAATACACAGCCTTTTTGCATAAAAGTACAGGAAAGTATATGAAAAATGATATAGTGAAGACAGTTGAAGTTTTACATCAACAGGAATTGATAAAAAAAAAACAGTTGCCTAGTATACGACCATCCTAGTGGTCAATGAATATAAAAAATGGAAATTACAGAATTAAAATATGCAATCTGATACATAGAAAATGATATATAAAAAGGCAATTGAAGGAAGACATTAAACTGATTAGTTGAGATGGAATGAGATCTCATTACGCCGTTATAGCAGCCTCCACGAGCTCATGAACAGTAATTCTGGGTGAATTAAGTAAATAGTTTTTTAGTTTTTTCTTGAATCCTCTATACGAAGATATTTCTTTTATTTCAACTGGAATAAAATTGAAAAACCTTGGTACCAAATACGAAAAGCATCTTTGTCCTATAGACTTTGAAGCAAGAGGTTTTTTGAAGTATTTGGATTTGTATCTTGTTTCGTAAAAATGTTCTATTCTCCGAAGATTAGTTTTAGTTTGGAATTCAAAACAGGATGATACAAGGAAATAGTGTTGACGAATGTCAAGGATTTTAGATTCGGAGTATATCAAATCAGATGAGTATCGGGAAGGTTTGTTCAGTAACATTTTTAAAAATGTTTTTTGAAGAACTTCAATATTTTTAATATGTTCTTTCAGTGCACTACCCCATCCTATTATCCCATATGTCAATCTGGATTCAACCAATGCGTGATAAATCATTCTGAGATGTTGTTCTTCAGAAAATTTGGCGATATATTTGAATCGATATAAGATACTTCTCAGGGTATTGCAAAGTTTCAGAATATGTATGTTCCATCTTAAATGTTTATCGATTGTTATTCCTAGGTATTTAATCGTCTCGGTCTGCTTTATTCTCAAATTATTATTTATTTTCAGGTCTCTAAATGGAGGAATTGTGTTTTCATAACATGAAAAGGGCATATAAAATGTTTTTTCGAAATTGATTGTTAGTACTTTATAGTCGAACCAATTTTTGATAAGTTTCAAATCATTCTCTATGATAGTTTTTAAATTATCCCAATTTTCAGCTTCTAAAATTATGGCGGTATCATCTGCGAAGCTGATGACTTCTCCAGATGATTCAATGTTAAAGAGATCATTTATGTAGAGTATAAAGAGCACTGGACCCAGCACAGTTCCTTGTGGTACGCCATACTCCACAGTGCACTCTATACTCAAACTACCATTGAGTGATACCTGTTGTTTCCTGTCGCTTAAGTAGCTTTCTATTAATTGTCTAGCTACCCCTCGAAATCCTAGGTCCTCTAAAATATCTAGTAGTTGTGAGTGGCAGACCGTGTCGAATGCTTTAGCAAGATCTAAAAATACACAAGCAGATTTTTTTCCAGTGTCCAAACTTTTCGATATCTTTGATGTCAAATACGCTATAGCATCTTGGGTCGATTTATTTTGCTGAAATCCATATTGACGGTTATTAATCAGTTTGAATTTGTTAGTGAAGGATGTGATCCTGTTGTTCAACGCTCTTTCAAATAGTTTTGCAATATTGGATATAACTGATATAGGTCTATAATTTTTAGTCAACTTCTTTGGACCCGCTTTGTGAATTGGATTGATTATTGCTTTTTTAAACTGAGGCGGGCAAACACCAGAGGAGAAGATGTTATTGATTATGTGCGAAATAGGTTTACAGACATGATTTTTGATTTCTTTTAGGATTTCTGCTGTTATTTTGTCAAAGCCAGGAGATTTGTTGCATTTTAATTCGAGAATGAGTTCACTGATTTCTTTTCCATCCGTAGGTGTTAGGAATAAAAATTGTTCATTTATACTCCTTTTTGGTTGATAGTTCTTATTTTTTATTTTACTAGCAAGATCAGCTCCTACATTGGTGAAATATTTTACAAACGCATTGGCCATTTCTGAATTTTCATCCGTAGTTGTGCCATCATTGATTTCAATTTCTTTTATGATTTCTGTACATTTTTTAGAATTTGTTATTTCCTTTACAATGTCCCAGACATTTTTATTATTATTTGAGTTTTCCAATATTTTATTTTTATAATAATTACTTTTGGCAGATTTAAGTAACAAATTCAGCTTATTTCTGTAAGATAAGAATTTACGTTTTAAGTTACAATCATCAGGATTTCTCTTCGAGGCTTTGTACATTTTATCTCTATTTTTAATAGAATTCAGTATTGCTTCTGTTATCCACGGGGTCCTCTTCGTTTTTTTATGATTTATCTTTATCTTGGTTGTACTCTCTTCTAATGCTTTCATTATTCTTTCATAGAAAATATTTGTTAGTTCGGTGAATTTTTTATTGTATAAAAATCTCTCCAATTTATGCTTTTCAGAATTTTTTTTAGTTTATTTATATCAGTTATTTCTTTATATTGGGATTTATTTTGTTTATTAATCATTTCTTTGAAGCTTAAATTTAGTATAATGGGGTGATGATCTGTTATCGGTGTTCTTAGTACGAATGGCTTGAAGTTATCATCTGGTATTTTTATTTTGATAAAACAATGGTCAATACAGCTCTTGCTTTCCCCTTGGACTCTTGTGTATTCATTAATTGCTGATATAAAATTATTCTCACTCATTATGTTTAAGTAATTTCCGCTTAAAGTGTCTGATATTTTTGTGTTTATATTGACGTCTCCAATGAAGATGTTAAAGTCGGATGATCCTTTTGATTGTTGTTCCAAGTAATCATTCAAGTTATTCAGAAACGTTTCAGTTCTAGCTGATGGAGGCCTGTATAACGCTGTTAGGTGAAATTTCAATTCATTATATGTGAACCTAACTGATAGTACTTTGATATCGCCTATATATTCAATGGTGTGACTGAACTGGATTGATTCTTTAATGAAAACTACAGTACCATCGTTTCTATTCCACATGCCTTCATTGTATATAATTTCATACCCTTTCATCTTATATAAGTATATATCAGGAATGAGGAATGTTTCGGACAATACCACAGTATCCATATCAGTTTCAAGCAGCTTTAGGATAGCTTCGAGTTGGTCAAAATTTTTACTAATACTACGAATGTTGACATGAAAGATATTAAGTTGGTTATAATTTTTCTGTATGAGGCTATCAAATTCCATCAAGTCTATTACGATAGTTTGTATTGGGGAATATTCATAATCACGTATGTATTGGTCCATTTCAATGGAACCATTCACAATATTTTTAAATATATAATACACTCAATAGAATTTAAGAAATTAAAAAAAAATAATATAATAATGAGATAAAGTAGGTATAGCTATTCTAGGGTTTTCCAAAGCGAATTTTTTATTTTTCTTGAGCTCGAGTTGAAGGTTTCCTGGTAGTATTGGGCGTTGGAGTAATTGTTAATGGAGTAGCTATCGGTTTAATTCCTTGTCCAAATAAATCGTCCTCAGTGGTTTATTTGAAGGTTAGTGATGGTGTTGTCGGAGCACTATTTGTTTTCGGTTCCTCTCGGTCTTGATGTTCCGAAAGATCTTCCGCACTATAAGCCACTTCCTCTACATACAATTTGTTATTTTTTATGTAGGATATTTTTTTGCCCTGTCTGGCTAGTATCAAATGTTTCCTAAGTATATTGTGTTCCTGTCTTTGTTGGGGAGTAAGATCATGGACAATTGAGATTTTTGTACCTTTAAGTTTAGGACAGTTTTTTAATATCAATTTTTTTGTAAGATAAGAGATAAATTCAATCTTAATTGGTCTATTTTTACTATTTCCCAAGGGGTTAATATCATTAATATGCGTTTCCTTCAAATCAACAGCGATGAGTGGATTCAGTTCTTGACAAATGAAGCTTGTGTTTATTTCTTTATTTTCTGTATCTAGTCCAAAAATCAGTAGATTGTTCTTTCTCTCTCCTCTCTTCAATTTCTCTACTTCGGTTTTGAGTTCTGAATTTTCATTCTCTAGTTTATGGACAGTACTTTTTAAATTTTGTATTTGCAATAGCAATCTTGTTTCACTGGCTTCTATAGAGTTTTTGATTTCATTTCTGTTCTTCACAATTTCCTCGTATATTTGGTTTAGTGTGTGAGTTTGATCAGCACCTTGCATTTTGATGTTAAGACTAGGGGGCCTTTAGTTTAAAGTGTACGGGTTGCTTTATTTCAGTGGTGAGGATGAAGCGATGAGAGGTAAGCGATAAGAGCTGTCTATGCTCTCCGCAATGTCTGGCAGTTATTTTATAGGTATATTTCTTTATGGTCTCTTCAATGGTTTTTATCAATTTCTAGGGTCTATGTACATACCAATTGATTCAATAAACTTGACGACGTTTCACTCGATCGTTTTACTAACACGGTTGTCCAATATTTTCACTTATTTTCGTTTATTTTGCACTTTTGTATGGCTGTTCCTTCGTTCACTTTCAATATGTTTCTTACCGCGGAACACAGAAAAAATATGGATTCTTTAGCTCGTTTTTACTCAATAAAAATCTGTTTATTTACGGAGCGATTTAACACACGTCTATTCGGCTCGGTAGATTACACTCAATATGTGTGTATATATGTGTATACACGCGTATATATGCACATTTACATGTGCTTTGTACAATCTTCAATTTATTTCTACTGTATGTTCTCCATAGAACCGAGTTCAAATCATAATTAATTTTATTTTTTCATTTTTAACCCCAACACCTGTACTATCGTTTACTCATCATAATCCTCTGTTCTTAATATACTACTTTTTTCTCTTTTTTTAATGTCATGATAAATTCCTTTACATTTACACATTTGAATGTGAGATCTATATTCACTGGGCTAGACCTACTCTCACAACACATCTTAAAAGAAGATATCGATATATTCGGCATCACAGAGACGTGCCTCTCCGCTGACATTTGTTCTAGCGCGGTCAAAATCGACACGTATAACGCGCCGATAGAAATGGGCGGGGTGGCGGTGTTGCTTTTTATATCAAGAGCAAACATAAGCACCGAACTCACTTTCACAAAACACCCACACATAGAAGGGTAACTGCAATGTCAACTACAAAACCACTTTTCTCAGCGCCTCCAGTGTTTGGCAGCCGAAGCTAAGAGATATAGTGCGAAATTCGAAACAGTGTTTTTTGGCATTTTACTCTGTTATTGCTGTTTCACTACATTGGCTTCGTTTTGATTCCACATAAATCATGTGGAAAACCGACTTGGTCAATCAGAAACATCAACAAGTGAAGCAACAATAAATTTGTGAACTGAATTACCTCAAATTATGTTCAATCATATTTTAATAAATGAAAATATTGAGTATAACTTTGGTGATTAAACTATAAATGAAACTATATGAACTCAGTTCAAAATTTATTGAAAAATATATACATAAACCTTGACTTCATAATAATCTATAGATGATTATTCAGTAAAACATATATAATATACATATATAAAAACTTATACATACAAAAAAGATTCAATTCAAACTCATATTTCCACCATAAACAAATATCTCTTGGGAATAATAAACATTATTTTTATTAATGATGGGCATAATCTAATTATTCCCATAATCGAATGATAAGTATTCGAGTTATTCAAATAATCGAATTATCATTTGAATGATCTATCACTCTGAACTCGAGTAATCAAGATTTCGTCTCTATCTAGGATAGGATAAGGAACCTCATTCATGAAAAAACCAAATATTACTTTAATGGAAATAAATTACTTATCAATAACGAAAAAACTAATTGTATGCTACTAAGAATCAACAACACCATAGACAGGCCGAAGTCCATCCTCATTGATAATCAAACCATTACATGTAACACCACTATGACATTTTTAGGGGTATATATAAACGACAAAATGACATGGACACCTCAAGTAGAAAATCTGTGTAACAAACTGTCATCAATAACATACGCCATAAGAGTACTAAAACACAACGTTGCCCGGAATACTATACTGACAGTCTATTACGCCAATTCCTATTAAAGAATGAAAGTTGGCATAGCAACATGGGGAGGCGGCACCGAACTAAATGAAGTTTTTATATGTCGGAAAATAGTGACTAGGATAATTTTTAATTTGATGACATGTGATCATGATATCTCGGTACTTGTCGGTCGAGCATTTCACGCGGTAGTGTATTTGAGTGATGTGAAGATTTGCATTTTCATTCAGATAAATATTTGATTTTCTATTCCAGTCTTAATTAACACGTTCACTTGATTTCAATGGTAGAAGTTAGTAAAGGCACTGTCAGTATACGCTGCGACTTCTTCATTCTGTAGGATGACACCCTCGTGATTTGATGTCTTGTGTTGTATGCTCCCTAGACGACACCGTCGTAATTTCCAGTCTAATTTGTCTGTAAAATAGGATATGGTCCTACTGGAAGCATCTATCTCGCAGTTCAGACAAATACAATTCTTGGTTTACTGGTGGGGTGTATTTTTCTAAATTTGATTTGCAAAGAAATAGTGAGTGACATGCTGGACTCATACATAAGTTTTTCGATGTCCCAGTGGGAGATCGCACAATGACGTGATATACCATCGTGTCCGCAAAAGTGTTAAGAACTCATATTGTATTCCTTGTCGGAGTCCCAAAGTGAATTTCTTGTTCAGATGTGGAAGTAGACGGCTGGCATATATAACTATCATCACACCTTTCATGACCTGAAAAATAAAATGAAAATATAATTTCTCTAGTTTTATTCAACCAAAACTGAACACGATAATAAAATCTATATTTTCCTGCAAATTTATACTGATAGATTGGCTTTCATAGAGTAATATGATGCACCTAATGAGTGTTTATAAAACAAATTGTTTTACTACCTGCCAGGACTGAGGCTAATCTAATTGTTGTTTTACATGTTAATCGCCCAATTACACTTTTTTTTACTTCTATCAATACCAAGAAATTGTGAATCTCGCTGATTGATATCTTGTAAAACTAGAATTGCAAGATATCCAATGAAGTTATTAGGATTATTCTTACCAGGAAGAAATAAAACAGGTGCAGCATATCGTTTCAAACCTCTTCTGCCAGTAACCTTATCTTCATTACTAAAATGTCTGTCACAAACTCGTGAATTACTATAAATAGTCTCACGGGGTACATTGTTCAGTTCTTTACTGTTTATATTCTTCATACAAACATCAAAAACAGTGGGATCATTTTTGGGAAACCGATGTTGGGTACTCTCCCTATCTTCACAAGAGGGGACACAGCACTTTTTTCGAAATCTTTTATTCTTGGAGGTACTCTCCATTTCGGTAAAGAAAAATATAAATCACACACTACACGAAAAAACAATTATATAATGCAGTAAGCAAAAGAGAGTTGACGCAATCCACTCAAAAATGAAAACAACAATAAAAATGGTGCGCGCGCAGAAAGACACCAGGACTCATTCGAGAACACAACAACAGTATCGCCATCTTTAGTTTGGCAGCCGCGTAACATATAACCGAGTATTGCCATTTGACTTACACTTCTATGTGTGGGTGTTTTGTGCTCACTTTTCTAAACTAAGTCCTCATCTGGAGCAATTATGGATCTCGATAACATATCGTGGGAAAACCTTTACCTTTGGCGTTCCATACCGCCCGCCCTCGGGCGATATAAATCAATGTGTAGCTGAATTAGAAGAAAGTGTTGCCAATTTGCTTCCTTCAAGCGATTTCTTTCTAGCTGCTGGCGACCTAAACATAAATCTGCTTGCGAACGACCGGCGTTGCCACATCTTAGTGGAATCCTTCAATTCCTTCAACTTTACACAGTTGGTCCAAAATCCTACTCGCATCACAAACCATTCTCAGACTTTATTAGATATTATATTTGTTTCTGATATGGAAAGAGTGACTTCAGTAGATGTAACAGATATTTCGGGTATCTCAGATCATATGGCTGTGTCTTGCAATATTGACTCATTTCAAAAACCCCAAAAAATCAAACTGATCACTTTTCGTGATTTCCGTAATTTTGATAATAATCACTTCCAATCTGACATACGCCAAATCAACTGGGACTACATTTATTCAATTGATAATGTGGATGATATGGTCGTATTTCTGGAAACCAACATCTTAAGCCTTTTTGAAAAACATGCCCCATGTGTCACTGAAAGGGTTAGTAAACCACACGCCCCCTGGTTGACTTATAATATTAAGGAGATGATCTCACTTAGAGACAAGGCCTTGATAAAAAAACATTATCTCTCACCCGTCTGGCAAAGCTACAGGGAACTCAGGAATTACACAACAGGAGCAATTCGCCGCGAGAAAAAAGCTTATCTTGACTTCGTCCTTATGCAGAAAAATTCCAGAACTACTTGAAACACTTTGAGATCTCTTGATATCTCGAGAAAAAAAGCACCCCAGAAATTCCAAGCAACTTGAAGGATGTTAACCGCATTAACGATTATTTCAACTCCGTTTCTCAACCTGACCGTACTGACTATCAAGTCTCACTTCTGGGCCGTTACCATAATTCGCGAAAATGCGATAAAACATTTCAGTTCACCACTATCTCTACTCAAACGGTACAAAACTGTATTCAACGCATTAAAAGCAACGCTATTGGCTCCGATAACAACTCCCTTCGAATGATCCGCCTTATTTAATCTTTCTTACTTAATCACATTACTTTTCTTGTCAATACTATTTTAAGTACAGGGCACTTTCCCAATTCCTGGAAAATCGGTAAAATTATACCTTTACCGAAGTGTACTTCACCCTCAAATTACTCCGACCTCAGACCTATCACTATTCTACCTTGCCTTCCAAAAGTGGTTGAAATGATTTTGAAAGATCAGATAAATTGTTTCGTGAACGAACGTGATATCATCACCTCAGTGCAATCTGGATTCCAAAGTCAACACAGCACCACCACAGCCTTATTGTCTATCACTGACGATCTCTTTAGAGCTACAGATAACGGTTACCTAACTTGTTTGATACTTCTGGACTTCAGTAAGGCTTTCGATACTCTTGACCACGATATATTGTGTGATAAACTGCTGTTTTTGGGCTTTTCCGATGAGGCAGTGCTCCTGATGAGGAATTATTTATCAGATCGAATACAGAATGTCGTTATTGAAGGAATAGAGTCGGAGGCCGTATCTCTGTCCAACGGTGTTCCGCAAGGCTCAATACTCGGACCCTTACTTTTCAGCTTGTATATCTGCGACTTTTACCAATACGTTCAGGAATGCAAAATACATCACTTCGCAGACGACACCCAGCTTTACTTCTCCTTCCAATTTCAGAATTTTGACACTGCTCAGCTACTCATGAATCGAGACCTTCAGGCAATATTCGACATTTCCTCAGCCCATAAATTGAAACTCAATTCAAAGAAGTCGGCAGTTATGATTTTTGGACCCAAAAGAATCAGAGGTGAAACCCAGAACCTACTACAAATTCGCATTGATAATGATGTCATTTCAACTGTTTCCGAAATAAAAAATCTAGGTTTGTGGTTTGACCAAGAGCTCCGCTTCACAAGATATGTCAGTCACATAACCCAAACTTCCTTCAATGTTCTCAGACAATTATATCCAAATCGGGATCTTCTATCAACCAAACTCAAACTCAAACTTTGTGAGTCGCTAATAATCTCAAAAGTCTCATACTGCGATAGTGTTTATGGACCGGCTCTGAGGCAATCTGATTCCTTGCGTTTGCAACGTATTCAAAACAGCTGTTTGCGTTTTTCGTTCGGTGTTAGAAAATACGACCATATATCCCCTGCACTAAAGGAATCAGGCTGGCTGAAACTGGAGAAGCTTAGAGCCTTGCACCTCTTAACCACCACCCATAATTTATTAATAAATCGTAAACCGGATTATCTTGCAAAAAAACTCAAAACTTTCTCAAATATAAATAGGTTTGCTACACGCAATAGGTCAATTTTAGTCATCCCCAAGCATAAATCATCTATCTTTACTCGCAGTTTTTCTTATTTTGCACCAAAATACTACAATATGCTACCCAGTGAATTTAGGTCTTATACAATTGATAATTTTCCACACCATGATCATAGCTTACTATCCTTTTTTCTCTTCTTATCTATACATTCATATTATTTTTACTATTTGTAAAGGTTGAGTTTAAAAACAGCCTAGGCTGACACTCCACCTATTCACCATGATTTCCATTAAGGTGTGTACCTTCCATTTTACTTTTACTATTAGTTTTGTATCCTATGGTGAATAAAGACGATTTATTATTATGTGTTGTGGGAAATAAACTCCCCCGTTTTTTGGTTCTATCCAACCTACTGTTGACTGTACCTATCTTATCACCATATATTTATGTATCGGTCGCCCATTCGTAGTGTCTCTGTATTCATACATCAACAATAACTGTTTTTTCATTTGTGTTTTTTTTTTTAATTATGTTCTTTATATTATTTGTAGCCCTGAAGAAAACGAAATTCCTCGCCGAAACGTTGGCAATAAAATTGTAGATTGACAGTGTTGTTTTTCTCAAATTGTCCGACTGCTAGTGAAAAGAACTACGATATTTATTATTTGTAGTCCATGCACAAATGATTTTGTTGAAGGTACCGTATAGCAATAGTCCTGCTCGAACTATTTCCATCCCGTTTCAGCTGCTAACGAAATGAATCCGGCATATGGTTTCGAAACAGTGGCTAAATCATTTCATGGCTCGAAAATTATCGGCGATATTTCATTAGAGTTCTGAACGAAAAATAATCCAGTGTGGGAATTGTGACTCGCAAGACAATCGCTGAGGGACTGTACGGGCTCCAGCCAAGTTTCGATCCTTCGACTCTGCAGTGATTAATTGAATCAAGGGAATCAGTGGCGTGCACGATATCTGGGAAAGCATTTCCTCATTCTATTATAATCTCAGGGCTCCGGTTCTCGTCTTTATTGGATTTCTGGACACCGGAAAGGATTTCCTTAACGATTTTTTTTCGTGCATTAAGAATACCTCATGTTTCGACGTGTTTATTGAATTCAGTAGGTTAGGGAATTAAATGAAATACATAATTCGTTTGAACCGTGTATTTAAACATATAAACGATTCGTACAAAAGCTCATTCCTGAAAGCATCTCTTGTTTATAAGGGCCAGAAATGTTTATTACAGTTCATAAATCAGACCCTCTTGAGAATGCCGCACAGAGTATTTTTCGATGAGTCATAACTATTTGATTTGTGTTTTTGTATCGTTCATCTAGCGGTAAACTCAACACTCCCACTCAAAAACAAAACCAAAAGGAATATGAATCGAAAAACCAATTCAATCCCACATTTGTTCTTGTGAGTAAGAATAGGTGTGGCTTTGTGAGGGCATCAGCCAATTGTTTAGTATTACTTCATTTTGTAATATTTGTATACGTTAAAATGATATTTCATATCAATATGTTTGGTTTTTTATGGTTTGTGGGAAATTTTGCTATACAAAGGCAGCCATTATTGTCTCTGAATATTCCCTATATTCTGCTTCCTTTGAGGCGCAGCTACTGGGGTTTGCCTTTTTGAATTCCAAGGAATCGTACAGTTTTCAAAGGCTTTGGATAGCTATCCTGTTGTACTTTTTCTATCACTTCATTATTACCTCAGTCAGAATACACAATCTCCAATAATATTTAGATAATTATTGTTGCGTGTATAAGGTAATTCAAGTCCTATAGAACCTTTAATATATCTTCTCGAAACTCTTTTCAGGCATGTCCAAAGTTCTTTACTAGTTTTACTTTGGTACCTGCCGAAGTTCTTTACTAGTTCTACTTTGGTACCTGCTCGAAATGGTTATTGCTATACATAGATCTGGGCGTGTGCATAAAAGGAAAATTCAGAATTTCGTCGTTATCTAATTCGTGATAATTTAATTTGTTTTCAAGAGGCGTTTTAACAGGTTACATTCGGACATATTATATTTGTTCAGAACTATGTTTAAACAGTAGCTTTGATACAGGGTTTACCATATTTTCTGACCTTTGAATGCATATGCCTGGAAACGGTTTAACATCCTGTAAATCTTTCTTTCATTTTCCAATCGATTCTTTAAATATGTTCTTTGAATCCTAACATTGCCTCTCAGTCTCCTCTACAAATTAAAATATCATCGACATAAAGGATAACGTAAATATTCTTGTTTATTTTACCTCTGTCTCGTATATACAAACATGGATCAGTTGAAGAACTTTTAAAGATAAGCTCTTTAATCGTTTTGTCAAAATGCTCATATCAGCATCTTGATTGTTTTTGAATCACAAATTGATCTATGAAGTGTGCACTTTATTTTTCTTCGTCTGCATTTATTCTCTTGGGAATTTTCATGTGAATTTCCTCTTGCCAAAAACTATTTAGAAATGCAGTTTTTACGTTCATGTGGTAGACATATAAATCTATTGATTGGAGAATTAGGCTTAAATAAATTTTAAAGGTATGAATGTTTCCATGTTTTTATAGTAAATACTGACTTAGAATTGACAAAATTTTTGTCTGTGTATTTATTTACTAACGACCAATTATTATTAAGAGGTGAGTGAATTAACTTCATCATTTTTGGATTGCTCCCACTGATCTCAATCGTCCCTTGTTTTAATTTCTTTGTGGGTCTTTGGTATTGCACTCAAGAGAGTATGTGCACAAAGTAAAATATAATATTTAAATCTTGATCAGTATAGTGGGGCAAATAATGATTTTTGTTTCTCTCACTTCTTAAATTGGAAGGATTCAATTCTTATGATGTGTGTGTATTCGTTGGAATACTGTTGTACTCAGAATTAACTAATTTTAATGTTTTTGAGTCGGTCTTCTTAGTTTTATGCTACGAAGTTGCTTCGGTATCACCTTTTTTTAGATCTAGTAATTTTCAACTAGTTTTTCCGAGTTTGAGTCGGTTTTCTTAGTTTTAGGCTACGAAGTTGCTTCGGTATCACTTTTTACAGATCTAGTGATTTTCAAATATTTTTTATTTTTTTTTAGTTTGGTTCGTCTGGTGATGTGTATGTATACATTGGAATATTGTTGTATTCAGAATTAACTAATTTATTTCCGAGTTTGAGTCGGTTTTCTTAGTTTTAGGCTCCGAAGTTGCATCGGTATCACTTTCTACAGATCTAGTGATTTTTAACTAATTTTTCCGAGTTTGAGTCGGTTTTCTTAGTTTTAGGCTCCGAAGTTGCATCGGAATCACTTTCTACAGATCTAGTGATTTTTCAAATTCGCCTCGCTGACAATTACGTCACGAGCTATGAGAAAACTTTCCATTTCCACGTACCACACTTCATCCATTGGGAGCATATCCCACTAAGATTTCTTTAAATGACTTTTCGTCAAATTTTGTTTTCTTAGTTTTAAGTTGGACATAAACCATGGATTGTTTTTTTTTATATTGATCTGGGCTTTTTATTGTGCCACAGTTTATATGGTGTTTTATTGAGATGCAGAGCACGGTTGATAACATATTAGTTAGGTATGTAGCTGTTAAGACAGCTTCGCCCCAAACAGATTTTTCCAATCTCGAGGTAAAAATAATCGCACGCCCTCTTTCTGTAATTGTGCGATCTATCTGCTCTGCGACACCATTTTGTTGAGATGTATGTGTTACATTTTAATGGAAAGTAATGCTCTTCTGAATACAATATTCTTTGGAATCATTCAACAAATATTCACCTCCCTTGTCACAGTTAAGATATACTATTTTATTATTAAAGTGTGATTCACTTTTTGCAACGAAATCCTTACACCTTTAGAATTTCTGATTTAAATTCTAATAAATATGTTACTCTATGATGTATTGAATCGTTGATAAAGGTTACTGAATAGTTTTTGATATCAATTGTGGGAGGTGATATTGGACCAGAAGCATCACTATGAATCATGAATAAAGGTTGTTTTGATTTAGATTTTGAGAATAGCAATCTAGTTTGTATCACACATATATACATATATACACACATATATAAGTTTCACATAATACATTATTTTCTGGATTCATGTATATGGTTAAGACTTTCTAACATTTCCAGTTTTTCATTTTAAAAATGATTGGTCATCGGGTAGTTAGCAGTTAGCAGTTTTTACCATATTATTGATATTCCCATGATCTTTAGGCATTTGAAAATGTAGGCCTATTAAACCATTTATGGGCTTACCTGTTACAATAATGACATTGTTCTTTTTAATTCTTACGCCATTTTTATCGAATATCGCCACCATGCCCTCTTCTTGCGAACGTGGAACTGAAAACAGGTTGTCTGATACATATTTCGATCCTCTATTGTTACGGTAACGGTAGTGCCATTTTAGCCACAGCGAGTTCTTGGGGAGTAGGTAGATCGTAGATTTTTGTAAACAAATCCTGATATGATCAGCTGCTCCAGAGTCTAGCAGGAATGATGCATCTTCATTTCACTTTTGTATTTGAACGATTATGGCTCATCATAAAAGCAAAACTTTGCCTGGATCCAGTGTTGGTTTGGTGCGAACCGTATGAATTTTGCGTTATTTTTCAATCTTCTATTTATAAAAAAAATGACAAACATTTTTTAAATGGTTTATTCTGCTACAATGGCCACATTTGGGTTGATTCAAATGGAGAATATTGTTTGCCCCCTTTTGATTTGTGTTATTTGCTTTTATTTTGAAGAATTTGTTTTCTGGATTTTTTATATGAAGTTGATTTAGAGTTTCCTTCGTTGGTGTGGGAACTACTAAATATATTTGGTGCCCTTAGACTTGTTGATGTTGTGTCTTCTTTGAGTATTTTATCCATTTCATCCAGTTTGGCTCCAGCAGCGAGCAATTCTGATATGAGGTCATCAAAACGTGTGAAGTGGTGCATTGAACTCATGTCTCCTCCAAACTTGAGACAAAGAAGCCCTTTTCTTAATGCCGACTGAGTTCCAAAACTTCTTTCATTAATTCAGACTATTCAATACGCCTCTAGCGGTCGACTGATTTATATTATATTATAACAGTGTTCACTCTAATCCATAAAAAAAGTGATAAACAAAATATTTCAAACTACCGACCAGTAACAGTTCTGAATTGTATAGCGAAGCTTTTGGAATACATCCCCTTTTACAAAAATGTTAATCAAATAGAAACCAATTTGGCTAGTAACAAGGCGGAGAAAAAATCACTTCCGGTTTTTTCCGGAATTTCGGATTTTTTTTTTCTAACTTGGGAACGCTAAATGATAGAGCAATTCTGCGAACTCCAATCGATTCAGAATGGCCGAATTAGTCTCGAAACGGAATTTCGTTTCGATACGGTTTTTTTTTAAAGTCCCCAACGATTTTTTTGTATATATCTCAATCGGACAGATTCACCGTTAATCCTGAAAAATCGAGATAAGGGCGAGAGAAATCATAGATGGCGCACCGTCGACTTTGACATATGTCAAATGAAAAAACCGTCGGAGCGCAATCTGAAAATAGCTTCTCTATACGTGAAAAACTGCGCCGAATCCAAAAAAGTGACCATCCCGTCGATAGGTCGAAAAGTGAAGAAGCTATTACCATCTTTTCAAGATTTTGCAACATCATAGCTCTCTTAGCTGCGGTCCGATTGACAAGATGGTCACATTTTTGGATTCAGCGGGCCTTTTTACGACAGAAAAAGTTATATTCCGTTAAGCTTCTTTCTCATTTCGTTTTTCGATCGTCAACATCCATTAGGACGTCATCGAAAATGCATTCTATCATGCTGCAGACTTCGTAAATTAATAAGGGACGCAGGTATCGATGCGAAATTGCATATCCCTGTATAAAAAAGAATTTTACTTCGAATGGTCAGAAGCACGATTGAATCGGAGTACGAAAAATATATTTTTTTCCGCTTCAAAGTGAAAAAAGTGATTTTTGCTGAGGCACCGGTGCAGACTTCTGTTGGAAGAATCGCAAAAAGATCAGGGACAGAGCGATCAGTGTGAAATTCTGGAAACTTATTCAAAAAACCATAAAAAACTATTTTGGGTTTTTTTTTCGGAAAAAAATCATATCCGGTTTTTTTTCCAAAAGTTCGTTTTTTTTCTAACTCGGAAACGGTGGAAGATAGAGCAATTCTGCAAACTCCAATCGATTCAGAATGGCCGAATTAGTCCAGATAATGGATGTGGGTTCGACAAAGTAGACCATGATATCTTGATGGCAAAGCTTTTCTCGTATGAATATATTCACCGCATATCCCATACAAAAGATTTTGGGTGTCTCTTTGAGTGATTTGAATTTCAAGAAACATTTAGATATAATCTGTAACGAAGCATTGAAGCGTCTAGGATTTATTAAACGCCATTCAAATGAATTCAGAACAACTAATTCCATCAAATTGCTGTACAACTCAATTATACGAATTTGCTTCAATCATTTGGGATCCTTACACGCAAAACTCTAAGCAGAAGATAGAAACGGCTCTGAATAAGTATTAAAAATACATATACCACCGTAACTACAATTCAAACCCTGGATACGAAGCCTTTCAACCCTTCAGAGAAGATTTCGAGATAAGTCGTCTCGAGCACAGAAGAAAAGTCAATAGAATTTTGTTTCTTCAAACTATGGAATAACCTCGTCGAAACTCCATACCTGTTATCAGAAATTAATTGTTTCGTCCCTTTTAGTAGCTTACGTCCACGACCAATCCAATTTCAAACAAAAATGCGAAATTATTAGATCACATACTTGCCTTATGCAATCTATTCTCGGCCCAGTCATCATCTGGATTCTTTGCAGTCAGTTTTACCAAGTTCATAATTTTGTTATTTATTTATTACAGAAAATAAACAGGTGTACACCCCATTACATATTTTCTACTATCTAACTATACAGGGTGTTTCATAATTGAATGCTGATCCTAGGAGACGATAATCCTTGGATGATTTGAAAACAAATTCTTCATATGAACATAGGTCCTCAACCGCTTTATTTCTGAGATACAGGATATTGAAATTTAACAAAAAAATCAGTTGTTCCCCGATATCTCTGAAACCGCTTCGGCTTTTTTTTAAATTTTGGTACATGCAAAGTTGGCATAAAAATAATTTTTTCCATGATAAAGGATTCCTTTATTTTCAACAGTGGCGTCCCTGTTAACATGCCCTGCTCTATTTTTGATCAAAATATTGATACGTCACTGTCTTTTTTCCAAATAAATATTTTTTTTGTCATTTTCCTCTATCTCTATCTAAAAATGGTCACGTGCCTTTTTTTCGTCCGGCGAACGGTTTT